>VWZW01000415.1:2127985-2137134 GCA_013397115.1 Edolisoma coerulescens
CATGAAAGTGGTTTGTGTTTGAAATGTATCAGCTGGAAGGTACTTATTACTCATAAACGCTGCGCTATTTCACTCTCTGCAAAGTGAGCTGTTAACAGATACAATTTGAGCAGAATAGCCAGAGGAGGCCTTTTGATATGCAGAAGAGCTGACCCGCGTGCTGAGCCTTTAATTGGGTTTTTAATTTTCCAGGCCATCTGACAATATCAAACATGATCCCAGTGCTTGAAATGTTGATTGGAGGCTAAGCAGGATGTACTCCAACATGGCATTATGGAGAGAAAGTGGAAAGGACTCAGGTAGAAAGGAAGGCAGAGAGAGTTAAAATCACCCAGGTTTCCATGTTTACTGTTCTCCAGAACACTCCAAAGTAGCCTAACATTTCTCTTTGTTTTATGGCTGGAGTTTTAAATTTATTATAGTATTTCAGTAGTATTGATCTCCAGCTCATTTGTTTGACTCTATTTGTTGAAATGAACTGAAAGCAAGAGTTGTGCAAAATAACCACTAACAATTTAGCAATTTTTCTTATGGAAAGAGAAAAAAACACCCACCCCTCCCACCAAAACAGCTGCAAGAAAATACTGTGTGAGCATCCATCCTCATGTCTTGGATAAAAATCATGTTGACAGTCAATGTTTCCTTTTCTTTTCTGAAGTTTTCAATTCGACTCTAAAATTCTGCTTTAAATCATAGCACTGTACATTGCTTTGCATGTTTCTATATTGCTTCTATTAAAAGGGATGGAAAATAGTAGCATTTAATTCATTACCTTCTGCCAGACTGCTCAGTAAACATTTTTTTAATTTGTTCATTTGTAAGGACAAGGCAAAGAATAAAATGTAATTTATCATTTTATTAGAACTGTGTATCTGAGTGATGCAGGACTGTGGATTTAAGAAATCTGTAAATCTCTTTAATAAAGGCCTGGGGAATTATTAGTAGGGACAAATGCAAAATGCCTGACAGTTACATTTCCACAAGAAAACCACAACAATCTCATTAAAGAAATTACTGACGGCAGCTCACAAATGTTAATGGTTGAAGCAACAAAGGACATGCAATATCAGAAAGCAAAGATTTCTTTTTTTTAACTATTGATCTGCTAACTTATGGAGCATATCAGAATAATGTGCTAGACAGATTCTTAGTGAACAGACATCTTCCTTAGCAGTTCTAGACAATGCAGTGCCAGAAAAGCTGCTGATGCACAGTGGCTACTACAGTGCAAAATGATAAAGAGCAGCTATAGTAATAAACAGGGAGCTTCCAGGAAAGACAATGTTTTGTGCTATAACTTTGCAGAATCCTTCAAAGATTAGAATGAAACAAAAAATTTCTAATGTAATATGTCTTGAAGTATACATTTGGCATGAATATTGAATATTTAAAAGGTTTTTGCTTTTGTGTGTCTATGACTGATAAGTCTTATAATGGTGACAATTGCTGCTTTCTTTTAGGAATAAACAAAAAATATTTTTTATCTTTTCCTTCATATTTGAGTGTTTTTATTAGATGAGATTTTGTACAAACACATGTCCATTTTACTTTGCCATATGTGGAACTTTTGCAATATTTAAAGAAAAATAAAATAAAAGGCCTTTTTCTGACCTGTTTATCCACAGCTGTAGCTGACATGAAGGACTGATTCACAGATATATCTGAGAGAATAAGTAAAATCTGAGAGAATTAGTAAAATCTTGTTTTATAATTTGATTGTATCTTTTCCATTTTCTGCAGGCTATATTGCCAAATTACACACCCATGACCACAAACAGCCTGTGTATAGGCATAAAGAAATATAACCTCATTTTATCAAGGCAGTTAATCTGCTAGAGAATCTTCTCCATGTCCTGATGTTCACTGTAGACTTTCGGCCTTTTACCTTTAGGTTTTCAAAGCCCATTAAAATATCTTGTTAACTAAGCAGGAATATTTTAGTAGTAATAATTATCTCTTTGGATCAAAAGCAAAACTAATATATTACATATAACTTGATATATGCATGAATTTTCCTAGAAGTCGTGAACATATTAATTCTCTTTTAGTTCAGTTCATCATCTTTCCCCCTAAAATGCAAACCATGGAATTCCAAGTGCATTGTTTAAAATCCTCTGCTTCATGTCTTGATCCCTGTATTATTTTACTCTATAAAAAGAGGAGGAAAGAGTGCCTAAGGAAGTTCATAGAGGTAGAATACATAGTAGCAAATGACCTAGTTCATGCATATCATCCATCAGTAGGAGTCCAGTATCTGCAGGAATTTTTAGCCTTAAAATTGACTATGAACTGAGATTTGTAACCAGTTTTGCTGTTTTTATTTTTTCTTCCTATTAACATCAGTAAAGGTGCCTCAATTTCTGTTTCCTCAAGATTCTATTTAATTCCGTGAAATCCAGGCAGTTTTTTATTTCTTTAAATGTGCATACAGACCTCTCAATGCAAGCATCAAGGGTAGTAAATATCCAGAAGATTCACTCCTAAGAATGTTGTGAAGAATTTTATATTCTATTCATTATTTTAGCAATGGATTAGAGCTTGAAGTTTCAAAATGTAATCAAGGCACAAATGCAGACTCTCTTTAATGGCAGACTGATATCATTACAAGTTCTAGTGCATATTTAGGATTTTTTTCATTCATGTGTTTTCAGACTTGTTTAAAATTATTGAAACCTTTAAGAAATTGTTATTTAACATCCAAATTTGTTCCATGTGATATAATTAACTCCTCTTAAAATACCACGGTTTTTTACACTGCACTTAAGTAAAATGGTAAACATACCCGGTAATTTTTTTTTAAGGAAAAAATGTTAATAGCAAGTGGTAAAGATGCATACTGATTAGAAGAAATGGACTTTTAATTTGTTTCACTCGTATGACCTTCAACACTATGGTAATAAGGGAAAGCTTCACAATCACAAATGAACTCTATTTTCACAACATCCTGACAGTGCCTTGTAGGGCTGTGCTTTGATAAATATTAAGGAAAAGTGTAATGTTTATTAAATAAAAATGATTGACAAACAAAAGCAAAAGCTTAATATTTGATAAATATTAAGTAATGGCAGGCTAACGATTGTAGAAATCCAAGCCATCTGAGGAAATGAACCATTCTTCCTAGTCCCAGTTCAATTCTGTCTCCATTAAGTCTTCACAGCTCTGAGAAGACATCTCTTACTGGATTAGTAGCATCTGAAGAAAAGTTGCGATCCCATGCAAAAAAAACGATGAGAAATAGACCTATCAACCTTTGGTGGTGGGAGGCACTTTTCAGGCTTGCACAGGAGGACAGCTGTGGAGTTATCAGTGCAGCTCTGACCCCACACAGGCATTGCACCCCTGGACATGTGCACTATGAACTGTGCATTTCTGGGACACTGAGCAGCCAGTTTGAGTAACTTGGTGCTTATGTAGATTAAAGGAAAAATTTTCCATACTATCTCTTCAAAAAGTACACTCTGTGAATAGAACTCACTAAATTATTTTTTGTGAACATTACCTAAAATTAATCCCCCTTCTTTAATCCAGGGAAATGTATTCATGTGAGCGTGCTTTTATTGGTATTATTTAATGAACTGTAGAAAGAATCAACAGTATAGGAGCAGTGTTTTCTGCTAACTTTTGTGTAAAAGACTCACCGTAAAAAACAGGTCAGTTGTATTTTTCAGGGACTACTAAAGAGGGAAGCTGTGGAAGTACATTTCTTGTGAGGCATTTCGTGCAAAAATGTAGCTGTTTCCACAACATTATTAAATCAGGTCAGTGGTCTTTTGCAGGGACAAGGAGTTTACCCCGCTGAATGGTAGACATTTATTGGGCAGGGCCAGTCACTCTGCAACACAATGAACCCACTGCTCTTGGAAAAGTTTTTAAGGTATGCCTCTGGTGTAAAGCAACCCCTAGATTGTGTTTCCCAAGGTACTACAGAGCAAAGAGATCCCAGAAAAGCTGAAAATGCCTGGATTGCATTGCCACAGGCACTGTGACACTTCCCAGCTTCAGACCTCTGTACAAAATATAAACTAGGAGAGAGGTAAAGATGGCTGAAAGGAACCCACTGAAAAGATCATGGTGGGTAGGACCTTGTCCAACACAGAGGCAGCTAGATGTTTGCTCTTAATTGGTGATGATCACACTACAGAGCTTGAAGATGAAGATGAGAGAGAAATATTTGATTCTGTGGGTCACAATTAACAAGGAAAAACCACATTATCTAAATTTCTACATTTCAGGACAAGATTCATTCATATATCTACAAATTGCCTACCACACACTGGGAGCAATATAAATCATAATTATAAAGTAATATGACACAGTTGATTAATTGCTTAATTAAGCCTTAATTAATATTTGTAAAGCAGTTTAACATCCTTGCTTGAAAAGTCTTAGGGAAGTGTGGGATATTAAATATTACTATTTACAGTCAGAGATTCTGGCCTGCCCATGTTGAAATTTCAGAGAGATGCATTGATGAATTAGTATTAAACTGTGGTTATTATTAAGACAAGAATCCCGCTCTATTTCTACCATGGACTGAAATAAAATCCCAAACTCTCTGGATAAACTCTTTGTCTTTCAACATCTTCTTATTTTCATAGCCAGTGCTGGTACAATATATCTACAGGCCTTCATTACACAGTGAAAAGGGGAAAATTTTTGTATTGACTTATTTCAATATTTTATCTTTTGTAGCAGTAGCATCTGCTCTGCTCTAGGCCTCACCTATAATGTTAAAACCCCCTCAAACAGCAAAAAAAATCCCAATTGCCTGTACCCTGAAAAGCATACGATATATAGCTCTTGTCCTGCAATCAGATCCACTTGGGCAAACCCAATTATAGGATCAGGGCCTAAATAGGATAATAGGTATTGTAGAAACTACCATAAATTTCTCTCTGGTGTCCTATTTTGCCACTACTTGAACTAAGTGGATAATTCCGGTCATCTTTCTTGTTATGATGTTTCAATTCAACACCATAAATTTACTGCTATTGGTCTAATTTTTCTGTAGAAAATCTTTGCAATGCTAAATTTTGTATGTATATATATATCTGTACTTCCTCAGATGCTAGCTAATTTTGCTTGGAAAAGTTCAGCAGTATTAGATGGGAATTGAACAAATAGAATTTTACAAAACAATGAACATGGAGCTTGGTAAATGCAAAAAGAACTCATTAAAAAAATATCTAGAGATGTGACAAACTGCCCTCAAATAATCTGGAAATTCAGTGAACCACAGTATCTGCTGGTTTGCAAGTAGCCAAGACATCTCATTGTCTGCTCTGCATGAGTCCACACGCATACTTATAATTAGATACCTGTTCTCTGAAATGACGGTGGCTATCTGATTTGAGCATAAAAGAGTGTTGTTCTTTAAATGTGTTCTGTTAACTGTATTGTGTCTGTTGTGTTACATAGCATTCAGTTACTTTGCATCTTATTATGACAATACTATTTTGATACAAAGGAAAGTGAATGTTAAATTCTGAGAGAAAGAACAGGTTTTAGGTCAAATTATTGCTGTATCATTGAGGTTTTTAAAAGAACAGGAAAATTAATAAAATTGTCCTGACTGCTTTTTTTCTCTGACACACATTTTATCATTTTCAGCTATTTTCTTTTATTAAGCTTTATTCTGAAGTTCTGTTAAAAAAAACCTTGCACCACCTTTAGTAGGCAAATCGCATAAATTGTGCTTGCCACAAGCAGCATTTACATGCTATCAAAAGCCCATTAACATTACTCCTACTGTTTTCACTTCACTAACAAAAGTCAGTGAAAGCCCAAATAATCTAAATTTAATTTAGGTTCCAGGATGTGATTTAGATGCAGAAACACAGGTATCTGGGGCCATTTGAAGTGCTTTGGGTTATTGCAAGGCTTCTGCAAGAGCTGACAGGTAGAAGATAAGACCCGCAGGAAGTCTGTACCCTTCTAGAGTGTGCAGAGTGGGTGGAGGCAGAGCTCCCCAGCATTTCTGGGTGACCATAAGCACCTGTGTTCAGGTGTCTGACTCACCCTCTCTAACACAAGGGTGCCACCTTATTACTTTTCAGTTTTAATTAAGATACGCTATCAACTTGTGAATGTCAGTATTCTGCTCTATTATTTCTGCATTCCAAATTATGAGGCAAAGTCTCTTTCTTCCTGATGACATTAATCATTTCATACATCATTAAAATTAACTTCACTCTTCTTCTATGCCTGCAAATTGTTACTAGTAAAGCAAAAGCCATTTCACCCGCAACTTTGAAGGAAAAGACTGCATGAGCACATGCACAATGAGTGCATGAGATTGCACTGAGCTTAATGTTCCCAAAAACCTTATACTTTGCCATGTTAAAGATGTTTCCTTCAGCTAGAGTCCAGTGAAGAGTTACTTGCATTTCTGTAAGGATATGTTTCAGTGCACAGTGAGGAAGAAGAGTACCAGTATGTTGACTATCAGGCTAGCTGACTCATTACAAATGAGTATCTCTAGACTGCCCAATGTATAAATCAGTTTGCCTTATGTTCTATAAGCAGCGTAAGGAAAACACCCTTTAGAAAAGGAACACCTTCCTTTAGAAATCACAGAGCCACAGAACATGCTGAGTTGGAAGGGACTCCCGAGGACCTACGAGTCCAACTCCTGGCCGTGCATAGCACCATCCCCAAGAGTCACATACCTTATTTTAGTGAAACAAGCAAAGAATTTCCTAGTTCAGTAGTCAGCATCACTCACCTGCAAGTATTCTGCAAATATTGAGCACTGATCCATCTTCAAAGTATTATTTCACCATATGTTTGACACTATAATAAAAAATACTCAAATGGCATTTGTTAAAATGAGGAAAAATTCAGAAAGTATTTATATGTGGAATGTTGCTGTCATCTTCATGAAGGAAGGAAAGTACTTTGAACAGTGATTTTGTTTAGAGGAAGTAAAGCTGAACGGCTATGTTGGTTCAGTATTTTTCTATCAAGAAGAGGGATCCATAGTAGCAATCCCCAAAATGAAACTGTGCTGAACAGGTCTATCCAACATAAGGCAGAAAATTCTTGGTGGCTCATCATAAAAACCAGAGGATTGAAGCGATCTTGAGCTGCAAAGATTCAGTGTTTTTGTAAAGTATCTAATCAATTCATGCTCTTTTATCAAGGGTTCTAAGCAGCCCTATAGAGTCGAGGATACAGAATCAAAACCATTATGACCTGCCCTAACCTAAGATGTTCTTAAAAGCCAGAAAATACTGAACATAAATGCACAAATTCCTAGTGCATTTGCATGTACTTTCAGCATACCAGTTTTTGGATTTCCTTGGAATAACTTCTGATTTGACAAATTCTTTCAAAACCTATAAAACAATGATAGGAGCTTTAAAATAGTCACTGATTACATGCAAGGATCAGCTTTCAAGCAGTATCTTTTTCAAAGTTTAATAGAAAAAATGCCCAGTGGTTTCAGAATGAGGATGACGTAATGGTGAGGATGTGCTTATGAAGACAAGCCTGGGAAGAGGACATTACAATTTCTAGGCAATGACAAAAATTCAATTCAAGTCTATAGAGACTGTATTACAGTGTCAAGACGATGGCAAAATTATGCCAATGTAAGTCTATGGAGACCACTTTACTATGTCAAGACAATGGTAAAACAACGTTATATAAAATGATTGAGACCACACTGCAATGTTAAATTATGCCGCCAAAACCTTGTCATTTCCTGAGGTAATGACAGAGGATTCTGCATATGCTCCTCACAGAATCACTGCTGGACCTGGGCTCTAGCTCAAAACACTTTTGTAGCTCCAGCCCTGGGTCTTTCTTGTGTAGGAACGAACTTTTCTCAGACCTGAGGGTGAAAGCTGAGGGCATTTGAGCTGTTGGGGCTAGTTGTCTTTGCATTTGCAGATAAAGGACTAATGGTGATCATTCCACCCTTATCTCAGAATTTTTTATAGTTTATTTTTAATAGCAGAACACAGCATGATGTTTTTGACTTCCAGGTGTATTGACAGCCTGTCTTGCTGGCATTTTTATGTGGGGTTGGTTTGAAAGTAGGTTGGTGCCTCTGTTTTGAGAATGTTTATTATTTTACATTATACCAGTTGTTCATACTATTACAAAGACATAGTTACTGCATATGTACACAAATAATCTCACAAAATAACTAATTCCAAGTACTTGTGCTGAAATTTCTCTCTTCAATGTGAAAGTGCATGTATTTGGTGTTCTTGCAAAAGGAAAGTTTGAAGGCTTGCTTTTTTCACAGGGCAAGAAAAGTGTTGATAATGGTAGAGCATATGTTAGTTACCTCTCCTCCCAGCATGTTTCAAGCCATGTACAGGGAACAAACTCTTAGCAGTTCAGTTCTTGTTCAGTTCTTGGTATCATCAACAGAGAGACCAGTACTGATACTGCTTAACAATTTGCTGTATCTATTATAATGTTCTCTAATAAGAACAGCAGTGCCAGATCATATCAAGTTCATTCATCCTTATACTCCAAATGAAACCATGGCCAAGAGTAGATGTGTAGTAAAGAGCACAAAAGCAAGGTAAGGAAACAGTGATACATCCCTAGAATATTCATCTTGCTGCCCAGGCTCTTCATTTGAAAACTATGAGAAAGGGCTTCTTGCACATGAGATCATGAAATAATTTGCATGATGCTATGATTACCTGATGGCTTCAATGACCTATATTTGAGAGGGAGAAAGGCTGTTACATTAGTTATAAAATTACCTGAACTGCTAAATTTTTTTGCTGTCACTAATATTATCACAGTAGCTGACAGACAACTTCTGGTGTAAGATCTCTTAGACATACAAGGTGATATGTTGAAGTGGGTTTTAATTTTGAAACCGGGCAGAAACACCAATTTAAGTGTAGCAGTTTTGTTCGCCTTTTTTTTTTTTTTTTACTTTCTGTGAGGTGAGAGATTAGGAGAGGGCAAAAAGCAGGCTCAACAGTTTAAAGAATATAAAGAAGTTTATTACTAACAGAATGAAAGGTAAAAGAAAATAATATGAACTTAAAACAAACCCCCCTTTCTCTCCCAAACACTCCCCTCTTCTTCCAAACTGCACAAAGAGATAACAAACATGTGATTTCAGGTCAGTATTACAGTCTTTAAAAGTCTCTTCCATATTTGAGAGGAAAAGAGGT
>VWZW01000415.1:2137494-2178238 GCA_013397115.1 Edolisoma coerulescens
GCCCCGGCCCGGCCCGGCCACCCCTCCGGGCGAGAGCGGAAAGCAAAAGCTCCCCTTCCCGCGGCTGTGCGGACTTTGATATGCGAAATCGTGAGAAGCGATTGGTCTATAACTCTGTCTATCAACTCAGTTTTTTTCAACCCACTACATATGTTCACTGATTAAGCCATTTAAATTTGAAATTTCATTTAAAAATTGCGTGAAATGGTATTTAAAGCTCGAAATCTGACATGTTGCAGTTCTAATTCTAATCAGCATTCTCAAAAAACTACTCAGCTATTAAGAAAAAAACAGCCAAACAAACATATCTTTCAATGTCTCCTTCTTTGAAAACACCTTAGACATTTTATTATTAAAAATGGCAGTTCTAGTAATTTCTCTGGCCATGAATCTGATTGAAAAGATAATAAGATATGAATAGAATTCTAAGTGGTGTTAAAACTCTCTAATTGTGCAGAAACATTTACTGTTACTATACAAGAACAATTTTTGAAGATAATATATAAATATTATTTCTCTGTAGAATTTAAAAACCAGAAGACCACAAGGTGGGATGTTTATCTGTTATCACACAGCTAAATGACTCTTTCTCATGTCAGTGACAGGTGCACTGCTATTTACCTCAGCTTTCCAGAAAAGGTATATTGAAATTCCTTAAGAGAGTGAAAATCTCTTTCAGGTAAAATTGTAATTCTTTGCTCTTCTGCAGAGGTGCTACCAAAGCATTTCTCTGCATAATTTAGTTCTTAGAATTATGTTTGATAAAGCTAATCATTGTGATTGTGTTATGAGAGTCTCTGCACTCCTCCAGTATAAATTTTCCCTCTATGCTTTGTGCCACCTCAGTTACCCTTCTCATTCAATGCTGCCAATGAGAAAACACTCTACTAACTAGGAATCATCAAGAGCTTTTGTTTCCTGTGAAAAGTTCCAGGAATTCAGGGTAATAGCAGATACATAGTATGATGTCCTTTACAGGCCTCTGCTTCTCTGATACAATTTTCAGTAGCTTGTGAATGTGATACTTTGGATGAGGCAGTTATGGTTGAAGGATTTACACAGAGGTCAGGACAAAGGCTGCAAATAGTGACTGGACAGTGATCAAACAGTGTCTTGCAAACATTCACAGTGACAAAAAAATGTATTGAAAAACATGGATTGCTTAGGAAAGATTATGGAGGCAATGTTACTCAGCAAGAAGAAGATGAGCATAACATTTAGGAGGCACAGGTTGTGTTCTTACTGGCTTATTTATTGCCATGGGGTATTAACACACCCTGTTCCTACCTCAGTTTCTCCATCTAACGTGGAGAATGTAATGTAATGCCCTTTGAGATCCTTGCAGGGTAGGGTAAGTGTTACTATTACTTTTAGTATTACGCATTATCAAAAACCAAAGCAGCCTTGTAAAGAATTCATTTAGAGGTTTTAAAATATTGTGTTACCTAATGTATTATGGGAGATATATAACAGCAAGAGGTTTCCAGCTCTATTTTATAAATACTAAATTTTGTTTCCAAAAACAAAATTGCATTGTGCATGCCATGAACAGTAGCAAGTATAATATGCTGTGCTTGAACAACTGCCAAAATTTGATTGTATTTATTAATTGCATTCTAACTATATTCACTGCTGGACTTCTTTGGATGGGACACACAAATTACTGCTATTCAGACGTTTTACGGGCAGATATTTTCCAACAGAATATAAGAAAACTTCTCAATGAGTTAGAAGTTCATTTTATAGCTCAACTGAAACAAAAAGTTTCAACTCGGTGAAAGTCTTACTGTGCTTGAATATTATCTGGAATGGCAGAACGATATCCCTGAATTTGCAGACAAATAAAATTTAGAGATCTCATATATTATACAGCTAACAAGAAATGCAACTCTCCATTATGGAGGAGGAACTGAATAGTCTTCTCTAAGCATCTGAGAATAGGCCGGAGAGGACAATATGCAGAAACAGGAGATTTCAGTCTGAGGGACTGAGTTGTTTTGTTTACTCTTTATCGAAGAGTATAAACTGTCCAGAAAAATGCTAGCCTAAAAAGAGAGGTACTTGACCAGAAGTGACATGAGATTTCTCTTCACTGTTTCCCCCACCATGACTACTACCATCATTGCTAGTAGTGGCAGTGTTATTTCTTGGACAAAGGTGTTATCACCTTTGATAAGTAAAAAGTTGTCCAGCTTTTCAGCTGTGTTCATGACTTGGTCTTTCTACATTCTTAACAAGGCAACCATTTTAAGTGCTGCAACTTATACAGTGGGTTTTCACAAATCAAATTCTTGATTTGTAGGCATTGGAAGGGTTTTCAGAAGATATGTAAAATTCTTAAACCCTATTTCCTTAGAGTTTATTCACTATAAGGGAGGGATTCAGGCTTTTTCATGGCTAGGTTATTTTTAAAAAAATGAGTGATGATCAAACCATTAGGCATGTGAGGAAAATGATTTGTAGGAAATGAGATCAGCGTTCCAGTTTGATGAGCCACTACTAACCGGTTTCAACTTTTATTGTTACTACCACTGTATCTGTTGCTAAGAAAATAAAATATATTCTCCCCCCAATGTTTTTCCCTCTTCATTACAAGTACATGTTGTTATCCAGTCCCCTAAGTGCATGTATTGCAGCTTGCTAATGACTATTGCTGTAAACAAAGCAACAGGTATGCCATCAAAGTGGACATAGTCCTTCAACAGTCTCCTCTGACTTCTCGGAGGAAGCTAGAGGTGATTGCAAGCACAGCTCAGGAAATAAGCCTAGCAGAGCCTGAAGTTTCGTGAATTCACAAATCATCTTATAGTGAAGCATTAGAATATAAAGTACAGAGTGAGTTCTAAACAAGTGCTTCTAAAGCCTTTGTGTGCTCTGTGAGCTTCAGATAGTTGACATAAATTAATTTAAGTCTAAATACCATGAACCCCATGGCTAGCAGTGACAGTGTTGCTTCTTGAAACAATTTTTTTCTCATGATTTACAGATAGTGAATAACATGAATTACATACTATTCCTGTTTATCACTGTATATATTCATGAGCTGCCTGCATCTATTAGCAAACTACGTAAAGTATGCAAAGTATTACAATTATGTTATGAGAAGACTTCAAAAATATAAATGGGAATATATCTTTTTCTCTTTCCCAGTTTTCAAAGGAACTGTGAAAGTAGTTAGGACTAGCATGGCCATTTTCTAATGACTATGTAGCAAAAACATAAATGGGGAACTAATGTGCATTGAGGTCTTTCATTATTGACCTTGATAATGTGATTAAGCAGTCTGAATTGAATGAAATTTGTATATTCATTTATTCTAGAATCCAGCCTCAAATTTCGTAGCAATAAATGAAGATGTTTCAGTAAAACAAAAATTGACTGGAAGAGATGCTCTTTTTGGAACCTGAAACAGTAATTTCATTGCACTAATTTTCTGTTATCTATCCATTTTCATGTATGTATACTTCCTAGACCATGCCAAAAGGCAAACAGAACAAATGGTAGCAAAAATGGTGTTTCCAATTCAGCTGAAAAGAGTACATCACAATAAATCATATAAAAATCAAGAAATCAGAGAAATCATTCAAACCTAGGGAGGTCCTTGTTACCTCTGTGTTGATGGATTTCATCTTTTGCTTATTGTTTGATCCTCATGAGGCATTAGGATACAGTTAAATCCAAGATGTACAATATCTATATTTAACTGTGTTTGGATAAAGAAAAGTTTTTAAACCCAGAGTCAACAGTTGTCTGTGTTAATGAAATAGCAAAGGTGTAAAGTAATATATATGCTTATTCTTTTTCCTCTTGGTGGGAAAAAAAACGTCAGGAAAGAAATTTTATAGCTAAAATGTATGAGTTAAAACATTTTTAACTTTAAATTTAGAGAGACTAAACTGAAACAGGATGACCATTTGGGAGACAATTATAAACCTTACCTTTCTATGGAAATTTGCTTCTTAGAGCTTCATAGTCAAAAACAATTTTTCAAGACAAAACAAATAAAATATTTTTCAGTGGGTTTTTCCCCCTAAATTCCTGCTTGCATTCTCAAATCTCAGCAGATCCTCCATCATTTTTGTTTCTGTCCCTCAGTTTGATTAATGTTCCCAAATCTGGTTTTTTTCTTTTGTTTTGCTTTGGGTGGGGTTTTTTTCTTTTTTTGTTGTTTGTTTGGGTTGTTTTTTTTAATTCTGAATGCTGTGCTCCCTCTCTGATTCAAGTTCAGTGAATTCATCTTTATCATGTTATTCTCTTTTTACATTCATCCCATTACTATTCTGTCCAGCCCAATTTTCCTCTGTGACACAATGCCGAAGTCTGTAAAATGTAGTAATTTGCAGCTTACTTCTCCAGGAAAGCTGTTTCTTTCACAGATGACACTAAATGAACAGTAATTCATGATTGGAGACCAGAACTAATAATTTGAAAACAAATTCTACCTAATAATATTTTGTTGTATATGAACTTTTAAATGTTAAATCTTTCATTATCTAGAAGAGTCTTTTTTGAAATGGAGAGATTTTTCAATGGACTGTTCTGGCTTAATTCACTCTTTTTGAACTGGCTCAAGCAATTCTAATTATAAGCTACAATCTAGAGCTGTTGCTATTTGCCAGATATTTCAACCTTCATGAGCAAGACCCTTTAGGCTCATTTAGAAAAGCTTACAAACAAGGAAATTCAGTGCTGTTCACCCGCTGGGCTTGGGACAAAAAGCAAGTATGAAAGCTGCCAATATTTCTATATTTGCTTGTTTCATCTGAGTGGGACCAGTGCAATGACACAGAAAAAGACTCTCTGAGCCCAGAGTGAAAACAACACACTTGAAGTGCTTAATGGGTTTCTTTTATGAGATTTCTCCAGCAGCTTTAATAGAGCTGGGTGAACTGCTTGTATGAAAAAAACTTTAGCTGATGAATTTCAGTCTTTGTTTGTTTGTTTTCCCAGTGTCTGGATTGTTCACCAATGGGTTCAATTTTGTTTCTGATTTATAATTATTCACAAACCAACTTGAAACGTGCATGCTACATGTATTTCAGATTAGTTTCTTCCACCGTGAGGCCACGTGCTCTCAGTGCCTTGTGTTGTCTGAGTAAAGTGACATGGTGCCCATGACCGATCTGGGGGAAGGAGGATACAGAACTATCATGTAAGAGGAAGCTTCAAAGACTTTTTGGAGCTAGCTCAACAACATAGGAAATATTTTACATTACGTATTTTAGAAAACGTGATTAATACCTTGGAAAGCGTTGTAACATCTTAGTAAGATATCACATTTAAGTGAATGCTCCTTCATAATCAGTGCAAACTTATACACACAATTGATTTAACATCAGATCTTTGACTCCCTTATTTTGTCTTTGTGCAAAGGCTATGAGAACAGTATTCCCCGACCCCCGAAACAAAGGCTACAGTTACATTACTACAAATACATTGCAGCATAATTACATGCATCTCGCTGTAATCCAGAGCCTAATGAAGACAATGAAATCATTACGGTCAGGTGCTTTGCATTGGTATTTTAGATCTAAATTTGGGGAACTGTCAGTTAAAGTAGCTTTCGCAGAATTACAGAATGGCCAAGGTCGGAAGGGATTCAGAACCAACTTTCATGGAAAAAACAAACAATTTTCTCCAAGAGCAGAAAACAGGAGGTGAATCTTAGTTCTAGCTGCTCCTGTAGTGTAAAAAAAAGAAGTGGTTCTACGTATAATATTAAAAGGTGAAACTGTTCTTCTTTGCATGAAAGCAACTTCTTCACACCCAAATGTATATTAGGTAGAAGCTGTGGGAGGTTCTTTTATTCTGACAGCCTTATAACTGAGATATATTTTCACCTGTCATGTAAATCAATAAAATATACAGTACTTAATACTTAAATGTTTCACTATTAGAATAATTTTCTGCTCCCTCTGGATTAACACATTGTAAAATAGAACATTCAATTTTTTATGAATAAATTAAGTGTTTTGCAACTTGTTGTAATGAGCTAGTTGGTTCACATAACTTTATAAACTGGTTAAATGATACAGCAATGCAGACGTCCAGTTTGGAGGTTTGCCTTCTTTGAGGTAAAGTTGAGTAAGGGCAGAAAATCTGTTTAGACTTTCTACAATTTTTTTCACCTCTTATCATTCATAGATTTTACATCAGCCTTTATTTTTCATTTTCCTATGAATTCTTATTTTTAAGAATTTCACAGAAAAGATAACATCAATTATTTTGCTTCCTGAAAGGTAACACAGAAATGCTTCCTCTTTACAGGTGATAGAGACAGGTATTAAACATATGTTTTACAGTATAGCAAGAGGAAAGGCTGTTAAACCTAGTGGCAAAGATTTGGCAAACTATTTTTAAACAATTTAGGAAAATTCTCATTGAACCTAATCTGCAGCACATAGATTAGGAGACTGTAGGGGCATGAGTAGGGAATATTTAATTAAGTACCCTGAACTTAGTTAAGTCCTGGTAGATGAAGAATTCCCTTTCTGCTCACTTCTTAAGCATCCAGAGTTGCCCATGACAACCTAATAGAGCATCCCAGTAGAAGCAGCTGGAGTTAGGGTTGACCTCTGCTACTATCAGAGCAGCAGAGATAAGAAAATAAGAGCTTCAGTGTACGCGAATAAGATGTAAATAGCTTATGTTAAGAAATACTAATTTATCTATCTTTATCTAACTAAATTAGGGTCAATTAGAACTTGATTGGGCAGTCTAGCCATGCAGTTAATTGTAATGTAAATGTAGCAGAAGTTAGGGAACAGTTATAAAAATACTGGATGCAACCATTCTGTGTCACATCTGTCCACTTCTTTGTGTATTGCTAATTAATCCCAGCTCCTGTAACACAGAAATTAAGGCTGGGTTTAGAATTTTTTAGCTGAATTTTAGAAAAGATACTTGTAAATGAAAAGTTAAAATCATTGTTATGCAGTGAAGTATTACAGTGAAGATACTCTCCTTAACCTTTTTGGTGAAATTTCATGCTAACCGCATGGGAAATTGGAGTGAGGAATTCATAGATGTGGTAAATTGAGGTAGAGTAAAAAGATTTTAACTTTTATTTGCATTTCACTTTTGGATTTTAATACTTTAATAGAGGATTTCCCATCTTCCTCATTTCTTCCCCTTTTGGGTTGAGGATGTCTTTCAAGATATACCCTGTAAATTATGACTTTTCATTAATATGAATTCTGTTAATTTTAAATTCTTGGCCAGTGACAGTGACTCAGGATCATCTCTTTTGATTCAGTAGCTTTTATGCACCACAGACATTTCTGATTTAGCCATTTGTAGCCATTTCTCCATTTGTTGCATTGACATACCACTTGCTCTTGCACTACACAAGATCTAGTCAAAAGAAGACTTTTTTTTGCTGTTTTTGAGCATGCTTTCTGACAAGAGAATATTGGCTAACAATTCTATAATTTTGATCTGTGTTATATATTTAAGCAATTTTTTTGTAGCTTCTTTCAGCTCTCCTCTACTGGCTGCCCAATGTCAAAACAGGAGTTTCGCTTTTCATTTGCAGTAATCATCCCTGACATGCTGTTGGCGACATTATCCTCCAGGTTCTGTCTCTTGTCTTCTAGTAGATGTTTTCCCAATGAGGAGGAAAAAACATTCTGTCTTTGAACAAGGAATTAAAAAAGCAAAGGTAGAAGATACTTGGAATTCAGTGCCCTGACTCTTGCACACTCATTAAAGGTCAAATTTTATTTTAACAATGCACAAAGGATGGTTTGAAAGGGTTATGTATACTTAGCCTTTTATTTCTTCAACATAGTGTTAGTAATATTAAAACAGGGTTTTCTAATAGTACTATAAACAGGAAAAATGGGGACACCCTGACTCGGTGCTCAAAGGGATATAATACATGGCCCTTGTGATGATGTTGTCTGAATCAATCCAGTTATAGTAGAGAGTGGACTGAATAAACTGAAAGGAGTAAATTTGGTTTTACACAGTGAATAGAGACGTGGGGCAGACCAGCCAGAAGCACACCTTTTTGTTTCAAATAAACTTGGGATTCAGAATACACTTCAGTACAAAGAAGGGACAAGTCATCTAGGTACAACTGTCTTTTTACATTTTATTGCAGCTGAATGAAAACTAATGTAAAATACAGGGATTTCTTTCATCATAGATCAAATTATTACAGTCCAACTTAGAAATCATACCTTAATGATTCCTTAGCACTGCTCAGTCTAATAAACCTGCAGCTTTCAAAAAAAGATGCAATTCTGAAGGCAGAATAGTAATGAAGCTGGGTTGCAATGGCTTCATCCTCTGTTTCCTGCATCTGTCATGGCTAAGTATGTTATGTTTCCCTCAGGCAAGACACTTTACCTGGAGAAGTATTTACACAACATCTGTCAACTTTGGTTAAAATTTGGTCAAAATAAGTTAAGTCATACATGGTTAAGAGAAACAGACATTGATACAGAGGATAATAGGATCACTGTTTTTCTTAAGGAAACAAGATTAAAGCTCTAAAATTGCAATCTGTTTTCATATATGAGATAGAAGAACACAAGAAGAATGAGATTGTAGGAGATAAATTCTGGTTCCAGAGAAGCTGAGGGAAGTTTTGGTTTATGCTTTTAGTGTTATTATAAGCTAGACCTAATTCTTCTAAATTCTCTACAAGCAAACGATTCCTGCTAAACCCAGAAGTTTTTCTTGTGGCAAGATCATAGGATCTGTCTCCAGGAGTCTAATGTCCACATTATATTTGTATTTGACAGAAGGAATTTAAGTTTCCTAATTGGCTCATTGTGCTTTCGGGAACTTTCTGTGAACAGTAGAACTAGCAAGACTATGAATACTCATTTCCACTTTGTGCCTTTCTACTGTAGCTGCATATATTTATGAAACATGCTGTTGATACAGTGAAGAATTATGTATTTATAAAAAAAGAAATCACTCAACAATGTTAAAAAAATATTGCTTTACAAAACCCTATTTGTAGAAGATAATTGACTGTGTTTTAGCATTTATAATTAATTAAATATGCAGCATCACAAACATATATACATTTTAGTGTTCTGAGAAGGATACATGGTTATATCCAAAGCCAAATATTTTAGTCAACCAAAAGAAAATGCAAAAAACAACCCAGCTGAAAGAAGATGACAGTCTTTTTAAGGGTAAAATTACCGTTACAGACAGTGCTCTCTTCAGAAGAAAATAAAAAGGAAAAAACCCTCAGATATTAAAGTTGATATGATGCATATGAAAAACATATGGATGCTAATTGTTCATTGTGCTGTTAACCAGTAGAAGATGAATCCATCCCTGCAAAGGATGTCTTTGTGGTGGAAAAGTCATTGTAGGATAGAAAGAAGGTCTGGAATTGTATTGTCTCTATAGGCCCAAGTTGCACAGTATCGTTGGCAGCCACCACTATTTTTAATGCCTATGACACTCAGTTTGAAAGTTCATAGAAGAAAAATAAAAATTCTGTACCGGGTTTTGGAAAAAAGGCCACAGACTTTGAACAAGGAGCAGATGCAATGCAAATTGGCACAGCACAACTGGATGGTTTCAAGGCAAGCAAAAATCTGAAGTGCTTGGGATCATACAGCCTGATTTCTTAAATACATATATGCATCCTTATTGGAAATGGGCAAAGTACCTGCCAGCTACCCCATCTTCCTCTGAACCAATCCTATTAGGTTCTAGAGACACCTGCGACGGAGCGTGCATTATGAGAGATGTGATAGGCAAGAAGTTAGTGGATTGCAGACCCATTTGGGAGGAGTGCTTTGTACCTAAGGGGAACAGGGTGCAGAGACATTTCGATGAGAGGCAAATGAGGGCAGCATCCTTAGCAGAGGAGAGGGGGTGAGGGATGATGCCATAACAACCTTCTCAGCACAGCTGGAGAAGTTTCTGTCAGTGACCAGCCCTATCCTCATAGTTGGTCAAAGTGCAGCTGTTATATCTTCTGACCAAACAGCTCCACTTGCCTGGTTACAAAGAACTGGGAATAATGAAATGGTCACTGGGCACCTCATTTGCATCCACTGTGCTGCCCTTCTCACAGCAACACACTGGTCAGATATTGTTGCTGTCACATCACAGCTATTCTCATTTTCTACTAAATGAGATGCAGACAAGTGTAAGTGTTCCACTCTTAAAAATTTTCCAAGCTTTGTGCACTTTTATCTGTTTATATTAGAAACCTGATCATAACCGCCTTGCTTCTCTGCCATTCTTTCTGAAGACTGCAGGACAGAGAAAGAAGTAAAAGAATTAATCAATACTGTTTTCTGACAAGAAATCAGATGCAAAATTCCAGCATGTTAGGGCAAATTAGCCTAGGTTTTCTATTTCATTGTCTAGAATACTCCGTGGATTTTGTGTATTCCCTTAAATGTTTTGCTACTGGGAAACATTGTTAAATAGCACAGTAAAAATTAAGTCCGTGTAATTTTTTTACTATTGCAGATTTCATTATGAAACATCTCAAGATTAAATTTATTCCAATAATCATTATAATGATGAAAAAATTCCTTGCTTCAATAATTGATTTATGCTTCATTTAAATGTACGGAGTAGTTTCAATATAATTTCTTATTAGCTCTAATGACAAATTTTAAAATAGCAGGGCTCTGAAATAAAAATGAAAATTTGCCACACAAGTTATTACATTTAAATGGACTTAGTACTTAATATTTAAAAAATCATTTGATGTAAATAGCCATCATGAATCACTGCAAATATGATTAGATGTAATTAAACTTTTTCTTTACCCATATCTAGTTTCTTCATAATAAATTATTTTATTTCCTCTTTTAATTTTTTTAGGATCTTCAAGAATTTGAACTGAAAAATCATGACATATCAGCACTGCTTATTCAGATTTTTGTTATTTTGGTCAAGAAATTAGATGTCTTGTCATATATGTTTGTTTGTATTATGTATATGCTATTTTTTATACATGCTAGTATTATCTCCCTATGTGGAAATTACGTGCATGCTATTGTATGCACTCCACTAGAGAAGAAAGACAAACAGAACATGGAGATGACATTTGGCAAAAACCTGTGACACTTCTGAAACCTGTTAAACTATAATGGCAGAAATTAAAAAAAAAAAATTAAAAAATCCCTGACTGGCCTTATTCTGTAATTTGTTTTCCCTTCATTTGAGGTTTAAAGGGAAATATTATTCCAACAGAGGATCCTACAAGCACAGCCAGAAGGAAGCTCGCTCTCTTTTGGGAATCTGGTGTGGCTGCTCTATACTGACCACAAAACTCCCATTCAAGTCACAGTTGCTGTAATGCACAGGGTGGCTGCTGATCTTACACAGCATGTTTATAATGCTAAAAAATAAACCGTGGCATTTGGGAGATTCTTTACTAGAGCATTAATCCCAACAATTACTCACCTGTTTAAGCTTAGACACACAAGAGGTTTATCAGTGATAAAAATCTAACAACAGAAACCATCCATTGACAGAACAGGTCTGTTAGCTACCTCATGGTGTCAGGAGAAAGGAGAACGTCCCCTTTTAATTTGCGCGTGCTTGTATTAGAAATGCTGTAGCTTTACTTCCAGCTCCTTAAGAAAATTGTATTCATTCCACACAAATCCTTAACTGAGGGTGTGAAATTGTTCTAGGCCTGGCATTTAATTTCTTTACAGTTTTGGCCATATTTGTTTATACAAAACGTCTGAAAGTAATGCAAGTAACAGGAGAATAATTGAGAGTGATACATCCGAAATCATTGAACTAACCATAAACAGGCTCCAGAGATTTTTGAGGAAGAAAACCACTGGCATTTGAATACATAAACTGTTGAGAATTTAATTGCTTTTGGAAAGTAAAACTGTAATTCTAAGCAGAAGTTATTTCATTAAATGTTTTTTGCCTGAAAAAAACCCATAACAAAAAGATAACGCGAAGTTATACTGGAGTTCCATTGGGTTCTGAAACCCATTCTACTCAATATAGATTATTTGGGAAAGGGGATGAATGCGGTGCTGGCAATTTTCCTGATGATACTGGGCTATTAGTAGTTAATATTAGTTCTGTCTGAAGAGCTGCAAAGAAATTCCTAAGACTTAGAGACTGGGTAATAAAATGGTAAATGAAATCCAGCATTAGTAAATGTAAAATGATGTCCTGGGGAAAAAACAATCTTAACTTCATGAATAGGATTGATTGTCCCAGTCTGAACATTGCCACTCAAAAGCAAGATCTCAAGGTTAAATAGTTGTAAACCAATCATTGCAACCAACTCTGTGCTCAGGAGTCAAACTTAGCATTAGGAATTATTAGGAAGAAAATGCATAACAAATAATTTTTCTGTCTGTATCATGTAGGCAGCTGTCACACCTTTCACCTCATAGCAGACTGAAAAAGAGTAAAGGAAGATTTGGAAAAATGACCAATAGTGTGGAACAGCTTCCCCGTGCAGGACATCTTTGTAGGCTGGCACTCTTCAATTTGGAAGAAAGAAAATCTATAGACAAACATAGGTGTGTTATAGACTGAACAAAAGTATGACGTAATGCAGCATGGAAGGGAAGAACAGGAGCGACTGGGCTGTCTCATGCCTGGTAGGAGCCACAGGGGTGCCAAGGGAATCTAGCAGGTGTCACGTTCAGGATAAGCACAGGGGTAGCACTGCCCCATGGGCATTGCATCTCTGCTCCATAGCAGTGGACCGTGCAGATGGTCGGACTTCATCTGGGGTCAGGACAAAATTGAGCATGTAAGGCTGGCTTAAAAAGTCTTTGAGACAGAAATAGTTGGCAGCTTGGACAGTTTTCTAGGGGAATGTGCTTGTTTCTTATGTATTTTCTTGTGATATTTCTTTGACTTCTCTTTTAAATCAGTGTCAGGTGCAGGATACTTGCTAGATAAATGGACCTGTGGTTTGACACTATGCATCTATTCCTAGCTGCAAGTGCTTATTTGCAAACAGTATTAAAAATGCTTTGATATGACCTGGAGTCTTCCTTTTTATGGTCTTTATGTAAAGAATTTCTTTCCATTTTTTAAGAGATAATTATTTAATTCTATATTTATTTTAGATTTTTCTTTGCAAAAAATATCAGTGGTATTTTTCCTTGATCAAAAGTGAAAATAACAGAGCTATTTTGTTTGTTTTTCCGTGCAACATATATGACTTTATCAATAATATCAGCAGAAGTTTGTATTTGGTATAATTTCCTTTAGAAATGAAATGTCTTTCAATGAGGTAGAGTGTCATTGAAAAATATGATCAGTAGAAATGTAGACCACTTTCTAAAGAACTGTTTTGAAAGTTATGGGTGGCTACTTTTACTCAGAAACTGCCTGTCATGCTTACGTGTTTTTGCAGTGATTTCCACTTGCCATAACAACAGAAGTTTAACAAGCAGTATTTATGTCCTGCAGGCATAGAAGTGTACATAAACATAAAAGTAACAGAATGCAGGTTGCCAATCACATCATTCAGTTCTCCTGAAGCTTCCAAATAGTTTTACTTTGCTAAAAGTTTCTTTCTTTTGTAAGCTTTTGAATTCTGGAAAATCTATATTTTCTGTGAGGGAAGTTTGTTTTTTTTTTTTTTCCACATGGGAAACTCAACTTTAGAAAAGATTTCTTCTCTTGAAGCATGTGTGTAGCTCATACCTATATTACAAGTATCCAATTTTGGTGTTTGTTAATCCACTAACAACTAGCAGTTGTACGGCTTTAAGGAAAAAAAGAGATAAAAGCCAATTTTAACCATTTTTACCCATTTAGTGTTCAAATTCAAGGCCGCTGAAGCAAGTGCATTTGAGAATGGGCTGGAGAATAACACATGTGAATACATCGGTCACAATAGCTGGTTATAAAATATTTGCACCTTTTTCATAAAGGTTGCATCAGCACGTGTAGCATACATATTCTGCCCTGAGCATTTGCTTCTCAGAAACACAGAAAGAAAAGCTGAAGATGTGAGGGAGTTTAACCATAAGAAATAAGCATTTTAAAATTCCCTTTATGTAGATGAGAAGTATTTCTGGCCTGGCAGCTCTCTAACAAAAACTAACAAATGGAAGATAATCATGGGCGAAACACAAGGAAAAAAGTCAACCTAAGAAAAAGTTATATAAACTGACAAGAGGCACGGGGGAACAGTTAAATGTATCAGAGAAAGTCATATATTGAAGCACAGATGAAAATCTTGAAATAATACACCTGTTGTTGGGAATTATGAAAAAGGCCATCCCAAAATAGGGGCTAGATTTCTTCATGACCTAAGATGGCTTTAAACTTCAACCTTTAAAAAATACATTTATTCATTTACGTTAAATTTGTATATACGTTCATGATTTTGTCCATAACTTTGCTGCCATAAACATCTGAACAGTTTGTCACATTTAAACATAAATTTGAAGTTAGCATTATTATTCCAAAGCAAGCACTCCAAATATACTTTCCTTTCAAAACTGACAATCTTAAAATTGTGCTGCGTTATCTAACGGAACAAACCAAAACCTTTTGTCACTTTCTGAGTTTCTGATTTCTAATTAAAATTATAGTATGTTCCTCTTATTGCCTTAAGAAATAAATATCTTTAAAGATTATGTTAACTTTTCAAAATTCAGTCATCCAAACTTTATGCAGAAATTGTAGAATTTATGGTTTCTAACATTTTTGAAGCAGACATAACTAGAATGCTTTGATTTAACTCAGTTTCAGGTTTTTCCCTTTAAAAGGAAAGAAAAATTAAATACAGTAGAATGTTTGTGTTGAACCTGAGCTTTGATACAAGATTTAAACAATCTAGCATATTAACTTTGATATTATCCATATAAATAATAGAATGTTAAAGCAAGAACTAAAAAATGTGCAACTTATAAATTAAGTCAATCATTTAAGGTTCACGATGCCTGAACATAAAGAAGTTTAGCAGCATATGGTAAGGTATATAATTTTATGTCATATATTTTATTAAGATGGTTTACCAATTAAAACATATTTCAAATGCAATATATATTTTTGGCATGAGAAAATAATTTGAAAGATGTCAACTTGAATCACAAAACAGTGATTATTTACAAATGTAAGACAGAGTCACTTTGATTGTAATAAGAAAATGCCTGGCCTGAAGTCACACCTTCATATGCATCTAATGGTGCTCTCATTTTATCATATTTTAAAAATCCACACCTCATATTTTCTGTTTCCTTATATGGATGGTGCTAATGACACACACAGTAAACCGTCTATTAGCTTTGTACTTCAATAGAGTTTGTTTAATTTCAGCTGTCAAACAATATGGAGAAAAAAAAAATCCAGTTTTTTGATAACCCCAGGATTTAAAATGCATTATCAGTATGACAGCAGTAAATGTTTTCCAAACAATCTTATTTATGGGCCATGTTCTTTCTTGGTGTAAACACAAATCTGAGCAGCATGTGAAATCTTTCGTTTGTTTGCCATAAATTGTGCATGTTCCTGATGTAAGATTTATTATGTGAGAGTAGTTGAGTAAACCAGCATTGGCACTGTTGATATGCAACATTTTACCTCCAGCTCCCTTACTGAGATCTGAATGGAGCTGGTGTTATCTGAGAGACATTACCAGCTGGTGACTGTTCAGTAATCAATTCTGTAGAAATAATAATATAAATCATAGAATTATACAACCATGGAATATGCTGAGTTGGAAGGGACTCCCCAAACCACAGAGTCCAACTCCTTGTGCCTGAGAGCATTTTCCAAATGCTTCTTGAACTCTGTCAGGCTGGTGCTGTGACCACTTCCCTGGGGAGCCTGTTCCAGTGCCCAACCACCCTTTGGGTGAAGAACCTTTTCTTAATATCCAACCTAAACCTCCCCTGACACAATTTCAGGCCATTCCCTCAGTCCTGTCACTGGTGACCACAGAGAAGAGATCAGTGCCTGCCCCTCCTCTTCCCCTCATGAGGAAGCTGCAGACTGCAATGAGGTCTCCCCTCAGTCTCCTCCAGGCTAAACAGAAAAAGTGACCTCAGCCGCTCCTCACATGACTTTCCCTCCGGAGCCTTCCCCATCCTCGTTGTGCTCCTTTGAATGCTCAAATGCTTAAATGTCCTTTTTACATTGTGGTGCCCCAAACTGCTCACAGTACTCAAGGTGAGGCTGCACCTGTGCAGAGTAGAGTGGGAAAAATATTAATAACATCAAAAAATATATGCTAGTCCATCTTGTAGCAGAGACTTACTTTAAATGTGTAACATGTGAGTTTGATATTCATGCCTCTTATGATTTTACCAGAGCAATATGTTAATACTGGAGGACTGTGAAGGTTTTCTAAAAAGTCCATCTGTCCTTACCCTACAAAGACATTCAGTAGTGAGAAAATGAGATTTTTTCCAACTGCATGAGCCTGGCTCAGAGGAGGCTGCAAAGATATTTGTAATGCATCCTCTGCTCCATTGGAGTAACTGAGTACTTGAACATGAAGAAATTTAGACATGTGTCAGTAGTTTTGCAGTTTTGTAAAGGATTGATAGAGTTTCTGATGCCCTATAATCTGGCCCTAAAGGCACCTCTGAAGTACAAATCCCCAGCTGCACTATAGAGCCCTTTTGTTTAAGATAGTGTACATCACTACTCCTAGAATGGCTGCAGTCAGGTCTGCTTTAAGCTACAGAAAAGCCCATCAGGAGCCAGGGTCCCAAAGTGGCAATATAAGTTTTACAAAGGACTTCTATACTTTGTTTTTATTTCATATTTATCTTTTTTACTTTTTTTACTCATTTCATATTCAACTTTAAATACACATATAAATCTCACTGAGTCATTTTTTTGAATAGAAATGGATTTAAACGTAAGTTTGATGTTTTTCTGAGGTGGTGGGTATATGTTTTCAAATACTTTTTGAACCTTGTTACTTTTAGTTATTTTACAGTAAGTCTAACAGAAATGCTGACTCCTAAGGGCCCAGCAAATGCATGGTATGCTGGATAAATTTCTTTTAAATTCCTGGCTGGAAAAAGCAGTAGCTGCTCTGGTGTGCCAGTGGGAAGTGCCAAGGCTGCTTTGCTGGGATGGCTGCAGGGTCACTGCCAAGAATGGTGCATTCCTCAGGGTTTTGGGCTTTGTGTCCACTCAGCTGTACTCAAAAATCGTACCTCCAGACTTCACCATGTTGGAAGAAAGTATTTCTAATGTCATAGGCTTCAGATGGACTGCAACCGAAGAGAAATAAACAGGGCAGCTGTCGCTCTGTCCTGAATTCAAATAATGTGTATTGTACAAAGAGATTGCAGACATTTTAAGGTTATATCCCACACAATCTTCCTCTTGTTTTCATCTGCATTTTCTCCATCTGACTGAAAACTATCCTTTTCAAGCACATGCTTTCTGTAAAAATGTGGAAAATGTATTTATAATTTCTTTCCTTGCACTTTAAAAATCTTTCTAAAGGTTGCTTTCATCTTGTAGATTTAATAATTCTGGATAGAAGAGCATGCTCATGACAGGTCTGTATTTTCTTGGACATATTGCATTTGATTCTGAGTGCAGTTTTCAGATTTTTTTAAACGGAATTTTGTGGGGTTTGAGCGTTTGTTTTTCATTATGTTAAACATAGAGCCTCCATATGTTGCTTTCCTTTGGGATCTTTAAGAAAACATACAGTCATTTAAATCTGGGCTATTTTATCCCTGCAGTTGTAAAATTCCTGTAGAAGATGACTTCTGCCTTATACGATATATTTTGCTCCCTCAGTTGTTCCAAATGTGTGTTCTAATTCCTTTTCTTCATTATACTTTGTATGACAAAGTTGCTGCAGGTAAGTAAACATGCATAGGATATGAAACAGGCTCTTAACTCCTGTGGTGCACAGTATAACTCAAAATCTTGACCAGGGTTCTCAAGTCATATCCCTGGTTCATGACCTTCAGCTTGGTAGATCACAATTGGAAGTGTAATATCTGGCTTCTATGGTGTAATCTTTATTATAGGAATAATACATGAGATCTTACATGCTTCTATCAGTTGCAAATGTTCTTGTAGCTCATTGTACAATATGTCTGATGAAATGGATTTCATGATCTTTTGTATAATGCATATGTTCCAATAGTAATTTCAAACCTAATTTATTTCCTTGGAAATTCATTCATCTTTTGGGTGCCATTTTTAACCATCTTAATTTTCTATTATACAAGCACAGGGGGTAAATTCTTTGCTCTCATATACATGTCCCATTCCCATTGGATTTTATACAAGATTTACACTGTCTAAGGAGAAAATTCAGCTTTGGAGTATTTTTACTTTATCACTACCATATAAGCCTTTTTTCTGTTCAAAACCTAGTAGTTATTTGGCAGTTGTGTTTCATTTCAGTCTTGCTGCTATAAGTAGAAATGCTTTTAAAGATATAATTTTTTCCAGATAATGTATCTCTGTAAATGACAAAGTTGACTTTGTGTCTTTCAAAATACCTGTATAAGTTATTGGGAATTTTAACATTAGCTGCAAGTGTGTCACTGAGCGCAGTTATTGCATTATTCCTTTTCTTTATTGTCGTGGTTGCTGGTGAATGATGAGTGTAGAAAGTGGAGAAAAAGGAACCTGACACATTTCATTGTCTGCAGACTCCACAGAACTTCTAAGAGCATGGGCACAATTGTTCTTAAATTTTTGCCTTTAATAAGAAAAATAAGAGAATAGGGGATTAAGGTAGCCAAAAGAGTTTTAAAAAGTATATTTCATTGGGAAGAGTGGCATCCTGGCAAGAACAAGCACATTAAGCTGCAGGGCATTGTTAAATAGAATAAATGTTTGGGCCAAGGCAATATATTAATGACAGTGCTGGAAATTTCGTTTTTCCCTTGGAAGAGAGGTTTTTTCAGAGAGCAATATAATTGGCAAGTTTAAATACATCTTACATTGAGTAGGATCAGTTTATCCATTTTTTCTGGAAACTACACAGTAATATTTCAATCCCAGCCCTCTTTCTTATTAAGGAAGTATGAGCTGAGTATATCTCTAAAGTGTAAGAGTTACAGTGCAGTTGCCTTCCCTCAGACTATGAAGCAGTGTCTGTAATTCATACCTACAGTTTTATACTCTACATTCTCCTCTATATTATTCTGTTACTTTTACTTGTCAAGGCGGTACATGAAAGTCCATCTAAGATGTAGCATAATTACCCGCAGTAATCTGCTTGCTTGTGTAACAACACAGAATGAAATGATTTAAAAAATCAATGGAATCATTAAAGAGACATTGGGTTTTTTTTTTTTTTTTGGTGTAAAACAACCAAGAGCTCAGATACTGTAGAATAGTATTCTGTATCTTTCTGGAAATTATGGTAAAGAAAAAAATGCCAGAAAGTTTTACAGAAATAACTCCTAGAATTTAGAAGAGTACATAGGTGTAGTGGGTTGACCCTGCCTGAATGGCAGGCACCCACCAAAGCCACTCTATCACTCCCCTCCACAACTGGACAGGGGAGAGAAAATATGAAAAAGGGTTCATGGGTTGAGATAAGGACTGGAAGAGAGATCACTCACTGATCACTGTCATGGGCAAAACAGACTTGACTTTTAGATACTCATTGAATTTATTGCTGACAAAGAGCAGGATAATGAGAAGTAAAAGCAGACTTTACAAACACCTTGCCCCCAGCCCTCCCTCTTTCCCAGCTTTACCTCCTCTGCCAGTGGCACAGGGAGACAGGGAAGGGGAGTTATTTTCAGTTCATCACCCGTTCTTTCTGCCACTGCCCAGGGAGAGGAGTCCTCCTCCTCCTGCAGCGTGGGGTCCCTCCCACAAGAGACAGTCCTGCATGAACTTCTCCAACATTGCTACCACGGGAAACACTTCTTTACAAATTCCCTCACTGTGGGTCACTTTTCCATGGCGTGCAGTCCCTCAGGCACAGCCTGTGTCTCCAGTGTAGATTCCTCTCTCCACAGGTCTGCAGGTCCCTGCTAGGAGCCTGTTCCAGCACAGGCCTCCCATGGGGTCACAGCCTTCTCTCAGGCATCCCCCTCCTCTGCCCAAGTCTCCTCCACGGGCTGCAGGTGGATCTCTGCATCCCCGTGGTCCTCCATGGGCTGCAGGGGCACAGCTGCCTCACCGTGCTCTTCACCACGGGCTGCAGGGGAATCTCGGCTCTGGTGCCTGGAGCATATTCTGCACTGACCTTGGCGTCTGCAGAGTTGTTCCTCTCCCACGCTCTGACCCCACTCTTCTCTGGATACAATGACATCTGCACAATAACTTTTTTTTCCTTCTTCTGAATATATTATCACAGAGGCATTACCACCATTTCTAATTGGCCCAGCCTTGGCCAGCAGCAGGTGCATCTTGGAGCCACCTGGGATTGGCTCTGCTGGACATGGGGAAGCTTCAGGGAGCTTCTTACAGAAGCCATTCCTGTAGCTCCCTCCTCTACTAACACCTGGCCATACAAACCCGATACATTAGCTCAAAAAGACATCATATAGTAAAACAGGCCTAAAAAATCCAGTAAGAAATAATATTTGCCCAGATTTAAAGTCAGAAAATCATACAAAAGTATGAACATAAAAGTCCAAAACACAACCTAAAGGAAATTATGGCCCATTACAAAAGATGAATGATGCCCACAACCACCAGTTTATGAAAGCATTGGTTCCTCAATCCATTGGTGTCTCTTTCTTAGAAATAAATAAATTATTTATTTAATCTCAAACCTGAAATATTTTTAAATATTTGTACTTTAAAATATTGATTCACAAGAAGTCCATCCAAAAAGATGGTGACATTTCTTAACAAGTGTTAGTACTGAAGCCTGAACTGTAGATATCCATCAGAATGTTTACTGGCTGAAGTTGGCAAGAAACAGATGGCAGCCACAGGAGTTTATATACAGACACTGCTTGTCACTCTGAAGGAGGTATTGACTGGGACAGCCTTTAAAATTTCTACACCTATGGAGACAAATGAGGGAATCAGTTTTTGATATACCCCATGACATATACATGTGAGAAGGGGGTCAGGAACATGGGTGAAACAATTCGATATAGAGAAGTAGATTCGTTCCCAGTGCAGGGCTCAAGTGCTATGTCAATTTTAGCATTCCTGCTTTGATGGTATAATACTGGGCTTCACTTCTTTTGGTAAACTGCATTAGTATCTGTTCACATAGTTTCCTGGTGAAGAAATCAATGTAATTTATGAAGGTTCAGGATTATTTTTCTTTTCCTTGTTTTGCATTTAAGGATATAGTTGTTAATAATATCTAGAATCCTTGAAAACATAAGCACTATTATACACATTTGGGGTTTTTCAGCTTGTAAACTGAATATGTTCTAGGATATCCCTGCCTTTTCAATGTCTAAAGATGTGAAGGAAAGTATGACAGCATTATTCATTTGTTCATAGTTTTCAGTTCAGCTAAACTGAAACTATACTTAGTCACAGCACAGTCAACCAGAGGGTAAAATGCAACTGGTGTTCTTTGCCAACTGGACACTTTGTGCATCTCCGAAGTCTTCTATTTTGTGTTAGCAGAGTCTGAACAGATTAATTGGATGTAGAACAGTTAACTGCTGCTTCCTTGAGTTTCTACTCTGTGATCTCTGATCTGTATATTTGTGGGTGGACAAACCTGCTACCCGGATTCTTCTTAAATTTGACAAGTGCACAGCTAAATTCACCTGTTACAAGCATGCTGGTGACATGAAATTCTCTTTGTCTCTAGCAGCTACCAAGTGTCTTTTGAATCTTTGTAGCTTTTGGGCTCAAAAGATACAAGAAAGAATTCTGTGCAGTTTGTCTGAATTCTGCTCACACAGGCACATTTATAAGGAGTGAAAAAAGAAGGACAACTTCCATTACATAAATACATGAAGAGTTTCAGTTTGCCAATATGTTTTGGAATATTTCCCAAACTAGAAATCTCAGTGTTCACCATGATCCTTAAATAAAAGAAGGAATTATTTTGACAATTTCACTGCTGCTTAGTATAAGTGCCTGTCATTGGTGTTACTATTACAGATCACAGATTAAGCGTGGGGGGAAAAAAAAAGCTTGTAATCGTAAACATTATATTTCTGGAGCTATGTTTTAGAAAGCAACCAGTGTAATTCAGTGATACCTCTGCATGGTTACCTATATGGATAAGGTGAAGCTGTAAGAATATCATACTATAGGCAATGAATGGGATTTTGTCAAATTTACCTGTTTTTACCAAAGCTGTTCTGCTGGCTGTGCGTACCCATATGTAAAATACTGGTACTGTAAAGCCATGTCACTGGATTATACACAATTTCTGTTATACCTTTCAGGGCATCTGCATGGCATATTTAGGCAGCACTCGTCTGCGATTCCTCACATTCCTCTTCCTAATGGCAATGGTTCATCACCAGCTGCTACTCAGCTACAATTGCCTTCCTCTCAGCACTGTTTACTTTTGATTCTTCCTGGATGTAGTACATTTTGTTTTATGTCGTGTCACTGTTGTTATACTTACATAATGTACTTAAGTATTGTTTAGATTGACACAGTATTAGTTCTAAAATTGAAAATAAAATGTCATTATTGGCAAGAGCAGCTGTTTTCAAGCACATCATTTTCTGAACTTCAGTTTATTAATCAGGCTAAGCGGGAGTTTTGTACAAATGGTAGTATTTTTTATTGAAGTATTCCATGGGCTTTAGATTTCCATCATAACAGAATTGAGTAGTATAATATAGCAGAAATGTTTGATGTGATTAAAACTGTTTATTCTGGGTTTGTAATTGATTTAATTGTAACATCTAGAGGGCTGCAATTTTGAAAAGTTTCAGCCCTGATTGCCTATTATTCACATGACAATGCTGAAATAAAATGACACTATAGTAAATGAAAACATAACAAATAACCCTGGTGGTTCAATAACATTTTGAAAGAAAATCAGTAGATGTTCTGCAGAAATCACCTACAGGAACAGCAGGAAAAAAAAGCCCATGTTTTGAATCAGTTTTTGTAAAAACCTGCTAAAAATTTACTCTCCCAGAAACTGTCATAATGTTACTCATCCAGTAAAGCTGTTTTGATTGTCTTCTTTAATTTTAAATAATACCTGCTTGTGCAGTGCAAACAAACATTAGGAAAAAAGTCGTATCATCTATGTTGAAACAATAGGGCTGTACACCCTTAAATCTCACCCCAACCTTTAATATTCTTGATGTAAAAGTCAAATGTAAAATTCATCAAATTCACTTGGAATCCAGGAGTGTTTAGATTTAAACCTTGAAAAATTTTAACTGGTCCTTGATCCCACACAAAGCCTAGCTTTGCACAGTATCTGTGAGCTCTTCTTACAAACCATGCTTATAGAGTAGGAAAGCCCTGGACAGAGTATGTTTCAGAATTGACTGGCCAACTGCATCATGCTCATTATATCCCTATTAATTCCTATAAAGAGAAAATTAAGAACTCAAATTAATTACAATACAAATTATAATTATTTACCAGTCTTCATAGAATTACATAATCAAAAAATCACAGAATCACAGAATATTCTGAGTTGAAAGGGGTCCACAAGGATGATCGAGTCCAGCTCCTGGCCCTGCACAGGACCATCCCAAGAGTTATACCATGCGCCTGAGAGTATTTTTCCTCTATGAAAAAAAATTTGTTCTAGGTGGTTTACATGTTACCACGAATATTAGTGTCATGTTTTGAGTTGCTGGACTGACGTATCTTGGAAGTATTTTTCTTTTCCTTAGTGAACATTGTTGTGTGTTCTACATTTGGTAATGAAATAGTAGGAAAGAGTTATAATGGCTTATCTTTTAATATTATGTGTTACATGCATTTCAGTTTGCACTTGAAGGACCTAAATTTAAATTCCCAAATTCAAGCTTTCAAATTAAAGCTATTAAGCAATATCCATTCCTTCCTCTGCTTTTACTCTGCTGTAATTGTGATAAGTTCTATGAGTGTAATTGGGCTTTATGTAATTGTGCTATAATGTTTATAAAGGCCAGTGAATTCCACGGACACGTTATTTTGCGGTAGGCCTTGAACTTACATAGTTACGGATTTTACATATTTCCTTTTTTAATTTAGGGTACCATACATGTTTGTATAATTGGGTCTTAATAACATTTTCCTTGATTTTTTTGTCCCTAATTTTCAGGGAGTCATAGAAAGGTTTGGGTTGAAAGGGACCTTAAAGATCATCTAAATGTCCCACCATGGGCAGAGATACCACCCACTAGATCAGCTTGCTCAAGGCCCCATCCACCCTGGCCTTGAAAATTTCCAGGGGTGGGGTATTCACTACTTCATTGACTTATAAGCAATTATGATTTTTACCAATGGTTAGAATCAGTTAACATTTTTCATAATTCTTTAGATGACTATGACTGCGTCTTTGACAATGTGCGAGTTTCTTGAACATTGCTATATGTAGTCAATCTAATCTTCAAAGAGAAAATAGCTTTGCAAACTGCTTCTAATTGACATTAGGAGGTGGTATGTTAGATTTATTTTTACTTGACTAATTCAGTTAAATATTTACTGGAAAAATTCAAAAAATGCTTTACAGATGACACTGGATTAAACATTTGTTGTTTCATCAGTGCTAAATGATTTGTGTAGCTGTTTCATTGAGCAGGTCTAATTCTTTCATTCTTTGGAACAAGCACTTAAAAATTTAGAGCAATGCTGTTCTTTCATTGAAAGTTATTTCATAATCTTTAACAGCGAAAATGAGCTATTAGATTTCCATACCACCCAAAAAGGAGGCAAAATGTATTTCTAAACAGACTTCCTCTGTACATAAGAAACATAACTTAAAAATTCAGTATTTATTTTTTAATGTTTACTGATGTGGTTTAAAGTATTCAGGAGTTAAAAGGAAAGGCAGAGAACTGTCAAGGAAATTGAGACTAAAGCTACTACTCTGCTTTATTTCTGTACCTATTATTCTGAAAAAGGAATTGTTGCTTGAATATTAATACTACCAAGCGAAGGGCAACTGGTCAAAAAATGGAAACACAAAAATGTTAATTGAGGTAAAAGTGCTATGTATAATTTCTGCAGTCTCAAATCACAAATGACGATTACAATTTATGGAAAGAAATATAACAGAATGCAAGATTTAACAAATTCCTTTGAAAATGTGATCTTTAGTCCCATAAATCATGTATAACTAATTTTGACCTCATCTGATTTTGTTTTTGAGAACCTCTGTATCATTTAAAACATTGAATCCTATTATGTCCCTATCACCATGCATTTTGCCATGTACTGCCAAGAATATAAAACATAATTACTTTAGCATTCCCGAAGAAAGGTTAAGTTATGGAGTTTTTGAACACTTGAAAATGTTCAGAAATAGCTGAGGAACTTGGGGTGACTCAGGCTGGAGGAGACTTTGGGGACACCTTACAGTCTTCCAGCACTTAAAGGGGACCTACAAAAGACATGGAGGGGCTTTTGACAGGGATGTGTAGTGAGAGGGCAAGGGGGAATGGCTTTAAACTGAAAGAAGTCCCATTTAGATTAGATATTAGAAAGAAATTATTCCCTGTGGGGGTGGTGAAGCACTGGAACAGGTTGCACAGAGAAGCTGTGGATGCCCCATCCCCGAATCCATTCAAGTATAGTAGCAGAGAACAAAAGATAGAACAAGAGACAGTATGTTCAAATATGATCCTACCCTATGGATATAAACTTTCCTTTGTACATTTTATGTATAGTGTACTACAGATGACCTCTTAAAATTTTCTGGTTATCATCTTATTCTATTTTTTCTGTATCCTAGAGTAAATTATTCAGATTATTTGGGCTGATTATTAATTTATGTAAATAAGGGCTCATATCATAAAGAAAAAATATACCCTTTTTCTGTAGAGGAATGATAGACTGCCAAAATGCCTTATTTTACAAAAAGCACCTGTCATGTGATATTTGTAACTTCACTTTGAGCTATTCTTAGCTGGTCATTGCCTTCAACAGAATTTGACAATGAAGTTGTCTGAACTGGTGTTCACAGCAGAGAAACGATAAGGAACTGGCTTGGGAGGTGCCTCTTCTTCAAGAAAACCTGCATCTCATGACCAATACCTGCATAGGCAATTTTTGCTCAAGCTGTTTCTTGAAGACCTGAGACTTTTGCCTCTCTGTGTAAATTTTCCTGTTCCTTCTAACCATGACAGCTAATTTTGAGTCCTTCAAATGTGACTGAAGTTTTTTACTTGTTAGAAAAAAAAATTTTAGCAGAAACGGAAGGTAATCAAAATGGCATAGAAGAATAAACATCCTTTTTCTTTATGGTGTGCCAAACTCTGCCTACTGCTGTACAAAAAGGGAAAATGAATTATTACGCTGAGGATTAAGTTAGCTACCTAATCACAGATGGGGCCTAGTGTAGGCTTTGGGAGGTCATTCACATTCTTCTACAAAGCTCTACAATAATCTAAATAGCTGGTAGCAGGTCCTACTAAATAAAATTTAGAGAGTGTTATTTCAGGATTGCATATTCTTAAACCAGCCCTGTAGATCTAAAAGTTTGCTTACAAGCCTCTCTGCAAGATCAGAAAGTGGACTGGTGCTCTCTAGAAAAGAGGATGGAAGTTAGCTATTTCCTGGGAGGCTGTCTCAAGTGACTGCAGTTGCCCTCTCTCAGTATGCCAGGGTTGTCTCATATCAAGAGCCACTGTCCCTTTAAACAATACTGGGCAAAAATCCCCTGGAGGCATTAAAAAAAAAACAAAACAAAAAACAACATCTTGAGATCTTCCTGGATCATGGAGAAGAAGGCATGGAGCTAGAGGAAATATGGGGCTAAAGGGACAGTAAAAAAAGTTAATGGGGGTGACCTGCTATTTAAGATATGTCATAGTAGGGAGAAATATTTTTGGACTTGGTGCTGCCTGGAGAGACATGGAACAGAAATAAACCTTTTTGTTTTCTCTGTACACTGCTTCAAAGAAATATTTGAGTTCATCTCTAATTTATTTCTTCCAGAGTGACTGGCAAGAACTTTTGGCTGAGATTAAAAGGAGTAACAATGAAGGAGTTATTTGATCATTTAAAATTAGGACATATACCGTTCAGATGTCATTTTGCCAGAAAGTTTACTTGTGTAACTAGAAATGCAGTACAACTTGAAAAGGGGATAGTAACTGCTTCATACCCGTGATATAAGGTGAATATTTTAATCTTTACCAGTGTTTTTGTCTTCTTAAGAGCTGTAATACTATGGGAATGACACTGGCACTGCTAATACTGAAATTTAGGCTTGCAGAATTTTTTTACTATGGTTTATGCTCCACCTACACATTGAATTTCAGGCACTTACTATTAAGGGCATTGTTTTACCTAAAAAATTAATTTCATACACTGCTAATGAGATGGCCCTGAGGAAAGATGGGGAATTTGAGCCTTGTAAGTATACAATAAAATACATTCCTGCAAGACCTACCAAAGCCTGAGAAATTAATAAACATGATTCAATTCAGCATTATTATAAACTATTTTAAAGTAGTTGCATTTTGAACATGATATAGCTTATTTTCTTGCTGAAAGTTATCCACTACCTATTGCATCAGAAATCAGAGAGCATCATCAGAGTTGTCCTTTCTGCACCCATCCAAATGACAAGGATTTACAGTGACAGAATAGTTCAGTGATTGGGGCATAGAAGATTTGTTTCACTGTCTCCTTTATAGAGGTGCTCTCTTCTCTGGAAAGCTGGTATATAATATTTCTCCTTTTCACATGAAATAAAGTATTTTTATATTGTGGAATGTTATGGCAATGGTTGATACAAATACATACACATTAGAAATGCTGTACTCAAAGCCACTTGCAAGCCCTAATTTTTTCAGAGTGAGATTCTCAAGCTGGAGAGTGAGTGAACTGAACATTTCAGTGTATAAACACTAAAGGGACTGGGAGAAATTCTAGGGTCATTGATTAGGGACAAAATAGGAGAACACTTGGACAGGTGCACACTGGTCAAAGACAACCAGGACATTTATAAAGGGGAAGCCATGCTTGTCAAATGCTATTAACTTGTTTGAGGAGGTGACAATGAGAGCTGACAGGGGTGAAGCAACAAACATAATCTGCTTGGACATCAAGATGGCTTTTGATACTGGCACACTGAAGAGCAGATACAGGGTTAGTAAGGATCTGATGATAAAGTGACTGATAGAATGTCTCTAAAATGTCTCAAGACTTAGTACTGCTGGCATACCAAGGCAAAACACGAGAGAAAATGTAAAAAAGTGATGGATATAAATGAATTTGATTGGGATTTTTCACAATAAAAAAGAGAATGGATGAGTTGGAAAGTTTGTGAAGGAGGGAGGCAGAAAATAGGAGCAGTGGGAGAGGAAAAGAACTGACCTGTTCATTTATTTCTGAAAGAGAAAAGGCCTTGAAGATAAGTCTAAGAAAGACCACTGTAGAAGACAGGAACACGAACACCTGATATATCCCCCTATATCTGTCCGTATCTGCCCTTAACTTTGTTGCAGACGGGAAGTGGTTGCTGAAGGGAAGAGATGATTTTACATACATGCTGGATATCTGCTGGGAACAAGACTCCTAAGAGCTTTGTGTTGAAAAGGGCAAATTTGAGGGTTTATTCTGATGCCTTGAATAATAAAAGTTAAAACCTAAGGCATAATTCCTATATAGAAAGTAGCCCTGTGCTTGATATCTTCTTATTCTTTTTAATGTGGGCTAGAAATAGATGTGTATAGGGTCCTTGACTTCAGCTTCCTGTACAGTCATTTCTCTGGATGTGTTCACACTGTTTTGCATGGTAGTATTTGCCTTTCATCACTTTCCATTTGCTAAGAGAAGCAAATAGAGTATTTAACAAGTAGGTACCAACTATAATAGGTCTCAGGCGCAAAAAAGTTAGTGAACCTATTTTTGAGACAAAATTTGTAGTTGGAGTGGATAACCACATGGAAAAAATGAAGTAATAATCAAACGATGTATGCTATAAGAACTTTCTATTCAATCATATGTTCTTCGTTTCCAGAATGCTATGTGAAGTTACAATACGCCTTTTGGTTTTTAGATAATAAATCCAGTACAGGCAAAGACAAAAATACTCCATTGTGAATAGAAGAAGCATAGATTACTGGTGTGGAATAGCCATGGGCAAAACAAAAACACATCTAATGAGAAGACCTAAATCTTAATGGATGAGTTCTTTTGCAGGTTTTCTTTCTAGGCTTTTTGAAATACTTTGCAAAATCTTTGACAAATTTGTTTCATATCCTGTTTTAAATTTTAAAAACAAGAGGAAAAGGTTTTGCAACATATACTTTAAATAAATTCATTAATTTTATTGGTTCTACATTTAAAAGCTTATGTTCTAGCTCAAAACGGTGATCTGTTACAATTTAATGTAGTAATGAGAGACAGAGAAAGCTGGTCCTTACGCAAGAGACAGGAACAGCCTTTTTATTGAAGAATAGGTACAACAGGTACAGCTCCTGTTTCAAAGAGAAATGCAGTGGATCAAGAATATACAAGCACTGTGAAGCATGACGGTATATCAACTCTCCAAGAGAAGGCTGAGCTAAATTTTTATCTACTTACTGAGATGCATAATCTGTGCAACTTCTAGTTCTAAGCAGCTCTGCAACTGCTCCCAATCTTGACTGAAAAGCCTTATTTCCATTCAATTTCCTTGAGTAGAATTAAAAACAAGACTAGGTTTACGAAGAAATCTGCTTTTGTGGTTTTCTGTTAGTTAAGAGAGAAGGTTGCACTGTGAAGGGTGAAGGTTGCTTCAGTGGCCAAATGTGTCAGAAAAAGAAAACAGAACACAACTAGAAAACAGAGGGTGCTTCTGATTTTTCAGAATCCAACTGTTTGGAGCAGATTAATTACCAAATTTGAATAAAGGAAGGTTCGTAATGGGAAACAGGCTAACATTTTGGGACAACAGGAAAACATAGCCCCAAATTTATTAATTTCTTGTTTTTCAAGTTTTTTTAGTCTTTTCATCATCACATCTTTCATGTGTTTTGGTTTATGTCATTTGAAGTAGCTGAAGATAATTATCACACTATATCAAATACAAAATAGGTATATTTCTGAGTAAGGAAAATAATGCATTGTGGAATAGAAAAGGAAAGCAGAAAGATAAACTTGTGAAATAGGGAACATTGTGCATTTGTATATTTCTATGCATTTTATTAACAATTTGAATATTTTAAAGCTACTTTGGATGCTGAAAAAAGATAAGGAAATTAATATTTTTGTAATATACATGTCACCTTATATTTCATGCCTGATTCATTTGAAAATGTAGATTAATTTGCAAACAGTTTAGAGAGGTGAACTATTGAATTGAGTCCTATAAGATTTAGGATTTGTCATCTTTTAAAGTTGACACTCAGTGAGAGCTTGTCAATTACAAAGAAGTGAAATGAAGTGAAAATAAGCCTCGTCTTCATCTTCTTGTTATATGCTTGGTTGGTTATAGAGACACCATTTACAAGCTGAGAATAATTACTTGCAAAGTATTTTTCCCTTTAAACCAAAATTATTTATTATTTTACCTTACTCCATTTTGATATAGCAGTTACTGTAATTTCCTAATCTCATAACCAAAATAGTCTTTCAGTACACGTGGCTACCTGAAATTAAGTGTGTTTGAGTTGAAAATGAAAAACACTGTTTAGAGTAGGATTTTTTTCTCAAACATTACTAATCCTCTTGTGAAGCGTTATACAAAATTTCTTCACTTTATAAATCTACAGCAGCATGTAATTCGACAAATATACATATGATAGAGAGAGAATGGCAAGAGTAGAAACCTTTTCAATTTACATGCAAACATATCAACATTCTCTTCCACCTTAAATAAGTATTATGTCATCAGTCTCTTGCTTCTAGATTTAATTTTTGCAGAGCTCATTCTTTTAAACCTTTCCTCAAGCTCTAATACAGTGTTTCTGATGTGGTTTTCTCAGATCGAAGTGAGTTAACACTTTTTTTTCTTATCAGCTTTATTCAGCACAATGAATGCTTAGAAGACTTCTGTAATCAAATGACTTGGGTCATCCTGCCTTCTTTGCATCCAGCATTCCTGTATTTCACACATTTCTGTATTAAATTCCATTTTATCAAAATCCTCTAGCTGTTTTAGAATAAAGTACTCTGTAATTGAATTATTTTCTTTTAAATAAAATAATGATTCATCCAGCAACTCTGCTAAAGCATTAGTTTTGATTTTTAACTGGAGCTCTGAGCTGGTTTTTTCTTGCTTTTTCCCAGTGGTCTATAATGACCAACTGAAAACAGAGACCAGATAATTTGTCTGTGGTGCTTAGCAAACCAGTAGCTCAACTTGAACTAGAAGTCATCTCCCAACTCAGAGACTTGTGCCCAGACCACAGAGCTCCCTAAAATGAACTCCTCCCAGCAGAAGGAGTGTTCAGAAAAACATAGCCTCTTCCTGAATGGGAACTGGCACCTGATGCCAGTCATTTTATTTGTAAATGTACACAGAACTTAGTGAACACATATGCAAAATATAGATGTCAATTATTAGTGAAAGTTTTTAGAGGATATTTACCAAATTTTTCCCATTCAGTTAATTTTCTTTATTAGTTGAACTGGATAATTGTATTTGTGCATTATTCTTGTGGTATTTGAAGCACAAAGCAAATCTTACAATACCTCTTGTATTATTTCAATTTTGTCTTTTAGTATTCATGCTATTCCCTAGTAGAATTCAGTTATGCTATTTAAATGTATAGTAGAATATTTCCTTTTTTTTTGCAGAAGAATGCTTTGATCTATCGAAAAGTTTAATTGCATTTCATGCAGTAGTTTCTGTTTGTAATTAGGTGTATGTGTGGCAGTTGTTAAGTGTTTCTTTCATGTCCTTCCATTCATTTTTAAAGCAAATTTTCTGTTACACCATCACATATTGTGCAGTAGGTGCTTTGCTCAGATTCTGGAACTTCATATGCGTATCTGATTCCCCCAGTCATTCTTGAAGTGTTTTGGCAGCTTGGCCTTTGCTTATTTTAATCATTTCCTTACTGGTTTTGATAGACGAATGCTTGGATTTATTTCATATTTTATATCTCTGACTCTGAACAGGGAATTAAAGATCAATGAGCAATATAGTGCTGGCTGTAGCATCACTTTCACTTTTTTTTTCTTTTTTCTTATTTAAAGAATACCTAAAAAAGGAAGTTTGGTTAATAAAGAATGCAAAACAAGCAATAGATAATTTGGAGATTAGCCCTTAGGCTGATATTGTAATATTCCTATCCTACTGACTAGCATGACATTTCACATGGAATCCTATAGAACAGCTTGAGGAAGAAGGAAATAAAATTTGAAAAATGTTTTGGCTCTAGGGATTAATAACATATTGATTATTACTAAGAATGTGGAAATACTTTCTGCAAAGCATAAAAGACTACTGAATTTTAAATGGGCAGGGAAATATATTTGGTTGAATTGAGATTTTATTCTGTTTTATCACACTCCTGCCCATACTTATCATCCTTTCTTCTCTCATGGAAAATGCTATTGATTTCTCTTCTGCAGATTGCAACAGGTTTGGTAAATTGAAATATATTTGAATTCCTAGATAAATGACATTTATTTAAATATAATTTAAAGGAAACAACAAAATCAAGTTAAAACTACTGATTGGCCACACTTAATCAATACTTCCTTTTTATTTTATTTACCCTTTTTGTATCTCTGATATGACATCCTTTCTCTTTTTTTTTTTGCTAGCTTATCACTCATCTTTTCTTGTAGTGCATTTTTATTCTTACTTTTCTTCTTCTGTTCCTTTGTGTTGATACTTTCCTTTTCCCAGTATAATTTCTCACTCCTCTGTTTCAACTACTACATCTAAAATTTGCTTTCTAAATCTAAGTCCTTTCTCAGTGTTCTCTCATCTACAGCCTTCATGTGTCTTTGTGACTGCTCAGCCATTATTTCAAACAAAGCTTTTAGTTGAATAAGGTGTTAAAGAAAAGTGGAATGAAAAAAATGGGAGCACACTCAACTGAATCCATGAATCAAGACACAGAACTTGCATAGCTGGCACACTGGGATGGGGAATCCCATGTCTTAAAAATCAGTGTCTTTGGTATATGGAAGTATGTGGAATTTTATAGGGTCTGGCCTATCTTGGTATTTTTTTTTAGAATATAAACCCTGCAGTTATAAAGCAGCAGGATTATATACTAGCCTCGTATCTGATGTCCTAGAGCTATCACAGAGGAAGGAAGGAAGTTGTTGCTAAAGTGCAGCCTCATTGATTAAAAATAGTTTGCCAATGCCATTGATTTCTCCTTTCAGTAAAAATATTTAGATAAAGCTTAGATCTAAATGAGAGAACAATCTGGATTGGCAGAGCTGAATGAATATACAACCAGCTTCAGACAGCAGCCAGAGAAACTGGCTTCTCAACCTGGCTCTGAGAAGTATGGATCAGGTTGAACTGTGGTGGTCAGTGGTTGACCAACTGATCAGCCAGCTGGTTTATTTGTGAGCATGCTAATATGCTCAGAACTGCTTCTTGACAGCAGAACAAAGAGGTGGGATGGAATATCAACAAAAGTTACACGACATAGATTGTGACTAAATAAACAGCCCATTAAAAACCTCACTACTTTTGTGACTTTTGTGTTGGTCAAAAGAGACAGTGGGAAATCTTCAGTTTTGTTTTGAACAAAAATTTTTCCTTGAAACACTGATGCGGAAAAAGTATATTTTGCATGTTCCCCAACAAAATTTATGTCAGAGCCAAGGACTCAGGGGAAAGTGATTACATATTTCTTAACAAAAAAACCTTGTGATAAAGCAGCTTAACATTTTGTTGTCAAGGTAAATAGGAAAACTTTTATTCTAGCTGTAGATAACATAAAGTTCTCTTCAGTATCATTACACTTCTGTATCACCATTTTAATTTAAAAAATATTTCATGCCTTTTCTATTTTTTTTTTGTACCTGAGCAGTTCAAAATGTTACTAATGCATTAGATGCTGTTGTTGAACTAGAGGCACTAATACTTCTCCCTCCTGTCCCAAATCCTACTTCAATATAGAAAAAAGCATCTGCTGCAGTCAAGGGTAGCATGAGCTTCCTGAGGAGAAATGGCAGTAATTCCAAAACCAGTATGTATTTATTGTGTATCTGACTGAATGTTTCTCATCTAATTTTGTTGAAATACATCTTAGAATGTTACATACAGAAAATTAAGTCAAATTATATAAGTGAAGCACAAAAGAAATGAGAAAGTTCAAAGTGTGCCATGAGTATACAATGGAGTTCCCATGCACCAGTGCTAACAATAAACAGGACACAGATTTTTACTTTTTTTTTTAATGAGTGAGCTAAATGCTATATAAAATGGTTTATCTATTTTGCAAGAATTTTGTTTCAACTTGATAAAATGTATTTCATATATAAGCATGTATTTATAAGTTGTTTTTCAGCCTCCTTCAATTTTCCTTTTCAAAACCTCAGATTAGGCTACTCAAATACCTATATATTCACGCAAGCGTTATTTACTTCTTGACTGAAAAACACAAAGTCATTTCTATTTATGAACATTTTTTTTGTAATTTGACCTGGCATTCCTCATCACTACCGCTTGCAGTCTAGTCTTATAAAATTTAATGGATGTCAAAAATGAGCACAGTATGAAAAATAAATAGACAAAAGAGAAATCCTTTACATGTTAACAAATGTCACAGAAAGATCTCTTGAAGTTAAAATTCCCATGGAGAAAAATCATTTGGTCTTGACCAAAAGAACTACCTCTTTAAAATATATGGCTAAGGGAAATCTTGGAATTTTCTGTCTTTTGAAAAGAGTAGACTTAATTTGTATGTCCTCTCAGACTATGCTTCATCTTTATTAGAGAAATCCTTCCTTTCCAATGGTTTTAGGCAGATTAACTGGCCTAATTGGACCTAAGCTGCTGTGAAGAGAGAGGGAAAAAAGGTGGAGGCACAAGCTCTCCAAGTCCTCAAGTCACATCCTCCTGGTTGACTGGTCTGCTTAGCCAAGCTGAAACTGGTCTTATTGTCATGTTGGGTGCATTAATTGGAGTGCAGACTAATTTGCAAGAATGCTTTAGTGCCCTTTAAAAGGTGATTTAAAATTCAAAGTGATGGAAATTGTATAAAAGCATGCTGATCTGATCATTACCCAGAATTCAGTTTGACATTTCCTCTATTTATCTGTTTTTATTGTTTAGACTTTACGTTTACTGTGAAAGACTTAGGAGACTGCAACAATTCATGATATTCTCTGCATCGGTTCATAACCCTTCCTTTTTTTAAACTCAGAGAATGCACTTAAAGTAAACCGGTTAAGCAAAAAAAAAAATCTTGTTTGGGGATGATAAAATAAGGAATATATTTAGATCATGCAATGTAATAATAAACACAGCAATAGATTTCTCGTTTCCACCAAATACATGAAAATACAGTCTTTGGAACAGTCTTACCAAATAGAGATACTAGCACCTCATTAACATAGGCTTGAATGATAACAAGGATAATGAATTTACATTTTCCAAGTAAGAGGCCACAAACACAAAACTGTTTTTGTAAACTCTGTAGGTAAAGAGATATCCATTGCAGAAGTGCAACTGTGTTCATGGGTGAAGAACGGTTTCTGCCAGCAGTACCAAACAGCTCTCCACAACACTTAAGAAGATAAAAAGATTGCTTGTCATATGAAGTTATACAAGAAGACTTAAGATGGTTCATAATTAATATAATATAAATTAGACTCTCATGCAATGTAACAACCATGAAAAATTTCCAGGGATTTTTGAGTGATGGACTGTAGGAAACTACAATTGGAACCTTTCTTCTCAAAGCCAGGAAATAGATTTGCAAATTTTACTTCTTCTCAAAGCCAGCAAATAGATTTGCAAATTTTACTCAAAGCCTGCAAATAGATTTTAGTCCTAACACAAAGCAAGTGATGCTTTACCAAAGTGAAGGCAATTGATGCTATCCCTGAATCATACCGTGCTTGTCAGAACCAGAAACTGGTAACACTGGCTAACACTAGTGCAAAATCCTTGGCAGCCAGTGCTACTTCCTGAAACATTCAGAGGTAATGTCCTGAAAACATACTTTTATTTGGAAGTTGCCCCCTTCCACTCCTCTGATAAAGAGAGATTGTGTTGGCAGGAATTTGTGCAGTAATTGGCACATTTGGATTGCAGGCTACCCTCTATCCAGGTAATATCTCCAAGGCCATTGTCTTCAGTGAAATTGTGAGGAATTTGTATTCCTTTATACATGGAATGGTTTCTTTGTGCATGTAGCTTAGTTCCTTGCTTCAAGAGACAAATGAGGCAGGTAACATTTCCTTCTTATTCTGCACAGAAGAGGAAGAGAAAAGATTCCACCTTCCAGCATACCAGTCAATGTTTTCAAATCCGGGTTGAGAAACAAGTCCACATCAGAGCATGATGAAAGAATGTAACTCTTCTTTAAAGAAAAGTTTTAGTGTTGCTTTTGGGTTTTTTTCCCGGAGCTGTAATTTGTTCAGGCTGAACTGTGAGATTAATATCCAGCTCTCTAAGACTGTACTTGTGTCAAGTTTGTAGCACTACCTTCAGATGAAATTGTAAGGCAGAGGCTGACTTAGAGATTAATTCTTGCCAGTAGCAATACATCTGCAAGGACTAAAAGGAAGACATTCAGATCTTAAATCGAGTTTCTAGCCTGTCCGCAAATGTCAATTTTAAAAGTGGTAAGTGTGAATATTGAAAGGAAAAGTATGGAAACTCATGGTTCCATAGTATAGAACTAAAGAACTGTCATTTTAGAGAGTGAACGCTGAAATTTTGGCCACTCTGTTAGCTGAATAAAGCTAGTACTTGTACTGTGTATTACATGGTTTTGACTGTGCAGCTGTCTTTCAGCCATTTCAACTATATTGCATTTGAAGAATTTACAAGTTCTATTTTTTTGTTTTCGTTTAATGTAGTGAAGTATTGGGGTTTATTTACTGAAAAACCACTGCCACACTCGTAGGTTATAATAGTGTTGCTTAAGGCAGTGTTGCTTTCCTAAAAAACAAATTTTGCATGTATTTGTTTCCTCTATTTCATTTTATTCTCTGTTAAAGAAGAAAATATTTACCATGGTAACCTGGACTACATAAAATATGAATAATTTGTTCTAAGAGTCATGGTGATGTGTAATGAAGTCTGTCCCTGAGATATTAATAATGTTTTCATATCATGCAATGTGGTCCCATTGCTAGTTGCACGAGATTACCTGTGCGCAAAAATGAACGCATTAGGCAAAGCCTAAACAGTTGATTAGTTGTAATATCATACACTGCAGATGGACAGTCTGTATGACAGGTTGACTTGTATGAGAATTGGCTCCTTAACATGCTCTACTTGTATTATCACATTGCGTAACAAAAAACTCCAACATGCAGAGCGCATCACAATGAACGCCTCAGCTCCTGCTATGCAAACAGCGCACACTTATTGTCTTTTCAAAGCTGCAAGAGTTTAGGAGAGGAGGGACCAAGGACAGATAAATGACAGTGATGCAACTTAAGAACAGGGCATGTTCCACTAGTAAGAAATTAATGGCAAGAAAGTGTGATATAGAGTCTTCTGAAAAAGTGGCTTAAGTCATGCAGTCAGATATTCACTGAATTCTCTGTGTGAAAGGTATATATTAGCATGCAATCTTGAATACGAAATCAGCTTTGTGTTCTAACATAGGTAGGCATAGACACATCTCAAGAGCCTAATGTCTAACAAACAGTGTGCAACTCTGGTACGTTAGATTGGCTGTGGACATCACTAGGGTCAGGAGTTTTCTCGGTATGTCTTCTATTTGTAAGAAGGCTTAATATAAATTTTTAACTCACTCCATATTAAAATCTGAAATTTTTTATAGCTGTTTGACCAAGTGGCAAATAGCACTACATCTGCATTTTCACCTGAGCAGATTGAAAACTGCACATTATGCTGATAATTTCCATGCAAACACCCCCACGTCCACTTCTTTGCATAATTTGGAAAAGCTAACTTCTGAAGAAGCTAGTCTGGTATTTGAGCTTGTACCCTTGGGAGTACCCTTGTACTCTTTGGAATCCAAACCCTAGGACACACAGCTGATACAGCCAGGCTACACAGGAGATCACTAAATGAGGAAGACAGATGGAGGAAATCTTCCCCCTGTGCAGTGCAGGACAAAGTCAGCACCACCACACTGGTGCTACAGCCACTTGCTCAAACTAGTGCCCTCCATGGTGGCATGGGCAAGTGGCAGATGAGTTGATTTAGCCACGGGGAGCTGGACATGCCAGCTCCACTTCCAAAGTCCCAATCCTAAATTGCATAACCGAGATCTCCACATTTCGGACTTTTCTTTTACTTTGCAATCTCTCTTCTGGGAGTTCATCTTCGTTTAAGGCCAACTGATAAGAGCTCTTGGCCTGTTTAAAAAATGTGTGTGCTCAGTACTACTATGGCCTCAGAATGCTAAGCATGGCATTTTCTCTGGTGGAGAAAATCTGGAGAACAAAAACAGTAACGTATGTAAATCACGGGAACCTGACCGTGGTTGAACAAATGGGCTTTCATCATACAGGGAAGGTTGCTGCATGAGTAGAAGAACTATATCTTCACAATATCCTTTGTAGAATGGATAACTAAAGGGATTCAATTAATAAAAAAAATTATTCAGAACAGGCTGTGGGGAAAGCTTTCTAATAGTATGGATAATGAACGTCTGGACAAGAGTGCCTGAGGAGTTTCAAGAATATCCATCTTTGATAGTTTTTAAAAATGGGTTCAACAAACAATTGTCAGGAATAATACAGGTATATTTGATCTTGTTTTAGGCAGTGGGTGAACTAGATGACTTTTTGAAGTCCCTTCCAGCCATAATTTTCTAAAATTCTGTGATTTTAAAAGACGGTCTGTAGATTAAAAAAAAAAAAAAACAAAACAAAAAAATTAATGCACAAACAGAATCTGTTTTCTGAACAGACAGTAATGTGATATTTCAGAATAAATGAACCAAATCAGCTGTCTGTTTAGTGACAAAGACCATTGGGTGATGAAGGACAAATCACATAAGTCACCTGGAAATTAAATAAAATATTTGGGACATCCATAGTTTGAAATGCTTTATATTTTATGAAGAAAGTGTTATTAAAAAAACACAGAGTATTCAATATTCAGGGACCTGAGGTTGCTTTCTGCAAAAACTGATTGGATAGCCTGTGTTTCTTGAGAACAGCTTTTGCTGTGAAATTGCATAGGGGTTTTTTTGATATTTAAACCAAATTGTCTCTTATGAAGCAACTACAATATTGATCACCGACTAGAAAAAGAATAAATGTGATCAAAAGAATACATTGTCTCACACTGTGCAGTCTACTATTTCTGCACATGCACATTGTACATATTAAAATACTTTAAAAAATCAACCATAATTTAAAAAGGTGAAACATACTTAAAACAATTTACTGACAAAACCCCATATATCATATAATATCATATCATACAATATCACATCATGTCATATCATATTGTATCATATAATAATATCATATCATACCAAGATCATAACATCAGAAGTAGCTTTTTGAAATTCATCCTCTATTTCTATTACTAGAGTACTTATCCCGAAGCATGGGCAGGACTTCACAGTGCAATATGAAAGATAGATGTTAAGTACATCAGGTGCAACACTAAATAACATTTTAAAAAATAAAGACAAGGACAGGTAGGAGATCATTAGGATGCAATGTCAGTAGCTAGTATAATGTGACAACACGTGAAACCAACTGTTAATGCTAATGTTAAGCATTTTGTTTCTTGTAGGACTGGAAATCTAGTAACTACTTCACTGAGAAAAAAAGATGACATCACTTTTTATTAGTAATAGTGCTACCACTTTGTGAGACTAGTATCAGTAGAAACTTTAAAAACTAATCTGAAAATTTACTGAAAGTCCATTAAAAAAATACATGCCATGACAGATTTCCATTAGTAGCTACATTTCGGTAAACCTATGTGGGTAGGATATTTCAAGATATCTGATGTTTCTACATGAATGGTGCTAGATCATTCATTCTAAATGCACTGGGAAAATGAAGTTTTAAAGTGTTTGGCATATAATGTCAGTTTGGGCCGTGAAAAATCTTAAGGCTTCACAAGAGACATAATGCTAGAAGACGAATGTTGTGTGCCAAAAATTAGCAAGTGCTGTGTTCATCTTGAAGGAACAAAATACCTCCCCCACTAGCACCCTTTTTAACAAAAAAAAAAAAAGGTCTTAAATATATCTTTACCCACATGGATATGTACAAATCAGGTGAAGCAACCAAAATAACAATATTGGCAAGTACTCTTAAAATATACCTGTGCATCCTCACTAAAATATTTAACCCAGCACAATAGGCTAGAATCAAAATTAAGCATGTTTTAAAATCAGTATCAAAGACGTTAAAGTTAGCTGACACTGTAAAGCTATAATACTGCTTCTTAAATTTTTTGAACAGAACATAATCCAAAACCCATGGTAAAAAATTGGATGGGCAAAATGTAACTTGTGTAGCATGTGTCTATTCCTGTTAGCTGAATTGCCAATGAACATATATATATATACATATATATATATGGATATATTTAAAATACTAAGATATCTGAAGGGAATCTGGAAGGATGGTTAAAGCGTTAAGACCGTGTTTGGTAAAGTAAGGGGGAACAGATTACCATGGAAAATATTTTGACAGTAAGGTTTTTCACCTTTTA
>VWZW01000415.1:2178273-2456969 GCA_013397115.1 Edolisoma coerulescens
AAATTAATTGAAAGCTCAAAAAAAAAAAAAAAAAGAGGACATTACTGAAATCTCCAGAAAATTATATATGGTATACATTATTTATTAGAATAATATATTTTCTGCACATGGGTTTTGCTGTTAGGGCAAGTACTGAAGATTTTGAGGTTTTAACACTACATACAATAGTGATTGTAATTAAAGGAAAGCATGTAGAAAGAGAATAAAACTAAAATATGTTTGTTCTATCCAATATTTGAATTGCTCTTGAGAATTCAAAAGCTTTTCAATTTTATATTCTCATAGAGATAAGACAAAAAAAAAAAAAAAGAACAGAGCTAAAGATGATGGGAAAAGTAATTTTTTTATTAAATAAAGTCTTTCAAGAATTTCTAAATTGGTTCAATCTTTGGACAACCTATTACTTCTGGAGGAAGAGGGTCTTCCCCTGCAAAGGAACTACTAGCTTAAGATTAATCAGCTTTGGCACAGAATAGCACAGTCTGTCAGTTATATTGTTCCCATCAGAAGGGGCTGAATTTCAAAATCTGTCAGGACAGAAACACGAATGTCTATTCATGCATCACCATTAAATGTTTTAAGGATGGAGCAATTGGCTGTACTACAGAGAAGGTGCAGCTGAATGTACAGGCACTCAAGTGGATCGCATGCTGTGGGAACTCTTCTCATGGGCATGTCAGATCCACCTGCAGCCCCTGGAGGAGACCCAGGCTGGAGCAGGTGGATGCCTGAGAGGAGGCTGTGACTCCATGGCAGGCCTGTTCTGGAGCAGGCTCCTGGCAGGGACCTGCAGATCCACGGAGAGAGGAGTCCACACTGGAGCAGGTTCTCTGGTAGGACTTGTGACCCTGTGAGGGAGCCAGGCTGGAGCAGGCTGTGCCTGAGGGACTGCACCCCATGCAAAAGTGACCCACTCTGAAGGAATTTGTGAAGAACTGTTTCCCGTGGGAGCAATGTTGGAGAAGTTAATGGAGGACTGACTCCTGTGGGAGGGACCCCACGCTGCAGCAGGGGAAGGACTCCTCTTCCTGGGCAGTGGCAGAAAGAACGGGTGATGAACTCACCAGAACCTCCATTCCCTCTCTCCCTGCAGCCCTGGTGGAGGAGGTAAAGCTGGGAAGGAGGGAGGGATGAGAGGAAGGTATTTTTAAGATTTGTTTTATTTCTCATTATCAGGGTCTGATTTTGATTAGCAATAAATTCAACTAATTTCCCCAATTCAAAATCCCTGCTTTGCATGTGATGCTAATTGGTGAGTGATCTCTTCCAGTCTTTATCTCAACTCATGAACCTTTTGCTATATTTTCTCTCCCCTGTCCAGTTGTGGAGGGGAGTGATAGAGTGGCTTTGGTGGTTGCCTGGCATCCAGCCAGGGTCAACCCATCACATTAGGAAAATCAAAAAGTCACTCTGAGCTACCTCTCTTCCCAAGTTCTCTGTCTTCTGAAAATATCAAAGAAGTACAGGACATTTGGAGGTGAAAATAAACAAGGTGAATTTTCCTTGTAATACCTGAAATTCCCTTTAATCAGTGGCCTTTCTCAAGGTGTGATTCTACCTTTGGTTTTGATCAGAACTTTCATCTTTCTGCAAAGACTCCTACCAAAAGCCTCAGTTCTGACAAAATCTTATTAGAATCCATCTTGTCAGAAAATGTCTGAACACCACTAATGTTCATTTCTTAGGCTACGCTGAAGAGAAGCTGCCTGTGTTGAATATTCCCATTATGTTCCTCAGTGTCAGGTGCTTGAAATTTGCCAAGTTTGTGATTTGAAATATCATATGCTTTACAGGCAAAAATATATCTGCAGGAATTTTCTGCTAAAATATTAGTTATTTCAAAACAAATGGGGGAGGGGGGTTATTAGCCTTTTTTCAATAATTTTGTATGTAAAAATTGTAGCTGATAAAGCAAATGCTCATGATTGACTTAATTTCATTGTCAGAGATCCATCTCTTAAATGATTCCTTGAAGCTGATCATCTTTTTACGGTAAAGAACCTGAACGCTTACCACATTCTTAGATGTGAGAGGAAGCCATAAGCCCACGAGGTTGAAAAGAGCTGTGAATGAGCCAGGCATCCTCATCCAAGCAAGAGTTATTCACTGGTCTTGGCATAGACTGCAGCAGCCTACGCACTGCTTTAATTTATGCTAAATGGCTGTTGACCCACAGTGTCAGTTGGCAACCAGCATTGTGCATTCTGTCACAATCTCCTGTCTCCAACAATTCTTCTTTCTAGGCTGAGTTGACTAATAGGGTGAGTTGACTACTTTGTCCCCATTGCCCAGAAGAGGGAGAGAAGGCCTAAAAATCCATTCTCATGAGTTCAAAGCATTATTTTAAGTAATAATTTAAAATATTAAACCATATATTTTTATGCAAGAAGAAAAGATGTTTAACATGAATAATATTTAGTATAGGAAATGATTAATTGAAATAAATTATCCTTTACAGCTCCATAAATTCAGTCCGGTAGCCTGCAGTAAAAATATTTTTACTGCAGGCTACTGGACTGAGTTGATTTGTAATGCAGTGAAGAAATTAAGTGGATTTCCTCATTGAGAGAAGATTTTTTCCTTTGTGCATGTAAATATATGTGTCAGAACTGGCAGATTTTATCAGAAGTTTGCACAAAAGTATAAGTTGCAGCTGTGCTCCTGAAGAGTATGAGCAGAAGTGGGATATACTATACAGTTCAGCTACAGAAACATCTTGAAAGAAAATTCATGGCCCACACAGTGGTCTTTGCCTGCCTGGTTGAAGGAGAAGTAATCAATTCCTACCTTCCGAGAAGCAAAATAAAGTCTAACATTTTGTGTATCTTGGTCACAGATCTGGTCCAGGTATGGTCCTTATGATTGGGAATACTAAGGGGATAAGATCATTTTACTTTCACTTGTTCTTTCATTTTCTTCCAAGCCTTCTGTTTTTCTCCCAAAGTCCTGCTGTAACATATTTTAAATCCAAAAGCCATAATGAATTAATCACCAAATGCAGAAGGCCATCTACTTGTTAATATTGGCCTGGAAGACAGTGGGAGCGTTCTAAACTTAAAGAGGTAATAAATGCTTAATTAATGTTTACTAAGTGATTGCAAAATATTGCTATATACTTAAAAAGCACATCATAAAAGAAATTACAAACTTTATTATCAAAGCATTTTCAAGGAATTCTATTTTTAAGGCCTTCGTAAGAAAAGTGAGTTAAAATAAGTAGGATAAACTATGCCCAGTCCTGCAGGCACTGACATGTGACTACTCAAATGAACAGTCAGCCGGTGAAAGTATGGACATGCATAAGCATTTATAGGGAGAAGAAGCCAAGCTTACTGTATAGTTCTATTAAGGTGGATTAAATGTTTGGGGAATTATTTCATGACATCTGTACAACGTTTTAGAAGAGAAAGAATGTAAGTGTAATCTTGATATCCTCTATAATTAGAAGACTATATTTGTAATTCTTTAGCACACAAGCATTTAGCATGCAGTTTGCCCTTAAGGAGAATGAAATGTAACAGAATATGTAGCTATAATAATGACCTTGTGGCATCCAGGCACAACCTTTAACCTTGAATCCCAGAGGTAAATGAGCTCATGACAACCATTGTGCCTGAAACTGCCTTGCTGCTCTTATAGCAATGTTACTCTAGGGGGGAAATGTCTTTTCTAGTGGAAAGATGAACTTGGCAAACTGAAATGTTAAATGATAATGTCAGAACTTTCATCACATTTGTGTGGTTTGTGTTAATACTTGTGTTTACCAGCCAGTCTGAATTTTGCCTTTAGTCTAAACAATTTAATACTTCTGTTCTCTCAGCTTAGTTCTGCACTAATTTTTAAACTAGATTCAAAAGACAGTCTTTGATTTTAGTGAAAGATAGTTTTTAGTCAAGTGGACCTATTTTTTTCATTTAACAGCCGCTCAGATTTAGTCATCAATAAGATGCAGGAAAACTAAGGGCATTAATAACCTGGAATTACCAAAAATAACAATGCTAACAACCTAGTCATTAATGAGAATTACTAGCCTTGTTACTATAGAAACAAGACTGAAGCAAATAGAAATTATGTGTAATTTCTCATTCCCAAAAGTGACACATATTATGTCATTACCATAGTAATGATATTATTACCCCAAATGTAATAAACTTGAAAGCTACTTACCATGAGAGGACACCTCCACACCTGAAAAAGCTGACATGTACATTCTGCTGTTGATCTTCATTGAAGCTCCACAAAAAAAACCTGAAAGTAAACTGACAAATTTATGAAGCAGTGGAGATGGTGGAGTCATCTCAGGACACTTGCCAAGAGTTTGCTCTTTTTACTTATGGCAAACCCAATTTTAGCTGTCAATCATTGTAGACCACAAAAGGACAAAGGTAAAATTCAGTTTAGTCTGCTGTCCTTTTTTGGTATGATCAGTAGTAATTGTTGGCTCAAACTGGAAAACAAGGCAAAACTTCACTCACAAAATGGTTGGCCATTGCCACTGCAGACAGGACTAGGAGAAAGGAATGTCTGTTTGCTTGTTTACTTTTCCTCTAGCTATAGTGGAAAGCCAAACTGAGGGTTTCTGTAGGAATGACAATATATGTGTGATGGATGTGATGTGTTAGATAAACATAGGAAATGTTTTTTGAGAGCAGGAATAAAAAAAATCTTGCCTTGACAAAGAAAACACTGGAAACTTCTCTAACAACCACAACTAGCCTTACCATTTCCCATCAGGTTTGTTTTTCCACTTGAGATGAAGTACCCTGGAGGTCAAATATTTTGAGGATGGTGTCTTCAACTATTGTTGCTATTATCTTTTTTGCCCTCTCCGTAATTACTTTTTCAGTGTCATGCCTAGGATATATCTCCTGACATTAGGAAACAGCAGCAGAGTTACTGTGGCTAAGGTCTGACAGAGAAGTTGCCTCACACAATTAGCACAGGAACAAAGAGTATTCATGCATGTGTTGTCATTGAGTCATTCATCAAGTGACTCAGGCAATGGGTTTTCTGTTATTCCATTATTAATTTTTATTAAGGCTTTTTTATTTTTCTAGAACTTGACACACACTTATTGACATAAAAATGAAGACAAAACTCCATAGTGTCTGACTGTGGAAATTGCAAAGCAATCGCAGTGAAACTGAGAGTTTTCACTCCTAGCTTCTGCTGCTCCTCATCACCGCTGGTTATTCAGTACTATTTTTCTTAAAGAAAAAGAATTTTTTACTGTGAAGGTGACTGAGCACTGTCACAGACAGTGGGTTGTGTAGTCTCTTGAAAATGGAGCTTGGAAACATTCAAAAGACATCTGGACATAGTCCTGGGAAACCTGCTCTAGGTGACAGTACTGGCACAGGAAGGGGTTGGACAAGACAACCTCCAGAGGTCTCATCCAAACTCAAATTGTCATTCGGTAATTTTTGAGATTTCTGGAAAACCTTGGACAGTAGTTGATTAAATATCCAGATTTGCCTTTTGGGATGTCTCAAAATGTTGTGGTAACTCATGCCTCATCGACTCAAGTTGAAAACTGTTATTGCTAGTTGGGTAAATCCAGCTGGTCATGAATTTATGAACTCCTTTTTTTGGCAAAGAGAGCTGTACAGACTCTCGACCAGAAATTGAGTTTCTTGAGGCTAAGGCATAAAGGTAAGAGCTACTTAAAGGCAAAGGTATGCAAGGATTTTATGTCCCTTTAAAAAGTTGTGTGAAACCACATTTAGAAAGACCAGTAATAAAGAATAAATAGAATAGAAATAGAATGTCAACACTGATGAATTCCTGAAGATATTTTAACAGTACCCAGTAGAGCTTACAGTGCCATTGTTTCTAATAATATAGTAGAGTTGTTAAAAGAAGGGAGACAAACCCAGGTCTCATTCTTGTTTTCCAGTATGTTTGCTTGTTGTATCCATACAACTTAAGAGAATCTGCACGAAAAAGCCCAGTTTTCTTAGAGAAATGATACGCAATACAGTTCCAAATGAACATTTTGTTTCTGATAACAGAGAAAAACTACACATCCAGGTGTTTTCTGTTAAAATTTCGTCGTAAAATGACAAAAGATTTAAATGCAGCTACATCTAGCTTTATATGCGTCTATTAGAAATTAGAATTGTGTACCTTCTATTTTTACCAAATACAGCAAATTTAGCAAATGCATAACCTTGTGCCTGCAGCGCAAAACATTTCTCAGTTTCTAAGGCAGTGTAGACGATTACCTGTAGACTTTACATACACAGAAGTGTGGTTGCTTTCCTCAAGCTCTATGCTGAAAATTTGTGCAAGGTAGCTTTTGTTGCAGAGCTGTATTGATCTATCAAAAACTGCAAATCATCTTCAGTGGTAGCTCTGCCCCTGAAAAGCAAAGGAGTAAAATGAATGAGAAAAATGTTGATTTTGCTCAGAGCACTGTAAGGGAAGGAGCCAACAATCCAGGCCTTGAACAAGCAAATGGTATTTAGAACTCACTATGCATCACTGAGTTACAAAAACAAGAAGAGGCATGATGAGTATATAAGCATGAACGGAACTTGGAAAAAAGCCCTAATGACTGACAACAAGAGTTATTTTAATGATAATGCTCCAGCTCTGGTATAAGTTGCATGAAGATATGTGCACACAATATTCTTCTGTCACCATTTTTGGACATAGTGGCTAGGTAATAATTAATGAAGCAGCAATTCATGTCTAATGGCATAAACAGTCAGTTATTCCTTTGGATAAAAATCTGAGTTTGATTGACTCAGATCCGCTGTTTGCAACCCATAAAATCACAATCATGAACAATAATTGATTTATTCACCTCCCAGCTGGCAAAACTGTATACTGAGAAACACTGAAGTTGGTACATGCCTCTTACATATAGCTTACAAAGTGGATTTTGGTCATTACCTCTATTTATGGTTCATATGATAATCTTACATTATTTAATAATGCATTTTTCAGTGGAGAAAATCTTCAGGAAACATCACTGACTTTACAAGAAGCACCCAGAATACTTGACTTTTCTTCTAACCTGGGTATTTTACTAACCAGCTACATCTTTTGGGACATATCTGAATTTTTTCACTTTGCTGTTTATGTTGCAGGATCTGGTTAAAACCATGCTCTGATATTTTACTCTTGTTGAGGCTTTCCTAAAAATACATGCATGTGTGCAAATCACCTGATTTCCTGTCTGATGTTTGAAATAATTTACTACCTTCTGAAGCTTTTACAGATTATTTTAAGTAGCAACTTCTGCTTTCGTCAAATAAATGGATTTAAGCATGAATAACACTGCCATCTATATCAGTATCTTACTGATGCCAAAAGACTGTAGCAAATGAGCAAGGAAGACTCACCTCTATGCAAGATACAGCTGAAGGCATGTAAATACTTGGTTTTGATTGCGATGTCAATCATTCACAATCTGATTCTCTAGCTCAGAGAGGGCCAGTTTACTCTTCTTTTACGGGCATGTGCATTTCTGCTCTATAAAGGTATTTAATGCAGAGTGTGAACATATTTCCTCCTTAGGGCAGAATGTACAGTAGATGCAACAAGGTAAGCAGTTGCAGGCCAGGAGAAACAAGAAGAGTATGTGTTTAAAAGGTGTGGCTTTGTTAGTCTTATCCACGTATGTCAGTCTTGCAAAAGTATTACAAAATTTTAACAATGCAAGGCACAAAACTGACTTGCTCACCACAGTTTTGAATGAAGAGGAGAGACATAATGTCATTGTGCTTATCAAAGAAAAAACAAACCCACAATTTCTGGGGAGAATGTCTTTTACATCTTCTGTATCTTCAAGATTTTTTAGTCAGTGCCACAATTACTGAGATTGCAGTCTATTATTCTGGTGTTAGGAAATACCAGTTGTACAGCTGCACACTGAATGTGAATTATATTCCATGGTGTAATACATTATTATGCAGGCTTTAATTATAGGATAATTGACTGGTCTTTTCCACAAAATTCTGACCTCATTTACTTTGATTCTAAATATTTGCAAAACTGGCTTTGACATAATCATGGAATATCTATGTTACTTTGACGCATATGACCTGAAGAAAGACTTGCCTGACCAAAAAAGTTTGCATTTTCTGGCCGTTTTCTTTGAGCTAATGCATTGTTACACTTCTTTTTGCAAACCTGCATCTGCCTATACACTTAGAAGGTAGTGATAAGAAAGAAAATCCCTCCTGCTGGAGCAATTGTCTTGTCTTTGGCATATGAAGAATCTTGTATGTTTGCTTAGTGTTTCATGTTAATACCAATGTCCCAGTTTACAACTGAGGCACACATGCACTGTCTTAAAGAACTATTACTTTTAAATTTCAGTCTTATATTTGCCTTGTAGATAAATTCAGCCACTTCATTATATGGCTTTTAAATTGATGCTTTTCTTCAGACTCCGAATATAGTACAGTTATGTAAAATTCTTTTTTGTTTTTGAGGTTCCTATTCAAATTGCAGAACTCATTCCTTTCCCTGTTTAAACACGTAAACCAGAATTATGAGTTTCAGGAGCCTCAGTCATGAGAACTGTCATTCAAAGAAAATAAAACTCAGAATCCAGTTCAGGATGTGACAATATTTAAAGCTTCCTTTACACTATTAACTAGAGGAAGCTGTTGAACAAAGAATTATTTTCATCTGTATCTGTACAGATTTTCTAAGTGAAAGATTTTTGCTAAGATATTGGGTTCAGACTATGAGACAAATGCCTATATGCGTTGAAGATTTATTCTTTAATGTTTTGTTCCCAGGGTTTTGAATTCTTGAATTTTCTTCTCTTTGCTGGTTTTGGTTGGGTTAAATATTTCTGTGCTGCAAATATAATACTTTCACATTGCCGAGTAGATCAAAATACATTTTATCTGTAATAATAGTCCTTAAGTCAGCAATATTAAAACTTTTTTCATATTGGTAGTCAGCACTGAGTTACTCTTAAAATATCCTCCTTTTATTAAAGACACAAAACCCACCCTAATCTAGAAGAAGCCAAATACTATGAGACAACCAGCCAGATTAAGGTTTTTTGTTGTATTTTTTTTTTTTTTAAGTTGGAACGCAGGATGACAAGTAGGCTTGGAAAGAAAGGAGATTAAACAAATCTTATTCCTTCCATGGAGTCAGGAAAGCAAGTAATCACAGCGACATTAATAAAAAGTCATATTTGAAATGTAGTTGAAAGAGCTTATAGCATTGGCTGGCTGTTCTTTTCCAGAAGACAAATATGAAGAAAAGTTGCACTTTTCTTATTTGAAAACTAGGCAGAGTTTCTATAGATGCTCTCCACTTTAGGTATATTGAAATTTCTTTCCAGGTCTATTGGAAACATTTAAGATTTATTGAAGTAATATCTGTTCACACAATACTTCATATTGTAAGAGTGTCAAAATCCTAGATAGATTTTTGGGTCACAACTGGAAAGACATTGACTCTAGAAACTTGTGGCATTTTCCCATATTCCATTGACCATTGCACTGCATCTCATTGTCACATTTTTTGCTTCTATTTTTTATCTTTCAGAAGAACTTTGGAAACTTCACTTTTTCTTAATTAGAGCAGCCTCATGCTTCCTCAGCAGTAGAGACAGTGGGACTTTGTTTTTTCTAAGGGTGAGGATAAAATATTTTGCATCATTCTCACCCTTGAAAGTAGAAAATTCAAAATTGCTGTACCAAAAGAGACTTTCCCAGGTATTTAGGAGTGAGGACCAAGAATCAGGAAAGGTGTTTTGGGCAAAGTGAGAAGATAATAGATAATAAATCTTGGAAAGTCAGGAAGATTTTGGAGGGCAGATGGGAGAGATGGAAAGATCACATGCTTCATGCAACAGTCTGTGCATACCACCCTTCCATTTCAAGTAGTCCTCCCAGGTGCAAACTCCTGTGTGCCCAGACAAGAGGGAGAGAGTGACACAGAAGGAAGTGGAAGGAAGGAGACCCTGGAAGGAGATCCAGACAAGGCAGAATGCCTTGATAAGCTCACCAGAAGCTTAGGTTCAAGAGCAAACTGGTCTCTCACAATGCTGCAAGATATTTCCACCACCATGTGCCCTTCAGGAAGATCCTTATCCACCTTTGTTGTTTTCTTCAAGGCTGTCTATGTCCAGCCGTTGAGAAATAAAGTGAGTATAAACTGTTTGGTGGTGCACAGTACTTGAACACTGTCAAAGTGGTCACCAGAGCTATGTACACCTCTTAGAAGAATTAGTTTGCTATCCCAAGAGGCCAGGAGACTGCTTATTTGGCATAGAACTAAAATTAGTGCTAGTCCTAGAGAAAGGAAAGCAAAAAAATCTTGAAAAACATTTCTCAGGCTCAGAAGAGAGTTTCCTGACTGGGGAAAAAGAGCCAGTTTTTCCTGGCTCTTTTAAACTGTGATGTGATGACCTAGCAAACCTTAAGCTTTAAAAACAGTTTAACCACTAAATAACCCATCCATGATCTAAACACTGGCCAATGATCTAAAATGCTTAAGTGGTTAGGGCAGTAGCATGTCTCTACCTCTGTGTTACTCTGTGGAAACTATGTTCATAACAGCACTTTGTCTTCTTTTCATAAGAAGTATTTTTTAAAATCCATTAAAGAGCACACACATGTGGATTATTAGAACTCAGGGACAGAGCTGATGAATGAACACATTCTGCAAAATAAAGTGCATACAAATATGACCTTACTGCTCTTGTGGGGAGTGAATTTCAGTCCAGAGTGAAAAATCTGAGAAAGTATCTTTTAAAATAGATAGTTTTAAATAGAATTCTCTTTGTTCACTAAAATAATGAAATAACATTGGGGATGTATTTTTTAGTTCTGTGATCTTCTCCCAGACAACTATCCTATCCTCCCACTTGTATCTGTTATGACCTACAGGAAAGTAAGCAGTGGCAAACGTGGAAAATATTCATCACTGACTCACAAGAAAAATCATACTCATTCATTGCCTTCCTTCCAAAAGAAGAATCACCACAAAAGGCTATTGTCATTTAGTGTTCTCTTTCCTAGTTGCTGCATGCTGTTAGCGATACCATTACCGCATCTCAATGGGAAAACATTCCGTCCTTATTTTTAAGAGACATCATACTATTGACTTGGAGATCTTGTTGACTTTTCCCATCTGTTTTTATTTATTTGTTTAAAATATTGCTACTGTGGATTTCATAATCACTCTCTCCTCCTGGCAACCAGACATTAATTTTTAATCTGCACAAAAAAGCAGATCTAAGTGGAGAGGAAGTACAGGCAGTCTGTGAAAGGAATATTTGGGAGCTTTGGGTAAAAAAACTTGATAGATATTAGGTAAAAAAATTGCATAAAATTAAATTAAATTAAAATTCAGATAAAATAAAATATGTAAAATTAGGGTGAAAGCTCAGCATTCCCCAGGTCTTCTGAGACCCCAAGTTATAACTCAGATTAATGAATATGTGAGCTTGGTTGTAACTGTACACATTGCATAGAGCTGGGGCCAGAGTCCTGGTCATGAGAGACAGTTCATCCTGCCTTTCCATCCTACTCTGTTATTACGTAAAGATTTCACACATTTCTGTAGACCTTCAGGTAGACACAGTTGTGGTTTATCAGGTATCAAATAATTGCCCCAGAGCGGGACTGAACCAGAAAATTCTATGTGTCTGACATAGGCACTCACATTTTCAAATATAAAACTGCCTTCAAAGTAAAAGAAAACTATCTAAATGTCTTATTTACTTTTGTGTTTGGGACTAAAGATACGTGACTTTGTCATCAAAGGAACTTGTGATGTTGAAGTGAAATTAAATTTGTGCCTAAAATGCCTAGACAGTATACAAGATTTTCAAAAACAACCTGAAAAGTTTTATTTCTTTCTTCTTTACTTGTGCTAAGGACAAGTGACTTCACTATCAATGATGCTTATTAGAATCCTGTAATATAATGAAAATGAAATGCATTGTGCCCAATATGCCTTAGTTTTCATAATAATGACAACACATATGCTGTATTTCTTTCTTTGTCTTCTTTGTGTCACTGATATAAACTGTCTTTCTGCCATCACAAACTGTGAATAATGTATGAAATAAATAAAAAAAAAGCGAAGTATGAATAGAAATAAGCTGTGCAAGAGGCCCATATGTTCTACTTGGGGATGGGCTTGGTTCACAGCCTATCAAAGTCAATGCCAAGAATACTATGGAAGTTAACGGGCTTTGATCAGGCTCTATAGTCATATATTTTGGGCCCAGATTTTTATGTAGTAAGAAAAGAACCAACTTGTCAATGAACAGTATTCTTTTCCTTTGTGTTGCTCGTCAGGTGCCAAGAGCTCTCTTGACACCTGAAGTTTGGCTTTGTTGCCGCTTCCCACACTTGGCCCTGCTACCTGTGGAAGGTCTGGGTTTAAGCATATTTAGATACGATATTTAGATACAAGATAAGGAAATAGAGCAGCTGATCTTAGAGGGTGATTGGTAGTTAAATGAGATCCACTACAATCTAACTCCATGTTTATTAGACAGACGAGTGTCTCACTCAAAGCCTCAAGCTTTGATTTGTAAGTCCCTTGAGTCATTACTTAATACATGGTTGACATTTAAAAATAATACTTCTTGCACAAAGGGCCAGCTTGTGAACACCAGGCCTGGAGAGTAGCACGTCTGCCTGGAGCTCCCACCCACAGTCGTAGCAATGCTAATGAGTAACATGTAGTAATAATGCCAGCTCCCATGAATTAGGGATGAGTAATGGGCTTCTGGCAGAGATTGCAAGATGACTTGGGAACCTCCAGGCCTCCAAAAAATTTTGGCTCTGTCACAAGGAAAGCCTTTCACCTGCCTCCCGAGCTCACTCCCTTCCTAAGGAAAGGAGCCAGTGCAGCCTGCTGTGGGAGGGCTTTCTCTTCTCTCAGCAACCTGACAGAGGACTGTCCACTTCATTCCCCACCTTCCACATGAAGTAGGACAGGGAGTTTGTTTCTTGCTATGCCTACTTGCTGAAAAAGGAATTAAAAAATGATCCTTCAGCAGTAAGGAAATGGAAAAAAATAAGAAGCCTATAAGGAGAAAATAGGGCTGGTATGTTGGTAAGATTTTACAGGAGATTGGGAACAAGAGATTGAGAAAAAAAAATTGAGAGAAATGAGAGCTAAGGGCAAAGATTGAGATGCAAACTGGTGGTCTCAGTGCTGGGCACATGGGGCTTAAATTGGGGCCAGCCTGATAGGGGAGGAGACCATGCTTGTGCAGGGCTGAGGAAGCTGATAACAGGGAATTAGTTGTTGAGGAGCTCATTAGGCGATTCTATGCTTCTACGTAACACCAAATGCTTAAAATCACATTGCTGATTTTCAGTGTTTCTCCCTTACAAGACTTCAATCCAGACAGGGAATTTGGAAAAGGAAACACAACTCAAAATCCTCAATACTGTTATTTTTATTATTTGAAATAAAGCATGACAACAATAAAATACCATTTTCCTGTTTTCTGAGGAGGAATATAAAGACTGAGAGGAACTCACAGAGCTTTCAGAAATGCAAGCTTTTATTTCTGAGAAAAACACAAAATCTCACCGTTTTTTAAATATGTATTTACATTTCTGTATATTTATTGTATTCCATGTAACAAATGTCCTGACTCAAAAATGGGATAGGTTGGGCCATTAGCAGTCCAGGAACTCTCACTGAATATAAAGGAGCCTTCAGAGGAGTGTGGTAAGAGGAAGCAGCCTCATAGAAGAAGCAAGATAAGGCTGACCAGACCCTCCCACCAGTCCAGAAATGCTATCTAGGTCATGAGTGAAATGGTACTAAAAGAAACCAACACCTGAAACTATCCATATCTCAAGCCCCTTTTTTGTTAGAGACAAACATTTTTGTGTTTGTGCAGCAAGTTGAAGCAGTACAAAACATTTAATTCAGATTAAAGAAGTACAAAATTTAATTTAGGATATTGAACTTGATGAAGAAGAGGTCTTACCTTCCAAAGGTAGTAGATGTGGAAACATCCTACATAGTCTCATCTATAGGTCAAATATGTTTTTTATTTCTAATGGAAAAGTGGAGATGGAAAATACAAGTGTGGATTTGTGGTATACAAATAAGACAAACTAATTTTTTTTGTGTCTTCCGAAGTATTCAGAAATAGCTGCTTCTGTCCCACATTTGCAGACCTTCTAACTAGCAGGGATGAAAATAAAGGGAAATTTTTCACAGAAATGAAGATATAAAAAACTAATCAACTTTGCATTTTTTGTACTTGATTTTTTGCACCTGATTTTTTGCTTTTTAAACAGAAAGGTACCATTCAGTAATTTGTAAAACTGTATTTTCTTTCCATATGAGTAATGATAAGTAATGTACTGGTAATCACAACAAAATATGTCTTGGTACCCAGTAGAAAATAAATAGATCATAAAATTCAAAGGACATTTCCCAGGTATTTGGCAGGAGAGAACTATTCTTGTCCATTTAAAGACTCTGTGTAAGAGTAATGCTCGGATGCAATGTAAAGAAAATACATCAGAATAAACAGACCACATCTAATGAAAACATTACTTAAAATCTCTAGGAACCTAGACAGAAAAGCTTTTAGTACCATTCCTCTTGTCTCAAAACCAGTCTTTAGTCAATCATATGCCCAAGCCCCTTTCTTCTCTAAAATCATTTGCTTGCTGAAGCTAGTTGTAGGAGTTTTTGGATCAAATCCATTGATGCTGATACATGATACTGATATAAAATGGGTATAAAATAAAGTGTTGGACAACAGCTATAATGAAAGCACTGGAAAATAACGGTACTCATATCACTGATTTGGAATTATTTACATGAGTAGATGATTTCCACAAAAGGATAGAGAAAGTGAACAGAAGGAGAGACTACTATCAGAAAGACTTCTGATAAAATACATTTTCAACTTTAGTCATCTCTAAGCCATAGACTGTGTGGATAGATTAAAGTGGAATAGGTTTTTCTTTTTTTTTTTTTTTTCAGTTGAGGAAAACCTTTAGCTTTATTTAACTATGCACAAATGATTTACTGCATACTATCACAGAGTCACACATAAAAATAGCAGGCAAAGCTGCCAAATTTATAAAAAGAAATGTTGTACAAATATTTATTACTCAGTGAGTACCATAGAAGAGGTATACAGTAATAAATACAGACTATTTTAAATTTATACAGTCAGAGTTAGACCTACTAAATTGTTAAACCCCAGCAATGCTGATGAAAATTGACAGTGATATAAGAAGGCTGAATGCAGCCTATACAAGCATTTTAATTACTGTCCTTAGTTTAAATAAACAAGGCTGTGAATTAAACTTTCATATTGGGCAAGTATCTCAGGATCTAGGTTAAACACAGAGCATTCAGGCATGGGATGTAAAGTAATAACTTTCCACCACGACTCTTAAACAGTGCCATGTAGCAAATATCAGTTGTGCCTAACGGATTTAGATCTCTGTGGATTAACTCCATATTGAAATGGAATATAAGCCAACAGTTTTGTATGCTTGGGTGGCATAGGTGTTGATATACAGTTGAATCATATTTGATGAATTTTGCAGGTTTTGGTGGGCTGCATGTTTCTAATTTGCAGTTATGTGTGAGCTTGAATTGCAAGCATTTGAAACCGTGTTGCAAAGATAGCGAAATTCTTTATTGTCCCTTATGACAAGTGCAGCAAATACATATCTATTATAGATACTGTAAGGACTTCTATTCCTCTAAGTCTATAGAAATATAAACGAAAGAGTCAGTAATTTATAAAAAATGAGACTAATATGCAAAAAATTACTATTTTATTGGGATTTGCAAGCACTAGATCTGTTTTACAGAAGGTAGATTCTAAGTCGTAACAGAACGGGTGCATTATTAAAAATCATTGATAACTCACCTATAACAGCATTTTGATTTTTTATTTCAAAGTGAAAAACTGTAAATTGTTTCTACTTAGCAAGCAAATATATACCTTATCGCCTGGTCCCCAGGTCACAAAAGAGGGTTATCCTGTCACCATCACCGATTTCTTAAAAATGTGACATGTATTTAGTTGTCAGTTCCGATCAGCAGCATTCACGAATCAACATTACATCAGCAGCAAAGCACACCATTTTATGCTCTTTTGGAAGATAATTAGAGTTCCCTTTTGTTGCAAATAAGATGTAAAACAGCTATAACTGCTGGTGAACGTGATTAAAGTAACCTCTATAGAACCCCATTATTCTAGACAGATTCCTTCAGATGCATAATTTCCCCATTTTAAGAAAACATAATGCATGCATATAAAATTCAAATTGTCGAGACACCTCTAACAAAAATTAGTTGTCTATTAAGGCATTCTTAGTAGCTGGTTAACATGTAAAACTCTTTAAGTGTATTTTAAAATAATCATGAAATAATAGTGCATGTCATTAAAGGTAAACATTTTACAGTGAGGTTTGTTCAGACAAGAGCTGTGTATTAAACTTTTTCTTACAAAACTCCCCTTAGAAGAATATACCACAGTCTCGTCTCTCTATCAGGTATATACCAGAACATCCGCCTGTCCCCAGCTCCATAATCAGGCCTCACTATACACAGACAAATTAGGGAATATTGTCATTTTTCAGCACATAATTTATAGCTGAAATGCCTTCATTAGACCTCATCTAATATTGTAAAAAATTTTGTTCATAGACAAAGTATTCACCCACTGTTAGACAACATACTTAACGTTTTTATTTGGCACATGCGGTCTGATCTTCTGCAGAGATTGCTGGATAGTGGAAAGATTGCCCATGAATAATGTTTTTAAACAAGAAATAGAAAAAATTGATCAAATAAGCCAGTCAATATTAATCCAAATATTCTTTCTATAATCCCATTTACCAGTTTTAGAAGGTATTTTTAAAAACTCTGAAAAAAAAAGTGTAAAGAAGGTATTTAAAAAATGTATCTTGCTTTCAAATAATCAATTGTGATTTTATAGCTGAGAAAGGGGAACTCCAACAAATTGTTTTAAGATACATGGATGATGTTGCTAAATATCCAGTATATAATTTTTCTTTAGCAGCAAGTGTCAAATTTCTCCTGAGTGTAACTGTGTGCATGCTATGCTCTATGATGTGGAGAGCTGGGTATAGGGGCTGGTTCTCAAATGGTGCAGGACACCTCAGGGCAGCTGTTGAGCAATCTGATTTCAGAATTGGATGGATAGAGTTTGACTCTAAGCATACAGGGGCAGTATGCAGTGTAGTTTCCAGAATAAGGTCCTTGATAGTAGTTTGCCTCTGAATTATGTAAGAGATAATAGTTTATTTGAAATTTTCAGACGATAATAAACTATGATAAACAAATTAGAAAAAGATTGCCAATAGAGTGACCATTACTTTTGCTGAATTGATATAATTATAAAATCAAATCCTGGTTTGCTCTGTTGGGTACCTCAACATCTAAAGGAAATGCTATTAAAGAAGCTTACAAATGAATAATCATTCCCAACAACTCACAGCAGCACTCACAGCTTGAAAGTACAAAAAATAGGGAAAGTTTTCAAGGAGGGAACTGATTAGGGTGAGGATGATTCTCTGTCAGAAAAATGTATTGTGGAAGTGTCCTCTAGAGAAAAAATTTTCACCTGAAAAGAAACAGCATTATAAACACTACAGAACTGTATATTACAGGACACTGATCTTATTAAGAACCAATGCTAATTTGCACACTGTCTCCCGCTGAACTAGAAGCAAGTTTACCACTGGGTTTGTTAATTTACGCAGGACACCATTATCTTTGGTTGGACTTAATGTATCAGAGTAGATAGAGGTCATTAGCTGCTGGGTTCATGATTATCTAGCATGAATTACAGACAGTATCAGAGAAATGCATTTGTTCTGAAGCTTCATTTCTCCTTATGTGATTTTTTTCCCAATTGGTGTTTAATTCCATTTGCAAAACCCTAGACATTGTGTATTGCACATGCACACACACACTGCTGGTCGTTTTGTTTTGTTTTCTTTTGTTTTTTCTCCACTAACCATCCAGAAAAGCAATGCAATTTTAAATAAAAATAAAGTTCAATAGTATGTACTTTGCATTTAATAGAAGTAATAAACTGTCAGCTTGACTTTTAAAATTTGCAATAGTAGACGTAATTAAAATGGAAGCTGTAAGATCCCCATTATAAGTAAATAAATTATTTAAGTAGTTCAGTACTGGGGAAATAAATGGGTAAATCGCTCCCCTAGATGCTATACCATGTATTTATCTAAACTTTCCACTGGACTTCTGAAGCCTCTCTTGCACCCTAAAATGTTGTTAGAGAAAGAGACTATCGACTGTCATTGGAATACTGTTTTTGAGTATAGCTCTCTAAAATCTTACATCCACAAGAAATCGGCCTATTTAATAAAAATATTTGTGTTTTCTGGCTAAGTAAACACATTTTCGTAAAGATCTATGCTCAGTCTATTTCACTTAAATGGAACCAACCATCTACAAATTCATTTACAATTTTTAGATCTTTACAAGCACATTCCTAATAGCAGGGAATACTTTTGTGTCTCGGCATGATATCTTCAGAAAGAGGTGAATTTTCATTTATTTAATGCAAATACTCATACAAGGTAAACTGCTTAGGCATATATGGAGTGTGTTTTCATGGAAGCTTTGTGGCAACAGGAAAATAATAGAACATAATTGTACAATAAATGGAATGTTGCAGTTTCAAAATTACTTATGCTATGGTGCAGTGAATAAAAAAGGATAGGGGAAGATTGAGATAATATTTGCCAGGTTTGGAGCTGCTTTGCTTACAAATGATTCCATTCTAGTTTTATGTGCATTTTAGGAATATATCTTCTTTTTCACTAAACAGATATCAACGGGGAAGATATACATGATCTCTGAATACTGTTAAAGCTCTAGATACTGGAAGTGGGTTGCATTGTGATCAGAACTTGGTGAACTACTTCAGCTATGTGAACTACTCGCAGCAGCTATGTTTTCTCAATAAATTTAGGACACTTTTGGTTCACAGATTTTATATAAATAGGTATTTTGTGTTTTGAAAGTGATTTTCTTTCCAAGATATTTTTCTCCTTTATGCAAACAATTTAAACCTTGCGGTTTGTCATGAATTACCTACTAAGACTATACTTTTGATTATTTCTGCTTATTTTTATTCACTTTATCATCCTGGTTACTTGGATAACATGGGATTTTTTCCTTCTCTCAGCATGTTTGAAATATTCATGAGGAAAAGAAGGACTTGAAAAATTAGGCATGGTAAGCATGTATGCAGGTGTTCATGCACCCTTAAACATTCCAAGAAACAGCACATCTTGTAAAAAAAGTTGTGAACAGTAAAAATAGAGCTTGTATACTTATCAAATTGAATTTGTGATTGAACTTCTTGCACCCTGAGACTTCTGTGTTTAACTGGTCTTTGATGTAGATATCACTTCGGTACCGTTTTGTGGGGTCACAGGCAATGCAAGAACTGCTCTTCAGTGGGGGTGTGGCCACAGCATGCAATGGCATTTAGGAAGAAATTGTTCCCACTGCAACCTGCTCTCTACACCACTGAGGTCGTGTATAGCAACTGTAAAGTTCTCTAAATAAACAAGTATATCAGGAGGAATTCTGCTTCCTAAGACCACTCTAATTCTTTAATTTTTCTGCAAATAGGGATGTGTTAGGTTTCAGCATATGTATGGACTCCTACAGCCATTATTGTAAACTTTACTGAACTCAGGAAGAAATTTGCTGATGTCCTAGATAATTCTCCAGATAGCACACATTATTAATATTTCAAATAGAGATTAATGACTATAAAGCTAGTTATGTCCTAGCTGGGGACGATGTCTTGTCCTTTCATTAACATGAAAGCTGTGCTTTCTTGCTTAAAGATGTTAAGGCAATGAAGGTGGGAAAAAAGAGAAAATAAAAAGGAGGCACTGTATACTTTATTTCACAACTATTTTTCCAAGATCTTTTGAACAATCTCTGCAAATATACCATTTTAATGTACCATTTCAAGACCAGTATCCTCCATATAAGATAAAGGTAAAATCCAGTCAATTATGTGGTTATAGCGCTTTCAGTGTAACAGAATGGCATATGCTATTTTGAATAGCTCCTTGCTATAAACTTATACTGCAAATAATGAGTTAATTTAAAAATCATCACCATCATCTTTCAAAATGAAGTCTTGTTGGAGATAATGACTTTTTTTTTGCATGTGGTACTTAGGATTTCATTTGCTTTAATCCCTTTGGGATATGTCATCCCCACATTCTGGTTCTTTGCTAGACCTTGCAAGGTGATTGTCCCTGCACCTAACCTTAATAGCCACCACCCTACACTGTCTCTTTCCCCTTACAGATGCTCCCTATCACCTTTACCTTTTATACCAAGTCATATTCATTCCTCTATGGATATCTTAGCTCAAAACCTTTACACTAAGTATCTTTATATAATACACCACAGGAGAAAACAAGGCAGACTGTTGTTATCTGTACAGCCAGCTTGTTAAAGATTGTGGAATACTAGATTCCAAAAAGGTTGCCGACAGAAGAAAAACATGCACGGAGGTAGCAGTGCACCAGACATGACACCACATGGACAAAGACTAAAAATTTAGTCAGAGGTCAGAAGCCTGAGATCTTCTGTTTACACAGAAAATTATTATTTATACTTCTTTCTATTTTTAAAACAGTTCAGGTGGAGAAAGAAGGAAGGAACGTCTTCTATATAATGACAATAAATTCTCTGTTATTGAAAAAGAAATTCAAAACACCCAGATATGCCTTTTTCTACAGTGAGAAGGAATTCTTAGGCTGTATTACGTTGAACTGCCACTAAATATTCTAGTGACCACAACTACCACGATACAGAAATGTGTCCCAAGAAACTCATTTACTCAAATCATCTACCTCAGGAGAAACAATGTAAAACTGAATTAGGAGAGCTCCTCTGGCAAAACAACAGGAAACTCACAGAAGAGACCTATTAGCAGTATTGTGTGATATAACACCTAAAATAGCTCTGCTAAAATGGACCTGGTAGAAATAGATTCCAATATATCTGTGGTTATTTTTTATCATAAAGCATAAAATAGCGTGTTGACTTCTTTTCCATTTATGACCACACCATATTTGTTTTGCTGTAGATATCCAACCCAATAAAAATGCTTACTGCATTGTAATCCAAAAATGATTGCCAGGGGTGATTTATCTACCCTGTCTTGGCAGATTTAAATAAAAGGTTTTCAAAAATCATAGAGAATAAATTTGAGGAAGTTCTTATAAACATCACAGAGTTTACAGACAAGTTTTCTACTATTGTACAAAGACAAAAAAAAGAGGTCTTCTGGCATAAGAACTGACAGATTATGTTGCTGTCCACAATTGTGAAATTGAAATGACTGAGGCCAAATGGTACAGAACATGTAGGTGACGTCACTCTTCACATCCAAGAGGAGGTCACTCTACCTGTAGAGGAAGTGCTGACAGGATGTTTATGTGGGATTGAAGTCAGATACAATTCAGGCAAATGAGGGCAGGAAGAGGGTGTGTAAATAGGAAGTCCCTTAATTTTGTTTTATTTCCTTAATTCTCTTTTTATTGTAACTTCTTTCATACCTGAAAAATTAACTCTTTTCCATGCAAGAATGATAAAAACATAAAACAAATGAATTGCCTTCATACACTTCAGCCATTTCTATAAATAGTTATTTTAGTTTTACTTTCTTCTTTATTTACATTATTTAGGGAAATGTAGGCATAAATGTCACTGTCCTTTGGTTGTATTTATTTATTTATTCCAAGTGGCAGTGCAAGTTCACCAAATCTTTAATTGTGAGTTGATTAGTTTTTAAAAAGGAAAATAGGTGACACTTTTTCTGACATTATTAGCACTGTTGTTAAAAAATTCAAAGCAAGATTTATTGAGAATGATTTTAACTCTACTCACTTAGAAACTGATGCTTACTGATGTATTGTCCTCAAGTAGATATACTGCAAAACATGCAAATGTAATGATAGCTTTGTTACATGTGATGAGTTAGAGGAAAAAAGAGTTTTATAATAATTGCAATACCTCTAATGAAACCGTAATACTAGTTTATTCCCCATTTTCCCCATCACTTCATTAATTTATTTTTTGAAATATACCAAAGAAAAAATACCTAAAGCAAGATGAGAATTTTAATGAATGTTTTTTCCTGCTTCCAGACAAGTATACAGAATGAGCACAACTTGGTGAACTACATTATGATAGAGCACAACAAACAGAATTATAAAGTTATTGTGTAAATGCCCATATTTGCAGGTATTCACAAGAAAACCACACCAATAAGTTCCAGTCACCTTTCACAGATTGTCCACATTAAAACACTGGCAAGTATTTCATAGACTAAAACATTTGTGGCAAAAAATAAAATTTACCTATATTAGATGGTAAATAGCCAATATCAAAACCCATTGATATTGTGAAATTTTGATGCATGATCTCTCTACTTATCTTCATATTAAAAAAATTCCTTGCATTCATAAAAAAAAGAAACAGGCAAGTAATGCAAAGAGGGACTGTGAAGGCAGGTGCACAAAGAGACATCTGGTCCAGCTTTGCTCTTTTTTTTTCTTCCCTGCCCTGCCCTCCCCACGTTTTACATTCCCCTTTTTCCATTTTCCTTTTCTTAAATTAGTCTGTAGCTATCTTACATTGTATTCTAGCCTAGGCTGTTATTTTTGTCCCCTGTAAATAAACATGATGGGATGGTTCTGTACAGTTTCTGTTAGAGACAGGGCACTTACGTTGTTTCATGACAGATTTCAGTAGGAAGGGAGACTTATGTAAATGTCCTAAGTGACTTATGCAGAAGTTCTTCATTATTTAATATCTTAAAACTGGATCTTGGTCCTGCAGTCAGACTGTCCTGCAATATGTTTCTGGATCCTAGCTTACTTCAGCAGGTAAAAATACTGGCAACTTGCAGAGTCTGGTTGCAGACCATTAGCTTGCTATGTTGAGACAAGAATATCCTACAGAAGAGGGAAACCTGTCAGAGCTTTCATGACCAAATTTTCATTTTCCTACTTTACTGCACTGAATCCGACAGGTTTTTTTGTTTAAACACTGAATCTCCTTTTAAAATATTATTTTACTTCTACTTGGAGCATTCCTTGCAGCATCAATGTGTATAAATTATATATAAATCCCACTGCCTGATGCTTCTCTTTTTAAATTAAGAAGAGATTTTTGAAAATAAAAACTATTCCTCCTTTGAAAAAACAAGGAACATGTAATAGCACCACTCTGTTCCATAAGACAGCTAGAAAAAATTTAAAGCTTCTCTCAACATCTCCATGATCAATAAGAATCATCAGGTTACTGAAAAGGTAATGTTGCTGATTCCAAATCATTGCCTCCTGCCCTCAGCTGTAGAAAACTGGTGGCACTATAGCAAGGAGGTGGTGTCTTATCCTGCCTAATCATAACAGGAGGTAGGGTTAATAATTTCAGCAGATGAATGTGATTTCTTTGTGGAATGTAAACTGGTGAGCAGCAGCTCCAGGGAGCAGAGGAGAAATTCTGAAGACCATTTCCAAACGTCAGCCATTCTTTCATAATTTTTTTCAAGTTCTTACCTAAAGAACCTAATGCCATGATACAACAACATTGTACAGCTACTAATTAGCAGAGTCCACAAACCTGAAGAAAACACTTGGGCTTCTTCATACCCCTCATCATGGAGGTAATTTGTCTGAAAATCAGCCCTTTTCCTATCAATATGCCTTTCAAGGAAGTATGTATTTGTTCCAATGAAGAGTCTTAGCTTGAAATGTGAAATTCAAAGTAGGGTTGTAACCCTCTTTTTTAACGGAATAAGTGTGGGAGGTGAAGGGAAATCATTCCCCATAATCAAAACATGCTCTCCTGAAGAAATGGCAATGACAACATTTCTCTTCTACGAAGACAATAGTTTGGTAGTTTGAGCAATCATCCAGGGCCAACAAGTTTTCAGTGCCTCATCACTTCAACAGGTGCTTTATGCCTCAAACCATATATATTATTCTGAAATGAGGTGAGGATTTCAGTCCAGCTGCCTTTTCCCCTTTTCATGCAGTACTTGTCACACAGAAACTGAATTCACTATTTAGCCTTGTGATTACAACACTCACCTGGCAGTGGGGAGACTAGAATTCAATTCTTTTGCTAATTTTTTTGAATGGTTTCCTCAGTGGAATCTTGCAGCCAGTGAGTTAGTCTTGTTTGCTTTCACAGTGTCTCTCTCTGGCCTGCTGAATGGTTTTTGCCTATTGCAGACCACCATGCTAAATAAGGTACACAGTTGTCATCTTCAGCTGCTTGAGTGGCAATGCTGCGTGCGCCATGCTGGAGCCAGGTGAGGTGCAAAACTGCAAAGTCCTATTGCATCACTGTACAGCAAAACCCTGCATCTGGTGTGGTGGTCAAATATAGCAAGGAGAAGTCATAAAAAAGAACAGTAGTTGGCTAAATATGAAGCAACCAGTCGCTAACTAACAAATTACCTAATAAAACCTTCAACTGTGTTTACATTAGTGATCTGAAATTCCTGACAGAATGATATGATCAGAATGCATCATATATTACCCAGGCTGGGGCTAATAATTAATTAATTCATGTTTCAAAAGTGTATTTATCTGTATGTATGTGCTTGAAGGTTCTATTTGACACTGCATACTAGGATTAAAAACACAGTGCTGCTCGGTTGCTTTCTAGTATCAAGTGTTAATCAATTATTGTTATACTATCACAATAAAGCTTTGTAATCAGGACAGTGAATCTTTTTTATAAATTTCAGACTACAAGATAAATGCAGGTATATTTGTTTTGTCATTCTTTATGGAATCTGACCTGGAATGAAATGCTGCCTTTTCTTAGTTTCTACTGATGACTAGACTTTGTACCAACACAAGTAAAATTAAGCAGAGCTTCATTGCAGAATTAATCCTGAAACAATAAAAAAAAAAAAGTATAAATAAGAGTTTTGTCTTGAGCCAAGTTAAACAAAAAATATCCTGCATCAATCCCTGCTCCACTCATTCATGCATATACCTTTCTATTTAAAATAATAGTGCTAGACTTGAATGAACAGGACTTGCCTCTGCTAGATCTGATTATTAAAAAGGAGCTCAAAGGAACAAGATCTGCAACATTAGAGGTACACCAGAACTAACTGGAATCAGTGAAACTAACAATACAAAACAGCTTGCAAAATCAGGTACTTTGGTTTTGAGGAAAAGGAGAAAAATAGAAAAAGTGAAATAATAGTATACTTACCACTCCTTTGGTGAGAATAAATATGTTTTGGAAAGAAAGCAGTTTCACTATATCTGATTTATCCAGCATGGCAGAAGGATTTACACAACAAAAGATAAAACCTTTTAATAAAATTGAATGCAATGTGCGATTACAAAGTGGACATTTCCTCTTGTCCTAGTGAATAACGTAAGGATCTTGTATGCCATTTTAGTTCACAACACCTGTGATGAATTATTTGTAAATGCAATGAATAACATTACTAGGAACATGTCAAATTATACGTTGATAATGAATTTTTGGATGCATCTGCTATGTAATTGTTCCCAGCGGATGTGTATTCATCTTCACCTGGCATTATTTTCCTGATTTTGGGGGTTGTTTTTTATTATGCATTTTCATTTCTATCATAATTGTTACAGTGATCCCTGTTCCTTTGTTCTAATCAGGTCCCTTTGATGGTGTTGCACATTCTGAACAAAAGAGGAGGGCAAAACACACCAGGCTATTGGCAAAACAAAACACTGGTCTTTATTTGTGACTTTCTAAGTCCCTGCTTGGCCTCAGAAGGTTGGGTGGTGTTGACAGGGACCAGTTGTTTCCCTGAATGCATCTGCCAGCTGCTCCAGGCATGTGTTCTGCAGAATAGGAGGTGAATAAACACTAAAGGCTGCTCTGCTGACAGACAGGTACATGCTGCTTTTACTAAGTGCATCTGAGACTTTTCTTAGAAAGGTAAATAAAGCGAATTAGTAGCATAGTATGGTATGTTTTTTCACAACACTCTGATATACAGAAAAGCTTGCAATGAAAATATCTGTCATCGGTTTATGGTTTTAGTAAGCAATCTTACATTAATTGTGTTTACACAAACTTTCCATATAATGTACAGTTTCTCGTGCAGAGGTCATTTTTACCTTACAGAATATACTTGTCTCTCAACATTAGTAATTTCAAAAAGCTGCCAAAATGAACTGATCAAATACTGGATATATGAGTGCAGAACTTGGGCTTTTATTAAAATTTTACCTTTCTTTGTGATTCAGTAAATCATTTACAGCATCTGCCTGAGACTATTTTCAGCTCTGAAATATTTGCTCTGCACTTTACACCCTTTTGAATTCTATATTGGTATATCCAGCAGCTGATATTTCTCTGTCTCACTGGGTAGTAGATAGAACTACCTGAACAATTTTAGCCCCTGTGAAAAGAACAGTCTGGTTCTGGTCTTTTCCAGATGTTCAGGATTTCTGTTCAAGGACTTTTTTGAGATAAAGGAAATCACTGAGCTTCATATCTAGATTTGATTTTCTCCCTTCCCCTGAATTAAGAGGGATATTTTTGTCCCTGTCTATGAGAAATGTCTACAGAAATTTTAAAAAAACTTAATTAAAAAAACAAAACCCAGAGCCTGAAACAGCTAAACAGCTCTCTTCTCTTCTCTTCTCTTCTCTTCTCTTCTCTTCTCTTCTCTTCTCTTCTCTTCTCTTCTCTTCTCTTCTCTTCTCTTCTCTTCTCTTCTCTTCTCTTCTCTTCTCTTCTCTTCTCTTCTCTTCTCTTCTTCTCTTCTCTTCTCTCTGAAACACTCATTGCCATTCCAAATTTTAAAAATTTCTCTAAACATTTGTAGACAGGCTACATTCAGCCTGACAGATCCATGAGGTCTCATTATAATAATTTATGAGAATCACAGAATCGCAGAGTTATTTTTATTGGAAGCAACCTTAAAGATCATCTAGTTCCAGCTCCCCTATCATGGGCAGGACACAAGAAAGGCAGGGCAGGGACATAAGATGCTGTTCTTAAAAAAAGAAAAAAAAAATCTAAAGGTTTGGCATTATGAAAGGTGATATAATCTGAAGGCAAAATACAACTGGTCTCTTTAATCAATAGGAAATGTTTGTATTCAGAATACTTTTAAACTATTTCTCCCCCAGCATTTCAATATCAGTCTCCCTGCATGCAGCACAGCATGCATGTACTCAGTATGTACCTAGATTTTTTTTCTTTAATTGTGAATGTGAAAAAAACCTTAGCATTAGTTTGCAGTAATTTTCACAGGTCTACAAACATGTCTTCAAAAAGAGCACTCTATGAATGCAGATTATATTGCATTTATTCACATTAAATAATTAGAAAGTGAGCATTAAATGCACAGTAATGTAGAAATGTGTTTATTTATAAGGCTTAATAGCTGCAGTACCATATCAATACTTTGTGCCTGGACAGCACCTCTTAACAAGGAGTATTTTCAAAAACCTTAATGAGCTAAATGTTAGGGTCACATGGAACTAAATTTTTGTCTTTAATATGATAGCCTGAGCCAAGGAAATAGATGCATTTAACCTCATAGTTACTTCATGAACAGTGGGAGCAGAATCTAGTCAAATATGAGTTGTTACTATCAATACTTTATAGATTTGTTGTAATAGAATTTGGTTTGTCCTTATAGAATATGCTTACACTTCACATGCAGATATAATTGTTTTTCTCTTCACTATCTCGTCACGTCAGAAGGTCTAATATAAACAACACAAATATCTATTCACCATGATCTAGTAAATGACACCAGCTCTTCCTATTGAAATCTGGACTTTGAATTTCTTCAAAAAAAATTACAGCTACTGTCTGTTGTATATTTGGAAGTTAGCCCAAATTACAGCAATAGGCATACATAGCAAAATATTTAATTTAATCATTCATTAGTCTAATATGTATGTTCCTCCTCTGATCCTGCAAATTTCTAATGAGGCAGTTGAATGTCCTCAATTTTTGTTCCTCTGGGATTTTTTCATCTGTCAAGAGAATTTTGCCCAACTATTTCCAAAAATTATGAAAATGAAATTCAAGTATCTCAGCTTATAAAAGCTATAATAAAATAAATGCCACTTTCTTCATTATGTTAAACCAATTAAATCTAATTTCTCTTCTGTTTCCATACATAAGCAACAGCTGTACATGCCATCCATTGGTAATTAATTGCTTCCAACTGCCTGCCAATGAGAGTGGTATTCCTTTAAATCAGTGACACAGCACACCACCAGCCTCTGAGTACACCAGAGCACATCAGGTCATGCCACGTGTGACATATAGTAAGGTATATGTTTCTGCATGTACACAAGAGGAGCAGCACCTGCTCCTGCAGTCGGTGCCCTGGAGCTACCGCCTCTGCTGGAGAATGACCATGGGGCTGGGCACACAAACTATCCATAGGTCACGGGGTGGACAGGGGATGTCAAGGTTTGCATGTCAAGGCCTGACAGGTAAGATGTACAGCGCCTGTCCACGGGGGCCCCGCTGCCAAACACAGGCTCCTTCAATCAGCAGGGAGACACTGCTTTGGAAAAGTAGCGTGCCATTGGAGAAGGACTAGTACAGGTTTCACCAAATTTTAACAGTAGGTGAATTTCCAAAAAAAAGTGGGGTGAATTGTGAAATGGAGACTGCAAGTAGCATCCCAAATGTGCCTTATAAAGTTCTTGCCCCTTCAATGGATACAGTAAATGATTTTCTTTCAGAGGACACGTGGCCCAAGAGCCTACAACTATAACCAGGTTGTGTCTGATCTGGGTTGTTAAAGAAATGAGTTCATGTGACCCAGAGACAGCAAGGTAGCCATGTGGCTCATAATTAATAATAAATTACATTTTTATTCTTTTTTTTCTGCTTGAAAAGTTCGTCATAAAGATCTCATGTAACAAGAGACTTTTTCAGTCTCCATTAGGGAAAAAATTAAAGATATTTGAGGAAGAGGGCGGGTGGCAGCAGGAAAAAGCTTTTATTGTTTACACTAGAAGTTCAAAAGAAGCAGTGTGTGTGCCAAGCCTTTGTAAAAGCAAACAATAAACATTTTTCAATGAAACGTGAAAGAAAATGCATGGATTTTAAAAAAGGTACATTGGTTTTTCAGGCCTAAGACATCAAGTTAAGCTTTTACTCTCTTCATTCTGACATGTTTTTCTTTACTTGAATTTTCCAGTTTTGTGTTCTGCATGTATGGATATGAGTCCAACTTTTAAAACTGTGTGTATACAAAAGAAGAGAGCAGACCCGATGTCCAGTGTACTTTTATGTACTCTTATCTGAAGTAGAAGAGAAAACTAAAGTCTTTATAACTACACAAATGTAAAACTTGGGTAAATGAGGAGCAAATTAGACATGAATAAAATCAAGACATGTTAAAAACATTAAAAGACCCATGATCAAAACACCCCATTATTCTGTCTCTCACAGTACTGCAGGAGACATTATGGACAACACGCAAGCCCACAACTTTCTACAGTCAATTCCCCTCATACTGTCCCAGTAAGCAGAACTGCTGCATTAAGGGATATCAGAAGGCAGATGCCTGCCTAGTCTTTGTAAGAGTCATTCATGGACCTGCTGCTTTTCCAATTCCTTTCTGAACATGCTCAGACCATCTGTCCTCCACAGCCTTCTGTGGAAGTCTCTAAAGTGATCTAGACTGTGCACAAAGTACTTTCTTTTGTTGGTTTTTTAGATGACTCCTACAGTATTTAGTGACTAGTCCGTGCTCTCATATTGTGTGGAACTTGTTTACCAGTTCCACAACAAGATTATGCACTTGGTAATAAACCACAATTATCTCCAGATCTCTCCAGTTCCAGGCATCTTAGCCTCCTTATAAAAAGTTGATCCGATTGATTATTTTAATTGCCTCCTATGTTCCTCCTTCAATTTCACAGCATCTCTTGAGACAGAGACAAGAACTGTACACAGCATCAAGTAGTGGGCACACACATTTTTGTACAGCAGCAAAGTTATGTGCTCTGTCTTGTCTGAAAAACCTTTTCTGATGATGTCCTGCATTTTGTTGATTTTACTTGATACTGCACACTGAGCTTCTGACCACAGAGACTTCCTGGGGATGACCCCAGGATACTCCTCCTGACTGCTGGATGGTAATTCTGAATTCAGCATCATGAAACACAGCTCAGATTATTCGTCCCCAATGCACTGCCTTAGATTTTTCCGCACTGGAGTTCATCTGACAGATTATTTCTCTGCTCAGTTTCGCCACCTTCCTTCTCAGCTCTGAAGTTCCTTCAGCCAGTTGGCAATGACTTCTGACCACACAGAATAGCTTCATATCATCCTCAGACTTGGAGATTTCACTGCACACTCTCTTCTCCATGGCCTTGATGAAAATGTTTAATAAAACCAGTGTCAGTGTCTATCCCTCAGGGACGTTACTGCTGAAAATGAAATATCCATTCTGTAAAACAACCAAAGAGCTCTCCTCTTTGCTTTCTATTCTTTAACCAGTTCGCAATCCATAAAAGGCAGTCTCTCAACAGCTGTGGTGACTGGCGTTTTTTTACTAACCCTGTCAAAGGCTTTCAGAAAATCCAAATATTTTACGGCTCCTGTATCCTTTTAATCCATGTGCTTACTGACAGGACTCCAGCAGGTTAGAGAGGCAGTATTTCCTGTTGTAGAAGTCATGCTGCTTCTAGACAGTTTCTGTCTGTGTGCTCAGTGATCTCAGTCTTTATTGCAGAGTCTACCTTCTTACAAGGAATAGAAGGATACAAGCACAGCTCATGAGATTTCATGATTCCTGAAAGGCTTAATGAAAGATCTGTACATTTTTTTTTTGTAAATCATGTCATGCACATGCTCTTTGTAATATGTCTGTGGAATGCAGCTTTTTAATATCATAAGCATTATTTATTATTACAAATTCATTAAGAATGGAAGTTTTCTACTTGCCAGTTTTCATACCCTGCCGCAGAATCATCAATTATTCAATAAACTCTGAGGAAGGAGTCGGAATATAAAGGTATGGACATAGAAAGTGTTTGCTTGCACATTATGCTTCCCCCTTGCACTCCAGGTCTTTTCCAGAACCCAGTCCTGCACTCTCTCTAGCAATTGGAAATCTGCCCTGTTTGTGGATAACAAACTCTGGCACCCATCACTTGTTTTACAGAAAGGCACGGTAGCATATTGGTGTTAGTCAATAACTTTAGCCATTTTATCCTGGTTCTTCTCTAATAAGAATACATCTAAAGATTTTCTATAAAAATTATACTTACAAGTCAGTATTCCTGCCTATATTTTAGAGCCCACACAGATTTTTGCCTTGACACTTCAAACACCAAGTTCTGTTTTTCACCTTTGGTACCATCAATAAAACAAATGCTGCCTGACCTTCCCTACTCAAAGCTCTAAAATACTGGTCGTCTCAAAACTGCATTTAAACCAAAGAACATGATCAATAATTTCATATTTTGCACATGTCTATTATGAATATATTAAATACACTGCATATGCACAATAAAAATATACTCACTCCCTATAAATTCTATTCTGTGTATACATATAAACCACAGCAATTTAGTTATTTACTGGGTACTACAAGAGCTATAAAATGCCACTTTCTAAGAACACAACTGAGGCTTAAGTCAGCATTTTTATGATATCATCTGTACTGGGAAAACATTAAAGGCTCAATATTTAATAAACATAATAAACATCCCCATGAAACAAATTGTTCATAAACTACCTGTTTAATTTTTCAGGGCTCCTGAACCACATATTTTCTTATTAGTTGTGAGCCTGCTGGGTTGCAGGATAGATAGGGCCTGTCAGGGATAGAATATAATGTAGCGGTTTTATGAATTATTTCTGTGAGGAAAAGCCTATTACAGCTGACAAGAGGATGATGATATTAGCCCATCATCATTCAGATGGCACCACCCTTCCCCCTTTCATCCATCAGACCTCTTGTATGGAGGCTGAAAGCCATAGAGTCTTTGCATAGCCAACACAAAGACAAATACTGCTCTTTTTCTGCGTCCATGAAACATTTAGTATTTCATTTTGAATCATGGCAGATGACAGTAACAAATGGCCTAATGAATCTCCCTTATTGTCCCTTGTGAATCTGAAGATGAGCTAAAAGTAAAATCTCTGTTTCTTTTTTTGGACATGCTCATTTGGGATTGAAAGGTTTTCGCTGCATTCTAAATAGCATTCCTCAGTAACTGAAAATTAGACCAATAAACAAACAAGCAACTTGCAAACCACACAACTATACCACTATAGACTATTCTTCACCCCATACCTTACCAATATTAATTTTGGGAAAGTGCTTCAATCAACTTCGGCACAATTACTTAAGTCAATGTACAAATGTGAAAAAAAAGATAATGAAAAAACAATAGTAAAACCACATAATGAAGTTCTGTATTAGACAACAACAGAAATACATCAGTGGGCATCATGATTTCTAGACCAATTTTTATCACCTTTTTGTTTAATTTAGAAGGAAATACACTAACAATGCCCACACTTTACCTCAAGAGTATATTTAAATTTATAAGATCTGATCTTATAAATGCCCATGCAGGACATTTTAGAGGCAGAAATTAATAATGTGGCTAGAAATAGTTTAGTGAGCAGTGTGTCATAAAGACCTTGCTCTCCTTGATCCAGCTGTTACACAAGCTTTTATTTCAGCTGTGCGGGTGATTGTTGCACTTGCATGTACCCCCCTGCTGTAACAGGCACAAGCTGGTCAGTTGGTCAAGTGACCAGGGTTACTCTGGGCTGCATGATGCCCCTATGCACTCCTGGCATTCCCTCCAACACGACTGGATCCCAACCTTGTGTAAGCCCCATTGGCCCCACTGTGCCAGTATGTTCGGTGTGGCCATGTGCCTTAATTCCCTGCCTGCCTCTTCACTCCGGGTCAGAAATAGAAATGTGGGTGCAGTTCCGCAGTGTGCTTTGGTTTCCTTTCAGCAGACACCTGGATAAACAAGTGTAGCGAGAGCTGCAGCAAGGTCCACCAATCTGTCTGATGAGGAAACTACAGACTGCATCTATCCTATAGCATAGGCAGGAAATTTTATTCTCATTATTCTCGTTTATTCTTCACTCTGGCTCTACGATGTTCTGATGTTCTGTACATGCACCTATGACATGACTAAAGTTGTTGAGGTATAACCTCTATGCTCAGTGTTACCAAAGCAGTATAATTGTGTGTATAAAGCCAGCAAAATCATGTTTCCTTCCCTTACTTGAATAACTCTTCCCTTCAATTTATTTCACTTTTTTTCCCCCCCTTTAAACTGGTTTCATCTATCCCAAAACATTGTGATTCATTGAGCTTTGCCTTCAATAACCTCTCCCCTGATTCCCTCTCATGCAACACTCAAGCTTTTCTTCAGCAAAGCACAAGAGAGAGAAATGGCAGGAACTCCTTTTCATTTATTATGAAAAGTTGTGAAAGTACTTCAGCATCAAATGCTTATTTTGTTTTGCCAGGGAAGCTAACCAAAATGGCTTTCTTTATGCAGGAAACTTTTTGCACAGCTTTGTTTGTATCTACTGAAGGCACATGTGCATTTTTGACATGACAGATCATAATGGCTCTTTCAGAGCCATTACAGTTACCAAGTAAATCCTTCTTAGTTCAAGTACATGTAATTGATTCCCATAGACTGTAATAGCTCCAAAACCAAGGCAATACCCTTACCAAACATAAAAGCAGTGGCAGGACTAATACATAATAGCAGTCAGTTTTTACCACCATAGTACTAGAAAATGATTAAGTGCTAACAACATGGCTTTTTTATTTGCTGATTTTTGGCACAAAAAAAGGATAATAATTCCATAATATTACAGTGGTATCATTCCTGCATAGTCCTGGTAAACCTATAAATCCTCAAATATCACAGTAGTCATCTCAGTCTCCATATGGAACATAAACTAAGGGCTTGTCCATTCAACTTCTTTGCGTACAAATATTCCACTACAATTTACTGGAGCAAGTCCCTGAATCAGTTTGGTTTGGTTTGGTTTTTTTCTTGTAAATTAGGGATGCTAAGTAAAAGCAATCCTCTTCTGCACTCAGAAAGCTGTAGATTTGTACTGCTCATGGAGGAAGCATGCAAAACCCTTTCCCAAGCAGCTGGGTGAGTAGGGGTAATACAGAGCAGGCATTAAATTTTTTAATGTAATTGTCTGCTCTTCAGCATGTCTGATAGATTCCATAAACAGCTTGGCAACATACATCCCTGCCTTCCCACTGCATAAGGATATTCAAAAGGTTAATGTCTGTGCTCATGAACACAGATGACCAATGACCCTAAAAGAAAGGAGAGCACCAAATGATATATTGACAAGAAGGGCCATTTTCTTCGACACAGAGAAAATAGGTAAAGTACAATAAGAACCTCCTCCTTCTCTTTTTTTTTTAATGACTTTTGAAGAAAAGACAAGTTTTTAACAATTTTTTTTTGTTCTGAAAGAGTTTATATTACAATAGAAAAAGGTGCTGTAAACTTCAAGGAGCTAATGTACCCTCTCTAAAGAAGTCTCAGTGGAGATCATAGAAATTTCACGACTCCCATATGTTAATAATGTCTTTGAATATAAAATCCAAATTAAAAACTGGAGCTGAATAAAATACTTTTGTTAAAAGTAACATTTTGAAATGCTGTCAGTAACTATCATAAATATTTGAGAAGTTAATATTTTAATCTTCAACTATAGCTCTGAAAACACTTTTAGTGACAGACAGTGCTTCATTAATACAGTTCTGTATGTCTAATTGCTTTAGGCAAAGTGGGTTGCATTATTTTGACACATGACATGCAATTAGTACATGGTCACACAGCTAAAGGAAGATTTTACACCTTTTTTCCTTCTACATTCAGAGTGGATAATTAGCATATTTTTTCTGCTTAGAATAATCATCAGAGCCTTAGATCAGAAATTGCCTGATGAGGTAAAATTCCAGTTGTTGACATTAATACATGTGACATTTTTTTTCAGTTGTAAAAGTAAACCTACTGCTGCTGTTTCATTTACTCTTTCCAGAGTATTCTTATTCTTATGGAGATTTTTTTGCATCAAGCCATTGAATAATAGTATATTTTCAACAGAGAGAGGGATGAATGAGGTTTTTATATTTTAGTATATTTACTTGATAGCGATATTTTGCAATGATTAAATTTGGCTATAACCTGCAGCCATTGTAGGTAGACTGCAGTTCCGTTAACAAAAAAAGCAAACCACAATCACAATATACAGGTTTCTTCCTTATGAATTTCTTTGATATATTAGATATACATATATATACAGAAAATGGGAACTCATTTTGCTCAGCTATAAGACCCACTCTATAGGCTGTACGCAACACTCCCATAATGGAAATCTGTCTTTTTGCATAAAAACATATTTTGATTATCTTTTGTAGAAGAAATAATGAAGATTTATTACAGATAAGCTGATCTAATGTAATACACTTGGCCTACGGAAAATGTTTTCCTAAAGGAGAGATTTTGAAAATTTTAAAAAGGATTATTTTAGGTTCTTTTAAGTAGATTTTTTTTCCCTTTGCATTTAGCACAATTGCATATAATCACCTGTTATGTTAAATTTCTAAACATCATAATAGTTAACAGCAAAGGAAGTGATTTGTGTTCTCATTTCTTCACTCCTTATTCAGGCAAACTTTCCTCTGAAAAATTTTCATGAGGTGTGGGATCTGCAGCTGAGGCAGATTTTCAGGATCTGAGTTCTGCTATTAGCTCTGAGTGCAGAACATACACAGAGATTTTCTAGAACTACATCAGAGACTGAATGCTGCCTGTAACAAAGGACTGATTTAAGATGGAGTTTTTAACTTGTAATATCCTGCTATTTAATTAAATACATAGAAGCCAGGAATCACAGACCACACTCCTGCCTTATTTCAGGTATATTATATTTACCAGGTTTGAAAGAGTTGTAGGGTTAGCTTTTAACATTAACAGGGAAAAAGGCATACAAAAAAAAAAGGCACAGCCATTTATCTTTTTTTCCATTGATTGGGAGGTGAATGTGTTAAAAACAAGCTTGTTAATCCCACAGGAAGTATGAGTTTATAGAGTGACCTGACTACATCATAGATATCACAGGAGACCAGGATGTCCATCCTGCTTCAAGTATAGCAATATTTAATTTTTTACCCTGTTGTGTTCTGTTATGAATTTAATTGCAAGTGAACAGTACTAAGGTAATAATAGGGTTTTTTTCAGCATAGGTGTCCCTGGCACAATTTTCCTATTACTATTTACCTTGAGAGCAATGATTTCTTTAACAGCACTTCTTTTATTACAATTTTCTACTTCTCTTTACATGTGTAACAGTCATTGACTTTACATCTTTTTAGATAATCAACAGCTGTTGCTTTAAGAACTCCTTTCAATGCTAGCCCATCTTGTAAGACCTCTGTAAAAAAAAAACCCTAAAAAAATTTTATAAAAACAACGTAAGAATCTGTGCTTCAGATCATGTGTGTGATGCGAACCAGTTCCACTGAATGGAATGGAACAAGGCAAAAGACGGCAATCAAATATGCTAGCAGCTGACAGGGAACAAAATAAAGCAAGTCTCCTCTGTCACTAGCTTCAATTCCTCTTCTGAACACAAATACAGTGAATACAGTGAATTTGTAGAAGTCTCCAAAAAACAGGATAGAAGAAGAGGAATCCAAAGTCCTTGGTGGTTACTGAATATCACGCTGATGGTGAAATATCCACCTCTGACTCCCTGCTCCAGGAACAGATGCTTGGAAGATGTGTTCCCAGAAGACAAAATTCATACATATACTTACTTTTACCCTTCCCTTATCTTCTGGTCATTTATCAGATGGGCAAGATGGGGTAGATATTCTAAAGCAGTCTGACTCTTCTCCTATAGCATCCATAAAATGGTGTATTGATGCTGTTTAGAGATAAATTTTCATACATCTTAAATAGAACTGATAAGCTGTTACATATGACCATTTTTACTCTGAACATGTGGCATGTAGCATTATTTTATTACTATATTTTCTGCTATGCCACAAGGTGGACATGCATCCCTGGTGCTGCAGGTAGGATAGTATGGAGCTCAGAGAGCTCATATGTATAGTACTAGCTACTCCATATATATCCCACTGAATTTTGGAATTACATTGTGCTGCTCTCTAAAAGCCTGCAGCTTCTGATAAGAAAAAGAGCTTTTCTAAACTACATTTACACTTGTGATGACATTGTGATAGTGGAGTTTAGTGGAAAGATGCAGTCATTTACCAGCAAGTTAACGAGAAACCAAATGTCCACAGATTATGTTAGACTGCCATAATCTACCACAGCACAGTAAATCAATGAAGATCTAATTGGCAAACAGCAGTATGCAGGAAATCAGAAACACCAGAGAGGGCATCTTTGACATATTTTTTTAAGCATACGTTCACTGATCTTAGTCATTTTCTAAAAGCTTGAGAGACTAAATAAAAAAGAAGAGAAATTCACAGACTAAACCCAGACGTAGAAAGATCCTCACGACTAAAGAAATATTGCTACAAATTCTCAGAATAGCCTGAAACCAAACTGAACACATACCACCAGGATTTGTTTCAACAAGGCCTACATGAAAAAAAAAAAATGCTCAACATGTTTTAGATGGTTGTATTGGGTTTGTGCTCTTAGGTTTTGATAGCGGGGGAGCTACAGCGGTGGCTTCTGTGAGAAGCTGCCAGAAGCTTCCCCATATCCGAGAGAGCAAATTCCAGGCCGGTCCAGGATGGACCCAAAGCTGATCAAGGCTGAGACGGTCAGCAACGCAGCAATGGTAGTAATACCTCTGTGATAACATATTTAAGAGGGAAAAAAAAATTATTACACAGAAGTTGTTGAGCCAGAGAATAGAGGAGTGAGAACATGTGAAAGAAACAGCTCTGCAGACACAAGGTCAGTGGAGAAGGAGGGGCAAGAGGTGCTCCAGGTGCCAGAGCTGAGATTCCCCTGCAGCCCGTGGTGCAGCCCATGGTGAGGCAGCTGTGCCTCTGCAGTCCATGGAGGTCCATGGTGCAGCAGAGATCCACCTGCAGCCCGCGGAGGAGACCCACACTGGAGCAGGTGGATGCTTAAGAGGAGGCTGTGAACCCATGGGAGGCCTGTGCTGGAACAGGCTCCTGGCATGGACCTGTGGACCCATAGAGAGAGAAGCCCACACTGGAGAAGGATTTACTAGTAGGACTTGTGAACCCCTGGGACCCCACACTGGAGCAGTTTGTGAAGAATTTAGCCCATGGCGGGGATTCACATTGGAGAATTATGTGGAGGACGGTTTCCTGGAGACTGGGGAGCACACACTGGAGCAAGGGAAAGAAAGACTCCTCTCCCACAGGAGGAAGCAGCAGCAGAAAAAAACATGTGATGAACTCATTGTAATTCTCATTCCCCATCTCCCTGCTGTGGGGGAGGAGATAGATAATCAAGAATAAAGTTAAGCCCAAGAAGGAGAGAGGGGTGAGGAAAAGGTGTTTCTAAAATTTGTTTCACTTCTCATTATCCTACTCTGATTTTCATTGGTGATAAATTCAATTAATTTCTCCAAGTTGGGTCTGTTTCGCCTGCGGTGGTAATCAGTGAGTGATCTCTCCCTGCCCTTATCTCAACTCGTGGTGAGCCTTTTGTTATATTTTTGCTCCCTTGCCCAGCTGAGGGGAGTAACAGAGAGGCTTTGGTAGGCACCTGGCATCCAGCCAGAGTCAAGCCACCACAATGGCATTCAGCTAGGACCATGATATAAATAGTAGATTTTTTTTTGTAGTGTTGATCCTGATCTATTATTTCCTCATTTTCCTATTTTTATCACTGGTACCAGCTGGTAGATATTTGAAATTAGACCGGAACAAATAATTGGATGTTTTGGTTCACTGACACAACTGAAAAACTGGAAGTGGGGGAAGGGACTGATCATTTTAGACTGATTAGGAAGGATTATTTGTTTGGTTTTGGTTCTTAGCCACAGAACAATGAGGGGAAAAAAAAACCTGTTTCTGATAGCATAAAATGATTATTTCATTTCCAGGTTGTGTGCTTTATTTTAATTTTATAAATATTGACTTCAATGAAAATATAAAATATTTCTTAAAAAAACCTTCAAATTATTTTTTTCTTCCATTTTGATGCTGGCTGAAACTGTTCACCAAATTAGACATCATTTTAACAAGAATTTTTATCAAGATAAATTTTTTTTTTATTTTTTGAATACAATATATGATCACAAATGTTTTCCTTGCTCTACTTGAACTATCTCTGGATTCTGCCTTCCAGAATTAATTAAGTAGGAACCATACAGGAATCATTTTGTGTCTTTCTTACTCTTAGACTCCCTTAGAGAGTCAGCTCCCTGGAATGCATTAGGGAAGCTATGGAAACTGCCATATTATCTACTTTCTATTCCTTGCCATGGTTCCAGAAGGCATGTAGCAGAAAAGGATCATTGAGACACATGGAAGATATTATACCTACACTGTGACCCTTCTGGCTGGCTGTATCTGGCACAAAGAGCAGTAGGGCAATGCCGAACCTTCGTTTTTAGTAATCACATATAAACACTTCTCAGAAATATGATCAGTTGCACTAGGCAATGTTTAATGTAGTTGCATATTTTAGCCTTTTGAGAAGGAAATTAGGTGTGTGGGGAAGAAGTGCAGATGCTTTTCTGATTTTCTAGCTTTGATGAGTTTTTTTCTTTGACACCACCCATTTCAGGGTCACCACATGAATTCCTATGCTTCCAGAAAAATGCACTCTGTTGCTTCTTTGCCTAAACTTCTTTCAGTATCAGCTACAGAATTTAATTTCAAGATCTTTTTTTCAGAGAGTTCTGAGAGTTAAAGTGATCAAATTTCCCCAACATACGTTGTTTTCTATTTATTCAGTCTTTAAAAATTTACAGTTGTAACTAAAGTGGTACAATCCCTATGACAGAAATACAAGAAAGGGTCTCTTCAATATTTTTTTTGTTGTTGCTCTGAGAACTTCCTATGTGTTCTTGGTAGAGACAAAATGAAGCAGAATATACTGAATTATAATAAATGTTTTACTCTCTTGCTTTTTAACCTGTTTCCCAGCAAGAATCCTGTAATATCTGATGTAGGTGTCACTTCATTGCTTTCAAAATACCAAAATAATTTCTCCTAGATTATGATCTTAATTTCCCTCTTCCACATCTTTGAATATATCTTTCCCTTATCTTTCGTGATGAGAATGCAACTTCCTCCCCAGTGCCTTCTCTGTAACCTGGACGACCCTCTTTTTCTATGCCAAATTGTAAAATAAGACTGAAAACAATTATTAGGAAACAAAGTCAGCTTCTGTGAATACATGCACTAGGCACTAAGTGCCTTCAACAATTTCTTGATACCTGTATCCTATTACATAGCCACACAACAGAAGTGGGTGCAGGGACACTAAATGGGCATGGCTATTTTCTGGGCAAGGGCTCAGAAAAAAAGAAAGTTGTATACAAAACTTGCCTGAATTACAGTCTCATAGATCAGTCAAGGGTAAAATTTTGCTCAGTTGGAAACTGTAATCAACGTTCACAGGTTTTCATCCCCACTTTTGGTTTCATAAAACTGATTAGGTAGTTGCGATGCATCAAATTAAATATTTTTATTTGTAATTTTGGAATATCTTTTTCACTTCCTTTATTATGCAATCCTGCCAGAAATTTCTATGGAGTAACTTTCAAGTATATGTACACACAGGCACACACATACACACACATCCCTGCCCTTCCAAGGGAATTTGCAGGTCCTGCAAAATGAAAGGCATCTAAATTCAGAAATTTACAATACAAGAAGAAATAAATTGGAGGTCTTTTTAAAATTCATAGGTCAAGCCTTTAATGAGAATTGGAAGGTGGGAATTGGAATGCTCTCATGAAATTTTCAAGGGCCACAAAATTTAAATTAATCTGTTATATAAACAGATGCACTAAATGTAAAGTGTATAGAGTTGGCTTCCATTTACATTCAACAGAGAGCAATGATAAATTTATACATAATAAATGTGTGTCCACCAGCAAAGCAAGTGTCCTTTGGCAGGATACACTGGTGTATTCCAAAAGCAGACAACAGCTTAATAGGATAGGGGGGACACAGAGACAGAAAAAAACCTACCTCAGCATAATACCATTAATAATACTTATTTTAGTTCTATTTTGAGCCACAGTTTTAAAAATCAACAATACATTCATAATTTCAGTGTCCCTCATTCCATGTTTTGACTCTGATCTGCCACAATTGTTACATGAAATTACGCTGCAGTTACTTCAACCAGAAATACAAAAAGGTTATGACTTTTTGTTTCAAAAGACAGAATTTATAGCTAAAGGGCCTATTCTTCTCTCAAAGAGCACATATAACAGTAATTAAGGGCAATGGGAATGACATGTCTCTACTAAGAGGAAAATGTAAAATTTGATTATAATATTTGTTAGTAATAATGTCAATTATTAAAGTTTATAGTCTCAATTTAAAAGAACTAGGTCATTTTGAGAACTTTTTCTAATACCACTTTTTAATCTCAATTAAAAAAAAAAATCTGCAAACCATTTCGATAGTACTAGAGAAAGCAGGACGGAAAAGTTACATTTAATCTGGAAATAAAAGTTAGAAAAGAGCTTTACAGCTATTTCCCCTTCAAATATTATTTCAAAAAATATATTTACTATTTATATAGTAAAAATACCTCACTATGCTGCTCATTGATAGAGATGTATTATTACAGCATAGTAAGTCTCAGTATATTGGACTTCACATATTATTATTTTTCATTTTTGCATGATCCAGTATTTGTTCATACAACTGATTAGTAGTCATATCTTGTATTAAGTGTTTAAATGCTTTCTCAGTGCCTCAGATATGAAATCTTTTGCATTCAGTTTTTAATTTTACTTTAGATGTCATTAGAAGGAATACAACTGCTTGAAGCAACAAAATTTTGGTTAGTTCAGTTTTAGTTTTTATTTAATGCATAACTTGTTTAAAGGATGGATTTAAAACATTATGTAATAAGGCATTTGGAAAGTTTTTCAAATACAGTATTTCAGTAAGTAAAAACTTTTCTTATTACCCATATAAATTATTTACTTCAATCATTTGGGAAACTAGCCATAATCATGATGACTATTTAATTAAGGCTTCTGCAGAACTTGACAACAATGCTAATAAAGCAATTGAGGAGATACAAGTAGTTGATCTTAATTGGAAGAGATGACACTATTTACAAGAATAAATGACGGTAGCTAATCTCACATTCGTAATTATCAGTGATGGGCCTGCTTCAAAGGATGTTGTGGTTCTTGTCTGCTTTAGCTGAGTCTCCCAAATATATGTGTTTATTCAGAGTTTACATGTTTATCTGAATTGTAAATGCAGCAATTTTTTGTACAGGAGGCAGCTGAGTTGCCTCCTGGACCGGAACACTTCAGTGACACAATAAGAAAAAGCTTTTACATTTGCCACCCAAACAATCTCTCTTCCCCTTTTCATCTTTTGGAGTTGTAAGCTCTAGCCTTGCAGTTTCCCAACGAAGAATGTATTTGATTATCTGGAGCAAAGGATGCCTGGCTGCTCTGTAGGAAAACATTGGGCAAGCATATCCTCTGACATCATCTGTCTGCACCTTGCCAGGTGGAACTCCATGCACCCTCTGGAATACTATCTATCTCTCTTCATTTTACAAACCTGGCTGACAAGCCTAGTACATAAAGAATAGTGCTTTATAGCTCCTGGTATCCAGTTATTCCCTCTACCGGAACTCCAAATATGAATGTAGGTCCAGGACATGATGTCACTGGGTCAGTATTTTCAAAAGGAGCTATTTTAGTTATACTATCATGTTCAGGAGAAAAGAATCTCATATGGCTAATTTTTTCTTCATAAAGTAAAAACTGTGTGTTTAACAAGGTCCTGAATACACATATAACAAAGGAAACAGTACTCACATCTAGATGCTGGCTGAGACAATCCAGTGAAAAGCACATATCTCAGTATAATTATGTTTCTCTCTTTCTCAACAAGGAGTTTATGAGAACCTGTGGGTGTTAACTACTCACTGCTGGGCGTTTTGGGGTGCCAATTAAGATATTTGAATTCTCATCATTCACTGTCACATTCTGTCACAAATAGATAGATTTTCTTTTGGGTTTGTTTGTGGCAGCAGGGCAAAATATATTCTAGAACTGAAAACTTCAACTATTGCTATTTGTGGACCACCTCAGGAAAAGTGAATGAAGCAATTTAAATTTTCATAATTTGGAATGGATACTATGCTCCCCACACTGTTCATCTGAGAGCTGGACTTACATTGATCAGCAGGGACTGTAAATGAAATCTGAAAAGAAGGCTGGGGGCATATTTTCTGCTTGGAAAGGATATGACTCTTCTCTTTTGGATGACCATATTCTCTGCAATGAAACATGGCAGCAGATCAAGAGCAAACACTTTTAGTCCTCTCTGGTCTCAATGATGATGGTAATAATTGTTTCTGGAAACCTCTGGTGATTTTCTCATTGAAACCTCTTATATCAGGATAGTTCATCTTCATTCAGTCCCAGTTTTTCATCTCTTGCTTGATGGGATGCAAAGACCTAGAGGAATAATAGTAACAGCGCTAATGTTTGATGACTAGTGACACTATCAGTGAACTGTGATAAATCTATTACAAAGGAAGAAGTACCATTCCTGTATTAATTTTTCAGTAATCTTCCACATTATACATTGCATATACAGAATTTTGATTTGCACTAGGGATGTTTCCTGTATCTCACAAAAAAACCCAGAGCATCTCAGATCATAATGTCTCTACTAGGAGAAGACATTGCAGCGGAAATCGAGGTGCAGTTCCTACCTTGACTAAAATTGGCTTACAACTTCTTAAAAAAAATCTTGAGAAAAGTTTTTCATGTAAGGAAATACCAGAAGAAAACAAAAAAGCAGAAAAGGTCACACTGTATGTCTAAATCACCGTAAAAACATTTTCATAGACTCAGGTCCCCAGTGAATACAGTGTGAAATGCTTTGTGAACAATAGTCAAGCAAATAAGTTTTAATCCTAACAAATGTGCCTATAAAGCAGGATCATTTTCAAAATATTGATGGATCCATTGACACTGCTGTTTCCCTTCCTCATTAGGCTACCTCTTTGGTTCTTAGGAGTCAATTGCTTTCCATACAAGGAATTTGTATGCCTTCTTCCTGCACATTTTTCTGTGGCTTGCATTAGCGTTTTCTAAACAGCTTATCACACGCTATTTATCATGGGAATGACTTTGATATCTTTGTGTGAGCTCCACAGGCCCCCTCTTCTGATGATTAAATCATGGTGCCTATTCCATTACATCATATTCATAATGAATTACCTCATCCATCAATTATTGCAGAACTATTCTCATATCATGATATGGACCTTCCACACCATTCAAAACAGGGTGTTTAGCAAACAACCCTGCCTTCAACAAAATATGAAAATGAAATTGAAGCAGCAGAGCAGTCAGCAGCTGTGATATCTGTGAATGCACTGCCAATAGTTACATCATTGTGAAGAATGACACGCTGTCTTCCATCAACACAAATATTGCGTATACAGGAAATGACAATACAAAAAGGTACAGTATGCATTAGCACTGTATTCTACAGGTATTTCCCTATTCTGAATCAAATCCTTCTGCATTGCTAGTAGTTATTTCATTGCTTTAGATACAGAAAACAGTCATTTAATAGAAGATAAATTGGCAAAATTAGTCTTATAGAGCTCTAATTCTTTTTGCTCTACATGTGTTTTTGTGTAACAGTTCCAAGATAGAAACAATTCAGGGGGCTTTTCACAGAATCATAGAAATGCTGCATTGACACAGATCTTCAGCAATATCCAGGCCTCTCTGCTACTGTGAGCAAGAATGTGTGTACAAATGTTTGTCATTTTCCACAATCTCTAGTTGATCTTTCCTAATTAAATTATCCTTTATGCCAAAACAGTTTTCCTTACATATTTACCCTAAAATTCTGCCACTACAGATTAACTTTCTGTCTTTGCAACCTGTCTTTGCAGGTCTTGTATTCCACATGGCATCCCCTAATTCTGCTTGCTGCTCTCTAATGTTTCTACCCCATTTTAAACTTTATTCCGTAGCCCTAACCCTGTGCTACTCAAAATTGGACACATAATTCCAGTTGCAAATTTTTTGGTGTTTTGCAGAGAATAATAATTACTTCTGGCCTTAAATGCAATGATCTTACTGGTACATGACAGAACGACACTTGGGTTTGGTTTTGGTTTTTTGGGTTTTGTTTTGCTTCTTGTTGTTGTTGTTTTGTGGTGTTGTTTTTCGATTTTTTTTTCTCAATTATTTGTTTTTTCAGCTTGGATCCAGTTTCATTATCCCTTCCAGTTTTCTCTGAATTTTCATTTATGCAGTCTGGTGGGGGCATTGGGAAAATTTCCCCTTAGTACTTTACTATTATTTGTACTGCATTTTATCTTACTGCTTTCAGATCCTTGCAATTTATCAAGATCTCTTTGAATTCTAACCATATTCTCCAGAACACTCAAATCTGCCTTGACTCAATGCCATTTTCAAATTTCACAAGCACAGTTTCATTCAGTGACCCAAATTGTTAATGAAAATACAAACACCTGGATAATGGGATAGATGGTCCCTTTTTCTACAGATTAAGTGGAATATTATGGAGAATCACACCATGGTGTACACTGGAATTCTATTTTGTTTTAGTATGCTTTGAAAACTGATTTACACTAACATATTCTGTGGTCAGTCTGTCTTGATTGATGCAGCATCCTACAATGAGCATTCCTTGTCCAGGAGCCCTGTAACTGTGCTTCATGCCTAAGGGGTTAAGCTTAATGGCACAACGATGTTGAGTCCAGCACCACTGCATCCATTAAAAACAGTATCTATATTTTAGTAGCTGATAGCAACAGACATAATACTTGTCGTTGATTTTATAGGTTGAGTTTGCATCATAATATATTGACATTGTACTTTTATATAAGACTTGCTTCAGGGTGTAGCTGCATTCTACACTGAATAACAGGCTAATAAAAACTGTAGCAGAAACAGCTTTACGACCCTCCATTGACTTGTGTTTTACATTGTATTATCTTATTGCAGACATCTGAATTAAAGGTTAACAAACACTATTTAATGGGTTGTCGGAATGAATGTACAGTACATGAATACATGCCTAGCAATGTCTATCAGTTATCATACTGTACATGCATTGTGAGTTGGATGAAGACAAGACAGTAAATGGGTGATGGCTCCTGACTGACTCTTTTTAGTAGTATGAAATAGCACATTTTGTTATGCTTCCTCCAATTAAGTGCATATCTACCATTAAAGCAATCTGTCATCATTTTAACAATGTCATTAACTTCTGCAGTGTCGCACAGATGCTTTGTTCTTCCTTCAAAATTAGCAGCGCATACATTTATATAGAAACTTCGAAATGTAAAATAGGGAAAACAAGTTTAAGAAGTCATCATCTGTAAATTATATAAATAATAAAAAAGTGGTTACAGAGGAAATGTGACTGCTTTAAAAAGAAAAAGTACATAGTACTTAATCTGCAGAAAATGTACAGTAATAAAAATGTAGTAACCTATAAAAATATAAATTATTTTTCTCTCTCTGGTAATTATAAGGAAATATGGTTTACCATACTATAAAAATGTACTACCCTATAAAAATACACTAAATTATTTGTCTATCTATAGTAATTATCAGGAAATATGGTTTACAATAGAACAAAAAGTACTAAGCCTGTAAAAATACACTAAATTACACTTCTAGCTATAGCAATTATTAGAAAATATGGTTTACAACTCATAAAAGTAGCATTTTAAATATAATAAGGTTGTCTACAGAGCTACAGAATCAAAAATGAAATTGATTCCTACCTATATTATTCTCAAAAAAGCTAAACTTGCTTGAGATGGCTCCAGTAAACATAGGAAGAGGTATTAAATGCCCTACTCGGCAATGGGTGTTTAAAACAATTGATGGATAAAACATGAACATATTAAAAAAATATATAAATTAATGGATTATTTATTTCCTGAAAGTTTCACATTCAAATTAATAGTGATATGTCAGGCTGACAAAGCATCAGCTCTAGAGGCAAGCTTTGGTAGCAGAGCACTATATTTTTCTAAATATAGTTAAGCTGTTATCCTTTTAAATTTGATTTCAAACGGTATAAATCAAGCATCCTATTTAGTTAAAAACTAAACCATAGTAAATTCATCTATATTACAATTTTTAATTCCTTTCAGCTGAAATGGGGTAATGATCCCAAAGACTACTAAAAAATATACTGCATTTTGTCAACAATCTGCAAAACCTATAGGGAATATAAATGGAAAAAATTTCAAAAGTATTCAAATCACTTAAGAACCTGAGTTGTAAATTCAGAAGTGACTTAGGACCGGATCTTTAAAAGTATGAAGCCGACAAGTCCTTCGTCATAGGGGTTTTAATGCTTTAAAAAAACCTATAATATAGATAAGTGCATAAATTTATTAACTTTCAGTGATGTTTCTGTCACTCACTGCTGTCACTTCAAACAACAGACTCTCACTTTTGGTAACTTCCTAAATATTAGCCCTAGTTCCAACAGTAGCTAGCCTTTTGACTCAAGAACCGCTTTGTGTTGTTATCACTTCTTTAAGTACTCTCATCAAAGAGACTATTATTCTTTGATTTCTCAATACAATTTAATGTTGGAATCACAGAAGTCAGGAAACTGGCATTTTTTCATCACTTCAGATGATTTTTTTGTAATATATATATTTGTTATTTTCTATATTCTGAGTCTTTCATAGCCTAAAATATATTCTTCTTGAAAGTGCATAGGAACTCAACATGTTCTAGATACATAAAGATCTTATAATCTCTTATATAAGTCTTCTCTTTCCTTATAATTATGTTCTGATATGATAAGAATATTGTGTTTTCTTAATTACAAACTACAGATTTCACAGGACATGGAAAGGAATTTACATTAAAAAAAACCACGGGGCACATGTTAGACTGGGATAGATTTCTCATGTATAACTTGGGGAAGAATAATTGTCTACATTTTATTTTGATACCTTAGGTGAAGTACTGTTTCCTTATTCACAAATGCAACTTTAGTTATTTCTTACCATTTCATTTCAAACACTGAAAATCATAAGGTAAAAGGAGGCATTAGAGAAGGTCTTAAATACTGGAGATGTGAGGATCTTCTAGCTCCATGCTAACAGAAGTAATAGATCAGTCCTGGATATAAGGAGAGTTACTTAAGTCAATACCGAAAATCTTGTCCCTGTACCATTTCTGGTGTGTGTGAGATCCTCTGGAGAGGAGAAAAAGAGTAAGAATCTTTTGCTTGCAGTGTTTCAATTTCTGCATAATAAAATGGATACCCTACTACGTACTCTTCTCCACTGAAGCTAAGGGAAACAGAATGGCCTTGTCATTATCTTGACATAGACCCAGAAAATTCAAGGGGATGTGCCAGTAATTCTACAAGAGCCTATTCCTTGGCTTTCATCCAGCTTGATCCTACAGAAGTTTTGACACCAGTCCAGCAAGACAGAAGGCCTGAGTCAGTTCTCCAGTGAGGCCTGTGCTTTGACATCACTGTGCTATTCAATATACTGATGAGCTGGTGACTTCAAGGGCACATGACAAAGTCTACCACTTTTAGACACACTAGGCTGGAGACCTCAGAGAAACTTATGCTTTCAAAACAGCATGGCAAGCTAATGTTTCTGACCCAGTCACTTCATTGTTACTCACCACTTGGCAGCAGATGAGAAAGTTATAGATAATGAGCTAGAGACTTCATAGTGGTTTTTCCTCATTTCAGACTGTTCTTGGTTCTTCTACCTCAATATCAGTTCAGGGAAGCTGCCAAAAGGGCTCTGCCTTGTTTTACCTCCAAACTTGTGTGTTCTACCACTGTAGCCTCTCAAATGCTAATCCTTTCCCATGTGGTCAGCAAAGAAGGACTGCTGAATAAGACAGAGCATGAGAATTTTTGCCTTCAGGTAAGGCTGGTAAAATGGATCTGAAAATTGCAGTCTCAAGGAGAAAAGTAACTGTATTTCACCTGGGAATTCAGTATCTAGCATCCCTCAGAAATTATCCCAGGTTCCCATATGTGCTGAGCTATTGACTATATTAACTGAGACAGAGATCTTCCAAATGGTCTTTGCAGGAAGGCAGGAACTCTGTATGATGTGACAACTCATTATGAACATGGCATAAAAGTGCTCAAAATTTCTATTTATGTTTGGCAAAAATTGCACATCCTTGCTTTCACATTTTGGGGTTTTTTTAATTCCTATTTGCCACTTTGAGACAAATTAGATTAGGAAAAAACTGAGAGGGTATGCCTTGCATGGTGATGGAGATTGCACGATGGGGAAAAGGACATGGGAGAAGAAGAAAACAGCTATGTGTGGAAGATGCTGAGAATGATTCAATTCATGTAGATAGTACAAGGTGGCAAGGAGATGGAGTAGCAATAAAAAAGGTGTCAGTCTGTTGGGTAGTTGGATTGGAGAGAGTCATGAAATATCTCTCAGCACTGTGGCTGTCTTTCATCCTGCTGCCTGTGCAAGAGGAAGACAGTATGGCTGCCAGCTAGCAAGGGTTCCCTCTTTCCCCATTTCCTAACAACCCAAATCCTTCTCAGAGCTGTTGCTTTCCTGTATTGCCTGTTTGACCAAGTTACTTCCTTCTGACTGCATGCATTGCTTCCAGGTGCCCTTAGAGACACGTCTCATGGGTGGTATGTCCCCAGCTTTGCATTCATAGTTTTCACATTACAGGAAGCAGGTACAATGTGAACTCTGGTGTTCTGAGGGAGTGCGGAACAACTTGTCCTCTCTTCCCCCACACTGACCTGGTAATTTAGAATAATGCAGTACCCTGTTTGGTGCTTCAGCTAAGAGCTTTCATCACTTGAAATGAGAGGTCTCCTACAACGATTGTTGCTTTTGGAAAGAGTACTAATTACGTGCAAGCATGTTGCATTTCCTTGATGTACACTCCTGACTTCTAGACATTTCCTTCTAACATATTCCTTCTTCCTGTCAAGATGTACCAGAAATAGAATTAAAAAGAATAGTAATAGTAGTTCCATATCCTTGCTTGGCTACTCTTCCTCCAGTATTTGACTGTGAAGGATCCATGGCATTGTCTGAGTAACATTACTATGGTAGCTTTTGAAAAGTCAGATGAGGAAAGAAAGATGTATCTGCTAATATTAGAAAGAATTGCTTTTTATCTTTTCTTCTGGTGAAAATTGAAAAAAGTAATCTGTTTTCCAGATGTGTGAAGAAAATTACACAATTACAGGAAAATACATTGGGTGCAGTATTTTTTTTTCTAATTATTTATTAGGCTATTCATTATATGCATATGGCACTATGAAGGAATAGGTTTCTACCCATCTTCCTAGCCATATGACTGAATTCACCTATAATGCATTAATCTGTTGAGGATGTGGTCTGACAGTCAGTACTAAATGATATATGATGACCTTCAAATAACCAGACACCAAGTCCTATTGATTGACATGTCAAGAACATGGCAACTTAAAAAATTATAGACAATGCAAATTGATATCTTCCTGCAACTTCACTTAAGTACCTTTCTGTTGGTGTAATTAAAATGAAGCAGCATCTGAAATTTATCAAAACAGTTAGAGATTTAAAAGAAATGCCCTATAAGGATTGTAAAAGACTTTTGAAGTTACATTTTGTAGCTTTTTTCTGAAATTTTAGTGAGTACAGTGAATCAGATGCATTTTTTCATTTTATGGATTTTTATTGGCCTCTGTTGCTAAATATTTTAAATATTGTGTTAGGTATGTAAAAAGGCTTCCCTTAGTGAGAGGATTTTCTGGTATATGAGTTAAACTTCTGCTTGTATAAAAACCTTCCACAGATTATGGATTTGACTGATTACATTTAGAGCGCAAAAAGGGATAAAGGTAGTAAAAAGACCTATTATTTTTATTTTTGCTGAAGGTATTAAGGGAGAGACCTACAAACTATCTTCTCAGGAGCTTCTGGAGTAGGGGGGGGAGCCACAGCCAAGACCTAGTAAATAAGGTGTGTAACAAGATGGGAAGGTATGAAGATTTGCTAGAAGATTCTGCGCAGTTCTACTTCCCCAGGTAGCTGGTGACAAGCCCTTATAGCTAAACCATTCAGCTCCTAAAGTCAATAAAAAGCCCCCAGAGAGCACAGAAGTATTTTAACACAACTTTATTTCTATTTCCCTAGGGTATAAGCTTAGTGCTGCACCTCTTCCCATATAGCAACTTATTCGAGCTTCTAATTGTTATCCACATTCAAATCTAAAACCCAGAGTATTGCTGTTAGAAGGAATAAGAGAACAATAGTTTTTTTTAAAAAATTGCAACAAAGGAATATCATGCAGAAAGTACATGACTACTTAATGAAAAAACCTCCCGAGTCAGAAGCTTACCTGCTGTCTTGTATGTGCAACTGCAAATATTTGTCCTGGTTGCTTTAGATAAGAAAAACTAGATACGCAGTTTTCCAGGTACTTTCTACTTCGCTTACATTCTTTACTCATGAAGTGATGTGAAACAAGTTATTAGGAACAAGACTTCATCTATCATATGGAGGATTAAATAAAATTATCTTCTCCCACATTTACCTTTTACACTCTGGGCAATGACACTTCTCCATTAGCTGAGATCAACTAGCCAGAGTGGCAAAGGCAGATACAAAAACTGTTGAAGTTGAGAAAAATATTCAATTCGAAATTTGGTATATGTGAATTCTGCTGCCCTAAAATAACAGCTGTGGTCAAGGGTATTGGCTGCAATCCAAGTGAGAAAAATTAAAGCAACGAGAGAATAAAGCAGGTCAGAAATAGCTCTAGCTAGACTAAGCGATTGTTCCACCTACCACTGGAAATTCCTGCATAAGACCAGGTAAGTTTTTTAGTTAACAAATATTATGTCACTGAGAGGACCAAACAGAAGAAACACTTTGCTGAAATGAGATCTCGCGTTATGGATCATAATGAATCTCTGTGACTATTCAACTAGGAAAAGGAAAAAAAAAGACTTCTTCAAAGTTTAAAAAACCACACTCAATTTAGCAAATGCATAGAAAAAGAATTTGTATGTTAATTTCATTTTTTGGATTCCATAATATACAAACCATGTTGCAATTTCAGTCTATTAAACTGTTTTGCCAACTATAGAGTTTTACTGGCCACAGTAGCATGCTACAGTATTACCCAGAACACTCCAGTATTATCCACTTCCTTTTGTTTTTGTCTTCCTTCCAGCAGACCATATATGCGCTAATTTACTGTTCATATTGGGGGCTGATGTAATGCCCTTCAAAGTTACTGGGTGTCTTTCAACACATTTTGGGGGGTTTTGCTTCAAGACATTTGTTTATACTTTCATAGAGTTTCCAGCATATATAAGACAAATATGTTGTTTGCTCTACCTTGAAATCAGGCTTTAAAGCTTCCTCATTAATCCAGATTTGTCTTAATATTAATCATAGTACTGAACTGTCCTTCCTCTGTCAACAGGAATGACTATGATAAGTAGCAATGTCTCTTTTGAGAAAGAGTTAATTTTAATTAATCAAGGCATCCATCTGACCTTTCATAGAAAAAATGGGGATTGTCACAAGGATCACTTGTTCTAAAACTCCTTCCTCATAGTCATGAAATAATTCCAAGCCTAGGGCAGTAGCAGAAAGGTTTAAGAAGAAACAGAGTGAGTAGAGATGGAATAGAATGGATCAAAAATAAGGACTGAAGATGGGGTCAAATCTTCAGGGTTTAATTTTGGTTTGATATACTGTGAAAAAGAAGAAAAGACTATTCAAAATGCCATGGAGTTAATGAATTACTACTGCCTTGAACCTGTGTGTAAAAGTATGAGTATGTAGCTGACAAAAGAGTTGAGGACTTCATTTATGTCAATATACACTGTAATTTTACAGGTTTTGTACAAGCGTTTTTAGGAACACAAATCTGAATGCTTATCTGTAAATGTGCAAAAGTCCTTTGTATAAATTAAAAGAAGCGTGCTAAATATAAAACTGAAGTTATACTTTTTGCATTTTTCTTGTGAGTATCCAAACATTGCAGTTAACACTGGTGGTGATAACTATCTTTTTCATTTAAATGCCTTTCCAGAAGACCGTATGACTCTGTACAACAATAATTTTGTGTTTCATTCTTGTATAGCTGTGATCCTTTGGAACAACAGCATCTTTACCACACTTAATTCCGCATTTTTAAAGCAAAAGAATTAGCGGAAACAATGCTGAGGTAATTCTCCAAGACTACAGTATTAAATCGGTTGCTTTCTCCATTTCCTATGAAGTGATGTAAACTACTCCTTGCTAAACAAAATAAAAGGTATTCAGTTACTTAAGAGGTGCTATTCTATTACATGGTAGAGAAAAATGAAAACTTCATCGGCCCTTGTTCAAAAGCTCCTTCTCAAGCACGTGGTCAGTGGAAACCTGCTCAGATGTTAGTTTATACAGAAACATTTTGAATGCTCTTTCAGATGAACGGCACCTAGCCAGCACACCTGCCCCATGGGGAAAACACATAGGCATAACTCAGTTAATTACAGAAAGAGTATGTAAATGGTGTCAAAGAGGGAAAAAGGCAATGTATCTAGCCTAGAGCAGTCTGACCCTGTAAGGCTTTCCAAGGACTGATGAAGTGGCCATCAAGCTGCTGTATAAATATACCCTTTCCTTCATTTTATCTACTATCCTACTGAACAGTTGGAATATCTCTTCAGCCACAAGAAACAGACATTTCTGGCACTGAGTAGTTAATTCTGGAAAGAGTATTTTAGATATTTTTGGAATAGTAATAACAGCCATGGTATTTGTGAAGCAGACAAAGTGTAGGCTACCCTACTCCCAGGAAGGTTGAAAACATTTTAACTGATGATTTACTTACAAAAAACCAGTTCCATACCAGATTTAGCCTGCATGTACAAAATGGGCTTGGATAAGAAAACCATGTTCTTGGACACATTCATAGGGAAGGAAGCAGAGTCCTATCACTCTTGTCCACAGTCCCCACCTTCCTTCGCTGTGCGATTTCCTGGATCTATAGTTTTGTTCTTCTAGTCACCCCCTTTTCTCATGTGTATGTCAGCAGTCAGATTTAAGGGGCCAGGATGGTGGAAAGAGCCCAGTGCGCAGGAGCAGGCAGGTGGCCGCCAGCTCCATCCCTGCCAGTGGCTTGCATTGTTTACTCCCTTTGACTGCTGCCTTTCAAGTTGAACAGGAATTTTTTTTCACTCAAAATTTAATTTCAGTTTTGGTGATGAAATAAATTCTTGATTTTTGTTTTTTCCTTTTCACTTCATTCCAGTCTCTCTATCCTCTTCTGCATAGTAGCTTAATACTGGTAGCTTTCGCACAATGAGATGGATGCCCTAGGTCTGCTGAATTTTGTCAGGCTGTTATAACTTACAGTTCTAGTCCTGGAAAAATGAATTATTTTCTAACCTCAAAAACTAACAACGAGTAATTAGCCCAATTCACACATTGCTATACTTAACTATGGACCAGATTCAGAACTTGAACTGGAGAATGAAAAAAATTGCAGTTGCCATTACTTTATAGTGGACAAGACCAAAAACCTAGATTAAAGTGTTGTTCATGGTTTATTCAAGAGGTGAGAACCAAATGCTGTACAGGAGGTTATCTCTTTCTGTACATCAAAACAAATTTAATAAGAGAAAACTTGTTTGCAAGATCTCTCAAGTCTTTTCTAGCTGACAAATAACTGAGAAAACCAGCCCATAGATTTTTAAAAGAGTATTATAATGTTTTCTTCCAAAATCTACCAGTTGGCAAAGTATTCTCAGTTTAATTTTAAAATATGTTTTTTGGTCTACACAGCTGCTACTAGTTGCCAGCTCTCTTTCAGCTGTATGACAACATTCCACCTCATCCCAGCAGGTATGATGCTGTGCTGTCAAAGCTGCCATGGAAATTGCTGGTGCCTAGGGGGACAGGTAAATAAATGCTGCTTTTTTAGTATATAACAGTTTTCCCAAGTGGGGAAACAGTATATAACAGTATCCCAGCAAAGTGGGAGACAGAAAGCTACAATGCCGAAAGAATCAGAAGTGTGTACTCAAAAAAATCAAGATCGATGTTCTGAATGCCTTACCCAATACTGGTGAAAGAATAGAGTCTAACATATCTTTTCCAATTAAGAATTCTTCTACAACACTAAGTAATTAAGTATCATATTCTTCATGTGTAATAAACAGCAACTTTCTAAAGACTGAGAATTAATAATGATGTGCAGGCAGTACTTGAAAAATCTGAAATGCAGTTTCCAAGTTTATATTCCCACCACAGTAAATTTAATTACCTAAGCTAGAATCAGTAATATTGGCCCAGCCATGGCATTAAAAAGAGAGTAAAGATTATAGTGAAAAGCAAAATATTTAATAAAGATAGTTGGGGAAAAAAGCTCTAAGGCAGAGAAGCATCAGAAGGATGGCATGTGCAACTGAAGGTTCATTTGCTTTCTATGGCTACACTCAATGAGTCTGATACAAGAAATTATCTCTTTTTATAAATTATGCCTCATTAAATTTGAAGCTCTTCAGCAGCTTTTGGCTGCCTTTGAATCCTGTTATGTTGTTCTATACATACCCAAACAATTCTATGTTTTGGATTGTGACATCAAAGAGCTATCAGTAGAGCAAAGATTTAATCTAGAGTGAATGGTGATTTTGGGTGTATGAGTAGCAACTGTGAGAGGGAAAAAAAGCACAAAGAAATTTTTCAGCTTTAAAGTAAATTGGGAAGTATTTCTGATGTTTTAATATCTTAAGTATTGGTCTATCTTTATTTTCTTTAAAATATTTTCTGTTTAACAAAAATTGCATTCATAGGTTAAAAAGCAAAAATTTGCACTTGGCTTTGCTGGTGCATTGCACTTGACCAATACTGAGAAGCTATGATTACTACTGGGTTTTATATGCTTATGGAGGAAGCCTAGAACATAGAAAAAAATATAAGAAGTGATCCAACTATTCCAGTTTGAAAAAGAAGTGGAGCTTTCAAGTTCCTGAGGAATTTTCAAAGGAGAAACAGTGGCTGAAGAGAGATGTTGATGAAGAAGGAGTTAGGATAGAGTGCTTTGGAAGTATAGATGGTGCTAAGGCATATGTCTATACATAAGGCCCCTTCTGTGAAAAATGTTTAATGATATTGTACCTCTGGTTGCACATAACTCCCTGTAGTTCTTCCTCTAAAAGAAATTGTTGTTATGAATGTAAGATCGGTCTTAAGAACTTTATTAATCAAACCCTGCATGCACATTTACCTGCAATAGATGGTAGGATAAGGATTAAAAATTTTTATGTTGTTGATTATTTCTTCACATAGTCAAGGAGATAAGAGAGCAAAACAACTGCCAATGACTGCCAATGTATAGCAAGAAACAATTGCATCCAGCTCAGAAGTATGAAAAGGCAAAATAGAGATATATATTTTATGGATAACAGTGAAAAAAATCAAGTCAGATATTTAGAGAATTAATTAAAATGAGTTGTAATCTGGGAGGCCTAGACAGCAGCGAACTGCCTCAGGTTGGTGCTGATAGACCTCATTAATAAGCAAGTAAAATCTGATAGGTGTTACACATAACCACAGTACATAAACTCTGTTTACTTCTTGGAAAATATCAAATTATGGAATCAAATTTCATATCAAAGAAATGAAACAGTACACGTGTGCATTGTTGGTGAAATCTGGAGGAGGTGAACTCAGGCAGCCGGTCATGTGGTAGTGGATGGGCTCTGCCTGTCTCCAAGGCATACCCAGTGAATGAGCTCTCCTCAGGTCCCCTCCAGATCTCCAACCAATGCAGGAGGCACAGCCAAACTAACGGAGCACACTTCTATTCTGAGCTTGACAGCAACGTTTCTTTCTCTCCTGGTTGTGTTTTCCATAGGCGGCAGCACGTTAGGAGAGCAGGCGTGATGCTCCTCTGCACAGGAGTCAGCAGTGCCAGCCAGGGAAGCCAGCACCAGAGCTGCCACCCCACCTGGCACAGCAGACCCTGCCTGAATCCCTGCCACGACTGTGAAACCAAGAAGATACGTGTAGAACTGCGCTAACTTTTTCAGTAGCGTATTTGAGTCACTTGGAAGTGCAGATTTAAACTGGCTACCATTATTCACAAACCAGCGTGATTTCATAAAATTCTAAAATTCTGAAATTTTAAAATAATACTGCTTCTCTAGAAAAGAAAAGTGTGAAAGAACCCAAAAAATGTTTTGGTTTTTGTTTCTTAAAGGAAAAAAAACCAACTTCAAACTTGAATATACTTCAAAGGATAAAGCAATCTTTATGGCAGGAAAAAAAAATATTTTATTTTAAGTTGCCTGACTTTTTCTGTTGTAGCACTGCTTACAAAAGGCTAGTGATATGACTTCAACAGTTTGTAAGGCAATGCACAGTCTGGAAAATAACAGTATGCTGCTTCTTGGCTTATATATTTAGACTAACATAAGTCACTAGCATGAATGGTATTGTAATATTCAGTTTAGTTATTTTCTAATCTCTGCAGATACAGTTAGGCTTTAGGAAAAGTGTGGCAAAAGCCACCTCCCAAAGAGAACAACTTAGGAAAAGCCTCAATTCGCTGAACACACACTAAAGGAATTCATTCTTAATTAGATTTAATACATAAGTGAGTTTCTTGTAAAGTATCTGAAACTTAATTTTTGCTTGGAGATTCTGGACTACATATTTGATTATAATAAGCTGAATTTCCAGGCAAACAGAGAGGATGAATCTTCTCTGTTTGAAAGTTTTATATCTCCCTGTTCAAGCCTTGGATTTAGAGTTCCTGTGAAAATTTGACATCAGTTGCAATGATTTATGAATCAAGTGACCTTGCTGTTGGAATAGTTTCTTTCAGTGCTGTTGGGCCTTAGGCATGCTGGAATTAGACACATGACATTTAGCTTAAGAGAAGCTTATTGGAGAAATGGTAAGGCAGCACAATCCTAAATATAGCTGGAATTAGTAAAATCTGTGCCCTAGCTTTTAGCTACTAAGGTGCTATTTTGAGGATCACATCAGCGTTACACAACTTCTTTCATCACTGCTAGGTATCACAAGACCAAAATGAGCATATAAATGTTAAGAAGTCGTGCTTTGAGGACTGAGAAGCTGTTGTCATGCAAAGCAGAGAAGCACCAAAAGGTACTGTTGTAGGGACAGAAGCAACAAATCTTTCCAAGTCACTTTTCTTAACTTCCAGGGTCCCTTATGTTGGTCATTGTTTACAACGTTAATATCAAATGTTATTCTGTGTTAGAAATCTATCTTCTTAGTTGGATTAGAGTTTAGACATGCGGTTCCCAAAGAAGATTTGGAAATTCACAACTTGGAATGCACATCCAGCATCTTAGCTGAGGGTGAGCTGGCTCATCCATGACACGGAACAGACTATCACTTATAGTGGGATATGGCACAGACACCTCAGCAGTGGCAAAGGACCTTTGTCAGCCCCTGCCTGCTTCCTTCAGTAACACAGAAAGCTCCCAAAGTGTGGCAGGTAGGGCTGCTCCAGCTGTGCTTTGCAATTTCTTCTCCTGCCCTTTGTTCCCGGGTGCTGTGGGCACTGGGGGTAGTTCCACAGATTTGGAGAGAGTTAAGGAAAGAATGTGAGCTTATTGTGTTCCATATTATTTTCCCTTTTCTAGCAAATTTGTCCCAGTGGGAACACATGCACCTATTTTTTAAGGGCTCTGGTCTAATACTTTATGGGCTCTAATAATTTTTAAGGGGGCTTCTCTGGTAGATATTCTAGTAGCAATACTGTATCATGCTCAACAGACCAGCTCAGTGGTCTAAAAATGTTTTCAGTTCTCTGCATTGCGCAATTTAATTTACTCTGAGTAAGAAACAATTTGAAAGGTATTGACTGAGTCCACCACCTAAGGTGACATGATATGGAAAGTTGCCACCACTAGCTGACGTAGATTTTATAGCAAACCCCTGTTTCTCAAATGCCGTGTTGTTGTTTAAACTCTGGTGACAGTGACTGAAACTGGTAGATTGCCTTCTGGTAATATTTCTATTGGACAACATGACAAGTTGAATTACTGCCATATAACAAATTCTACACACTACCACAGCTTTTAGAAAATTGTTTTTGTCAGCTAAGAAATTATTGATTGAGTAAAAAATATATTTAAAGTCAGGCAGTAAGAAAACTGGTGAAAAGGTTAGGTATAGTGTACTTTCCCAGAAATCGCCCCTTAAAGTCTTCAGTCATCAACACTAAAATCATGATACCACCTAAACTTCAAGGCAGTCATCTCTAACTCTAGGACATATGCCTTAGGAGAATCAATTTTGGTTGTACAGTAGAGAAAAAAATAAATAAAACTTCTTATGGAATTAAAATGACGTTAGTGAAACTTGTTTACATCCGTCTAAGTTAAAGGAAAAAGAAAATTTAGTTAATATACAGGTAAAATGCAAGAGTCATGTTATATGTCAGGACAGCAAAGTTAAAGGGAAATAGTGTACCTAGAAAAAGCAGTGAGTACTGGGCTTTCAGAGACATAATTATTACTTCATAAACACCTAGAATAATGCAGCTAACAAAAGCCTTACACAAAATAAAAAGACATGCTTTCTAAGCGCAGTGAAGGGACCTGATTTAACTTTTTAGGTATGAAAAGTATTAAGCTGTGGATCAGTGTTTCTAGGGTAAATTGTGCAGCTTAATGGGGACCTGTATGAGTATGAAGACGCATAAAAGTAGCACAGGTGATACAGGGAGAGAGGAGGTGATTGGCAAGACATGGCCCAGTGAGAGGCATAGAGAGTCTATTTATTCAGACTCTTTGCATTGAATGCAACAGTTGCCTTTCTGCTTGGAACAGACTGTAAGGATGGGAGCTTTCAAGAAGCCAGCAGGACAGTTTCAGTTAGGATGTCTCCTTAGTGCGTTTGTGGGCTGTACTACATTCATCTGTGTTACATATTGACTAATTCTTAATTGTCCTGTGAATACAATTCCTTGAGACCTTGCAGCTTAGGGCCTTCAACTGTCCCCTAGTTCCTGAAAAAAATCTTACTGTTTTAAGAAAACTGTAGATAATCCCATCTCTCAAAATCTGTCCATTTCCAGATGAGTCCTTCATTGCTTAATTTGCTTGCTGTGTGTGGTCTGATAGTGCATTTATGTAAAGATTCTGTTAGCTTCCATGGGAGCAGCAGTTATGCAAGTACTGCTGAGCTAATGCTCTGCTGCATTTTAAAACTTCCCTCGTGCCTGCCACTGCTCTAGGATTCTCAGAGGTTTCTGAAATGGCATGTATACAGAACGTGTGAGATGTGTGAGCTATGTGAACAGTTCGAGCATAATGTCTCTTCTAGCTTCAGCTGCTTTCAATGTCTAGAAATTTATTTAGTTGCATATTCTAGCCCCAGATTTTTTTCTTTAACAATATGATAATATCAGGCTATTGGTGTAAATACACATGCAATTGTCAGTTAACCTCATGCTATTATTTTCAGAATGCCTGCGGCACTGTATCAGTACTGTCAGAGGAAAAATACCACAGAACAAGGTATTTCCACATTCTTTTCCATGAGCTGAGACACAAAATGGGCTCATTACCAATATGTGGCTTTTTACAGTTCAATATTAATATGTCTGCAGCTATCCAAAAAGCATTGTGTACGTGTGCAATTCAATAAAATGTAAACATGTGTTCCTGAAGAGACCAGGTGCTGCCAAAAAAAGAAAGATAAAAAGTTTGTGCGCAAAACTGTTCAGAAAGCCTTTGGCCTAATTTCAGTACAACTGTGCTTGATTCGGAAAAATTGCAGCTGCTGATGGCAGCTGAAGGTGTTGCCCAGAATTGCTTAAAGTCATTAGGTACCACACTGATGTACTGCACCTGAGGACTGATGAGAAAAAAAACACAGGTTCCAATTCTGCCTTTGCTGCAAACACACTGAAAGGACTTGTTTAAAATTATTTATGACACTTAACTAATCTAGCTAAATGCATCCCTCCTGTAGCTCATGTATGAAGTTGGCCTTCTGTGTCAGCTGCACCACCACCTGTAAATAGTGATGATTATAGACACTTACCTCACAGAAATACTGTCAGGATACATTAGTTAATGTACGTGTGGTGCCTTAAAAATGTAAAATGCCACATGCTGCAAAAAAAGATCATTAGAATGGTTTAAAAAGACAATTTTAGAGATCTTTTCTCTTTTTGTATACATGCCTCTTGATAACAGGGACTTCTCATGTGCCTCAAGAGGGGAGAAATACATAGGGGTTTAAACACTTTGGGACCGTATCTCTTGTCATGAAAGCTCAAAAATTCAGTCCCAGGGCATCTGGAGTCTTGCTAGTTAAAGTTCTTACAACACATTTTTAACTTTAAGTAGACAAGATTGGATACAGGTGACTATTACCATATCATATCAATTACCATACCTAATACCTGCTTAAAATGTCATTATGAATCAGTAGTAATTTTATTTCATTGCCGTATGTCCTTATGCTATGGATGGAGTTTTTATACCCTTCAATGTCATATAAGGTGTAATCACCTCTCATAAAAGGTGCTCCTGTTGTAGACATTGACAGACTGTCATGAGACATATATTTTCATGCTGAGTAATGGTAGTCAGGCTAATTTTTAGCAATTCCAAAGTACCATACGCCTTGTGCTATTTTTATGAAGACAAACCTCCATTATATTTGTGAGGTAGGTGAGATAAGAGAGGTCAGAAGTTCTATGTAAAAAGAAAGTAGACCTTCTGAGAGTCATCTGATACTCTGGTCACTGAACCACTTTGATGAAGTCAGTAAAGTTACACCTGCACAGTAAATGTAGCCCTCTGTATTTACACTTGAGGTGGGGGAGAGTGGGGTGATAAGTCATATTTTATAAAAGTCTGAATAGCCTATATTTTGTGGAAATCTCTCTATATTTTTTTCATACGAAAGTATCCAGTAAGTGCACTTAGATCTGGACTGAGAGAGGAACATTGCAACACACAAAAAGTAATGCCATCTTTTCTGGGACAAGGTGGTTCTTAACAAAGCTACAGTTCCACGTTGGAATTCAGATACCGTGGTGGTAAATCTCCTGTAGGAAGTGTTATCAGGATTGTTCATACAGTTTGTGGGAAGAGATAGTCGTCTAGTTGTTCTGCCAGACATGCAATGATGACTTCCTGAGTGAAGCTGTTCCCTTTCTTAGCCATTACTCTGCCCTCCAAAAACATTTCCAACGTAGGGAAGTCTGATCAATTAACTGGCTTTCAGGGCACTGCAAGTTTTAACTCAGTAGATTAAGAAAAACAGAGCACACAACTATCAGAAAGAACCTCTTCTTCTGTCCAGCTTTAATTTCTTATGTTTGTCTGTTGAGTCCTCACAAAAATGCACACAGAAAATAATGAACTGAATGAGAATCCCCCCCTGCTAACAAGCACGACACACTGAAGATGATCAAGTGGGTTACTTAAGAGGTACCTGAATGCCTGGGCTAGGTCATCTGTTTCTCATTTGAAAAACAGAGAGGAGAAAAATCCAATAGCCAGTCACACACATTATTCCCATGTCTTGTTGCAATCGGTAATCCTGTTAGGAGGTGAAAGACCAGGTTTGAGGCTGCAGAAGAACAATCTGAAAATATTTCACATGTCTGGGAATGGCATCATTTTCTATTTGGTTTCTCCAAGTCCCTTCTATTGAACTGCTTGACTTAAATAAATTAACTTTATTTGGAATTAGAACCTTAATCTGAGGTTTATATAGGCAGTAGAGCCAGTATTTATCATCTCTCTTTTTGGACAGTGCATTCATGTCAAAGATATAGAGAACAATACAGCTGTCTTTGTGATACTATTTTTCACTTACCTGTGTTTTTAGTGCAAAATATCTGTCTGTCAAAAGCAGACAACAAAAATTTGACAGGTGTGATACTGCCACTCTTGCACCTCAGTGTTGGACTTGGATGCCTAACATGTCAGCAAAGTAGTTGTAATTTACCTCCAGCTGTTGACTGCTGCCTGGCTAAGTGTAGGTGCTGCGGCCATGTTCTTAAAGGAAAGTATGTACCCTTTATGCTTACAAATAGAGGACTCCCATTTTAATGGTCAGGGTACAAATTGTTCCCTGTTGTTTAAAAATAAAGCTTCTCATGCTCAGGATGAGAAAACTCTCTTACCTCTGAGATAACATAACTTTAACTCTGTGAGCGCACTCAACTATGAATAGAAATACCCACCTGTCAGTCAGTCAGGGTAGTTTAAAATACCTGTTCTGCAAAAGCCTATGTGTCATTACAGATTTTGCAGTACGAGCAATGTTCTCTTTGTCAAACAATGAAGCAATATGACTAATTAACACTCACTAGGGAATCTGAAATAACGATCTCTCTCTCTCTTCCTAGAGCCAATTACCCCAAATATTCAGATTAGCTACCCACTATTTCTCTGAAAGAAATGTCTTGCTTTCTTTTTCTTTTTAATTTAAGGCATTATGTACCATGTAGCATCATGTTATAGGATGTTATGTCACATCCTGACAGCTTACAACTAGGGATATGCTGAATTTATTGGATAGTTAATACCTTCATGAATTAACAAGATAACCAACTTTTCAGGAAAAGGAAATCTGGGAAATATTTGCAGAAATTCCTTCTATATCTGTAGGGAGAATTTGCCTGGTTGATTTAATCACCTGTAGTATTTCACCATGGCTTCCCATTAAGATAATGTTTAAACTCATATGTTTATTTATGCATACATTTAATTAACATAAATGTATGATCTGATTTTACAAAATGCATACAATACCTATAAACATACATGATCGTCCAATAAAACTATGATGATTGAAAAATCCTTGATCAATAAGATACTTCCAAGCTTATCATTTTGGTTGAAGTTACCAACTTCATAAACAATTAGACCACTTACCGAAGTCAATCATCTTTCTCTTTTAGGGTAATTGTAGAGCATCTCATCAGCAACTTTCTTATTCTGTATGGAGGAGAAAGGTTTTTGCTTTCTATCCTCTCCCAGGTAAAGTGAGAAACCAGAAATGTATTTAGACATAGCAGTTCTCAGATTGCAACACCTAAACCTTGGGCACCCAGGTCTCATACAGAAAGCAGAATAGTGCCAGCTGCAAAAGCTAACAGATTTAATTATAATTAACACAGAGAGTCACTGGGCTGAGTGGGGTGATGTGTATGATGAAATTCTTTGGAACTTATGAGGGGAAAAAGAGGTCCAAAACCTGTCCTTGTTCCATTCTTCCCTGTATTATGTATTTTTTCTACTGATTGTTTTATTTCATTTGCACGGAGAGACTTCTGAGCCAAGAATGACGTGGGTTGTCTTACCACCAAATTACAGTCCTGCTCATTTAGTAAGTTGTGTATTAAAAAAAAATTTTTATATCCCTCTATTATAAATTTTGTATATTTCCTTTAAAAAGTGGCAGAAAAGCAGTAATGGTGCGATGTTTTCCTTTTTTTAACCAACATAGTTGAGAAGTAGGTGTCCATCTTTGCAGTTCAAAAAGTGACTGTCATTCAGTTTGTACTGAAGATTACTCTGAATTTACTGATCAGATCTAGCTTTAAAATAACTTTCTTCTATCTATCATGCAACTTGAGAGAAGATCAAACTTGATTCTCAAATCCGACTTTTTAAAAATTGTATAAACTAGGTGACAAGCAAATGTTTTTTTTTGCCATGTTGTAGAAACTTAGAAGGCTGCTACACAAATGCACTCAAAGTTATGTTGCAAAGGTTTAGAAAAAATTTAAGGAAAATCCTTCATTTTCAGGGGAAAAATCAGAACAGCTGTGTGATCTGATGCAGTTTTCTTGTGCAAATATTTCCTTCTGATTAAAAATACTTAGGGTCAAAAACATGCTTATTTCTGCTACTGGTTTTAAAATACCTTGCTACTGGTGCTCTCTATTGTATTTAAAGATTACATTCCCTTAGTTAGACTGTAAAATCATTCCCTGGGCCAGAGGTTTGTGTAGGTGGTGCTTAGTGGTGCTTGACACTGATATACATGTACATATTCAGAAAAATGCTGTCTGTTTTCTCACTTTTACATATTACAACATGCAGCAAGCATAATCAGGGCTTGTCAGCCTGACGTGATAGGGTGGATTAGCTGAAGTTATCCAGCTAAGGCTTGAGCATTTGCGCAGTAACCACAAAAATAGTCTCTGTATCAAGCTTTGAAGAGAACATATGTGGACATTCTTTTATTTCTACTTGCAGCTGACAAAAATAAAACTGGCTGGGACTGACAGAGGTAGTGACATCAAGGTGACACGTGAGGCTGTCAAGCAGGAAGTCAGTTTAAGACTAAAAATACAGGGCTGCTTCTATTGACTTGACTGGAGTGCACGCTATAGCTTTAAGCAGGGAAAGTGTGCTATGCCCCCAGTGTTTGCAAATTAACTCAGGGATAGGTAGTACTTTAAAGCTGTTCTGGATGTCAAATTTATAAGCGTTTTAGAAGAAAACAGCAGAAAGTGTTGTGTCCTTTAAATCTGATTCAAATCTAAGTTGTCTTTTGTGGTATGGTGAATCGCGAGTTCCCACAGCCTCCCTGCAGCCCTGCCTTCAGCTCCCCATTGGGTGTCTGTAATCCCTCCCCTGTTCCATCCTCACTGGCTGTTTCCCTGTCGACCCCTCCCATGTTCCCTTTCCCTATTGGATTGTACCCCTCACCCCGCCTTCCTATGTCCCAGTATAAAGATGCCAGTACTTGCTGTACTCTGGGCTTTTTTGCCCCATGTTCAGAAGTAAGCGTCCTGGAAGCAGAAACAGCAAAGCCGCTTCTCTTGTCCTTTGTCTCCGCTGGCGCGCCTCATAGCAGCCTGGGGGAAGCCCCATTGAGTAGGGAAGCTGCGTTCTCGACCGCTTTGTGTGTGTTCCTGCTGTGGTCAGGGCACAGCATAAGACCCTGGGCTTCCTGCATCCAGGCCCACGCGCCCTCTCAAGCAGCCGGCCTGGCAGAGCTGCTGACGGCATCCTGATAACGTGGCCGCGCAGCCACAGTCATTGTCATATCCTGCCTCTAATTTACCGAAGTTTAGCATCCTAAAATTGATGGCTCTCAGGGAAGATCAATGAAAAGTTAGTTCTGTTAAATTTAGAATTCTTCACCTTTGTCATCCTGCTGTACTTTTCTTACTCAGACAAAATTTTGCTTATCAAAAGGATGAGTCCACCAATGCCACTTGAAGTTTCACCACAAACCTGTTATGTGGAACCTAAGCTGCTGGCACTGAAGGGGCTGCCACTTGCCACTGGCTTATACTGCTGGTTTTCCACAACTTGACTCTTTGGATGCTTATATAAAGTAACTAGTAGCAGCTTGTCGTATTTAGGGATTTTTGGCTATCATAGTACCAGAAATTGAAAGACATTGTAATGGATATCTTATTACAGATATTTAGTGATTATGTTCTTTGTCTCCCCTCACTTTCTCAAAAAAACCCCAAGGTTTCTTAACTGTTTCTTTGGATACTGTGCTTTACAGAAAGCTGTTTGCTGGCTGGCATTGTAAATGGAATACTGATTTGCTGCAGCTTCCATCCCTTACTAGTGCTCCTGCTGCTCTCCTATCTTTAGAAACTTCCTTTTTAGAAGAAGAAAAACCAGAAATGTACTTAGTTTATTCATTCTCTTTCTTCAGGCTGCATCATATGTCCCGTATTACAATGACTAATATGATAAATTACATGGCATTGAGACTGAAACAAAGGTACTCACAGGAATTGGAAATACACTTCTACAAATAATTTTTTATTACCTTTTAAACTAAAAGTTCAATAAAAATTCTTGAAGGTTCTTAGTATTCAGCAGACTATATTCAGATAGTTAATGCATCTTTGTGGGATTTGGCCAGGATTACAAACAGAATTAAGAGAGCAGCCTGTGTGTATGGGAACCTGATGAACCACCTCACTGTTCCTGTGATTGCTTTAAACCACAGAGAAATACTTGGAACTCCATGTAGCTACACAACAGTATATTTAAGTGACCAAGGTATGTTAATACAGTTTTCTGCTCCACTTCTGCAAAGCTCAGAGGACAACCTGAAGAACTGCAGAAATGTTTTCTAAAGTTGTTATGGGGCTTTTCTTACTTAGACTCAGAAATGTACGGGCCAAAGAGCAAAAGTTTCTCAGAAACAGCATGTGAAACACGTATAAAAATAATAATTCTGAATTTGTTATAAGCTGATCTCCTCCACTTCTTTCTGAACTCATTGCCATAGTCTTTTTAAAAGGATAAGCTTTTAGAACCATGACTCATTCAGATAGAAGTTAATTACTTGTGACTTTTGTGAGCAAGTATGAACAAAAGAGAGTAGAACAGGCACAGTCTTATGCAATTTAGAAAGAACATTTCTACACTTTAGTTTGAAAAGCTGTGTTACTAAAATTGTTACTGCCATTGAAGCTTTCCAGTATGATACCACTGAGACTGCAACATTTTCCCTTGATAGTAGCGTAATCACTGCCGAATAGGAAATTATTTTTGAAACAGGTGTTTGCTGTCCTTTTCGTCTTTTCGTGCTGCTGTTCTTGCTACTAGGGAATTACAGAGTGCAGGTTAAGCCAGCTATTGTTCTGCTATTCCAATTGAGAAATAGCTGCTTCTAGCAATGATAATTTTAGAAATTACCACTGTGGTAAAAAAATGCATCAGTGTTCTGCAGTTTATGAATACTTTTCAAATGGCTGAACCTTGTTAAGAGGACATCATTTTTTGTTGGCTCTTTTTCATAGCTGCATCAAGTTTCCTGGCATTTCTTTCAGTATCACCTTCGGTTTGGTGTTTGACTTTCTAGCAGAGCATATCCACTTCTGTACAGTTGCAGTGGTCTGCTAGGAACGTGCTGGAGCCCAAGCTGATGCATGTCTTAAAACTCTACTGTGAAATGAAAATGATAGTTCTACTTCACTGCTATCCTGCCATGTGTGCCAACAGACTGCGAACATGTGGACCTTTGGAGCTGGAGAGCAGTTGAGTTAGGAGGATCAGGTGCTCCCACTGCTGGCTCTAGTTAGCACAAAGCAGAGAGGAAATCCAAGAAAATTCACTGCTGATTACAGCTGTTGTGGAACTCTGAGTCCCTGTCTCTGCTAATCCTGCTGCTGTGATCACAGCGTTTGCCCTTGCAAACCTTTTTTGGCTCAGCAAAGTTACCTGTGTGGTAGTCTAGGGCAAACTCTCCCTGTTGGCTCACGTTCCCCGAGGTCTCACTTCTCTTGGACTCATTGCAACATTCACAGTGTCTTTTGTTTGGTGGGGTTTTTTTCTTTGTTTTCTGTGCGGCAACATAAGACTTCTGACAGAGTTTATACTGCATGCTGTCTCCCTGTGGGGTTTCTTTGCTCTTGAAGGTCATCGAATCAAATGGTTTAAGTGTATTTTGTTTTAGGGGATGAATACTTTTGTTTGCATTATGAATTAATGTATGTTTCAAGACTCAATAAATGTCATTAAATGAGATGAGATGTTTCAGAGTATGCATTTCTCACTACCTAGAGAGGTAAGGAAGTTTAGACTCTGCTCCTCTATTGGACAACATTAAAAATGTGAAGTCTAGAAGCTAAGAACCGTCACTCTTGATTAAATATGCATTGGTCATTGTAGGATACAAGAGGTCAGTTATGGAAAAGATACACGTTGGATTCATTCATATGGTTTCTGCTTATGTTCAGAACTATAAAAGTTAATTGTCTGTGGTTTTAATTTTCATTTCATTGCAATCACATGTTGATCAGTACCACTTCAATAAAAACATTTTAAAGAAAACTACGCACGCAGTAGAGATGATAGATGGAGACACAAATAAAGTCCTGCATGATTTCAAGTTTTAAGTGATTTATCTTGCTAAAGGCTGCATACTTCGTGCAGCTAACCAAAGCACTTTGGTTAGATTGATACAGTTGTTGTTTTAGAGCTTGTCCAAATAGCCTTTTATGTTGCAATCAAGTAATAGATGCAAGATTGACAAGTTACAAAGAAAAGGATCTTTCAGTCAACAAACAGACTAAAATCCATTATTGTGGTGTGTACACTGTGTCCTGGACCTGTAAACACATCTTCATTGATCCTATAGAAAGATAGAAATATCTCCTCTTGTATAGTTCAATCAAGACCCTTTTCACAGAGGCAAAGTGCAAACAATATAGAAAAAGCAGAAAAAGACTGACATTACAGTCAAACAGTAAATAATGGTTGTGCTCAGGAAGCCTATCTATAACATTTCAAACTGCTGTCAGCTCAGATGAAATGTATAACCTCTCTATTACAACCCTAAGAAAGATCAAAACACAGGTACTGTACATTCCCCTTACTGTCATACCCTTTTTACCAACTGACTAAATCAATAAGAAAAATAATCTTTTTTCCAGTTTTGCATGTTTGTTGGTATCTCAGATATAAAAAATCTTTGGGGAAAAAGATTTGCTCACTGAATTTTTCTTTAATTGTAGTGTCTGACAAAAAAAAGTTGAAACATTTTTAGCTCAGTTTTGTGTGGTTCAGCAAAGGCATATAAGACAGATGACCTGGTAAGACATTGTTCTTTTCATTGTTTTGTTTAATATATTTTATCATCTACATTAAGCCTATATTTAAAATTATACATATAGTCAGAATCTAATTATATAATTAAGAAAAGGCATAATCTATTACTTTGCTTTTTTTGGTCTAGAAACCACACACAATGAGTTCACAGCAAATGCACCACCCTGGCAAATGACTAGCTTAGCCACCCCTTTCACTCTACATCCCCAAATCCCATTTAAATCCTTATTTGAAACCTTAAGTGGAATTGAATTCTAGCATAAGCTTTGGTCTCTCCCAACAGTGCCAGTGAATTTTATGCATATTGCACCAGGTGGTGCTCAGGAACTGTAAGGTTCTGCCCAAGGATTAAACATGGTCTATAAAAAGATTAATTTGCTATTTAAAGTTAATATTGCTCATCTTGAACTATAATCTATACAGTATGAAGCTGGCCCTCACTTTCTTGAGCACTGAAAAGGGGCCTTTATGTAATGAATTATTACAGCCTCTGGCTAAGGTCACTGGAAATCTGTCCTACAGGAAACTTGTGCAAATGCATGGAATTATGATATCTTTTGGAAATATTCTTTTGTGAATTGGATTGGAGGGCAATTTTCATTGCTGGCTGACACTTAGGAGGTACTGCAGGGGACTGTGATTACCCTGCTTTATTAGTCTACTTCTGTAAAAGGATTGAAGGTGCCTTTTCTTTGCAAGATCATGGTAAAAATTTGTTCAGTAGTATTTGGTAAGGAAGCAATAATAGCATTTGCTTGGACCAAGTAGTCTAAATCCACTTGGCAGGTGTTACAGAATCACAGAGTGCTTGAGGTTGGAAGGGACCTCTGGCGGTAATTTAGTCCAGCCTCCCAGCTCAAGCAGGGCCACCTAGAGTTGGTTGCCCAGGACCATGTCCAAATGGCTTTTGAATATCTCCAAGATCAGAGCTACATCCACAATCTCCCTGAGCAACCTGTGCCAGTGATCAGGCATACGCATAGTAAAAAAGTGTTTCCTGGTGTTTCGGAGGAACATCTTGTATTTCAGTTTGTGCCCATTGCTCTGGTCCTGTCACCAGTCATTATCATTCTTCATTATCTTTTATTGCATTGTTGCTTGCTTTCTATCTAGAAACAGTAAGTAGGGGATATCTTACAAAACAAGTCCCTTTTTTATGAATTCCTTTTTGTTTCACAATCCAAGTTGACCCAACTGTTGAAGGAAATTTCAGATTAACATTGGGATGAAATCCTGGCTACATGATCATTGAGGGTAATGAGACTGTTGCCAAGGCTGCAGTTGGGCTGAAAATCTTTGAATCACCAGATCCTTCCTGCTTATCATTTGCTCAACAATATCTGACTTCCTCACAGGGCGGGGGATATTTTGCCCCTAGGTTAAATTTTTAATATATCCAAATATTTAAAGTCCTTCTGATAGAGCAAAAGACAATATTTATTTTCATTATTATTGTAAATAAAAGATAAAATAGATAACAGTATTTTCATTATGGCAATTTGTAGGGAAAAAATATAGGAAAATGATAGTGTATGTTACATACTGCAGCTGTTTAGAGTGAAGGAGGGTGAGAGAGTGAGAAATTTACCATTAAATCAGCAGAAAGTTGGATGAATAAATGGGCAGATGATTAAATAACCACATCAAGAATCTTGAGCAAAAATATGGGAGGATTCCTTACCAGGCGTTGTGTGAATTACTAGATGTGGTTGTGTGGCCTGTGCCAGGGAGAAGTCAGAGCAGGCTGCACTCAATGACTGTGTGTCTAATTAAGCCTGAACTTTGCACTAAAGTTTCCTGTTTCCTGTTTATTCATGGGTGGGTTGTAACAGCTCACTCTTCTTTTCATTAGTAACTCTGACTGTTAAATTTATTCATTTTCTCCAGCACCTCTCTCCTGAAGGCAGATCAGATGAAGGGAAATTTTCATGAAGTATAATAATTTCTGCAGTTGCTTGCACAGTAAAGCTCTGACTATTAAATTAAGGGAGTTAATAGATCCTGGCAACTTTTACAGAAGTATTTTATGGGAAAATTGAGGGTTTTAATAGCCTAGAACCTTAAAACACACTTTGGAAAAAAAAGAAAACCAAAAAAAGGTGTGCGAGGTTAGGACAACTCACAATGTAGCAAACACTTGCCTGCTTATTATGTGGTATCTCTGGTAGATTTAAGACTTAAAGTTAAGACCTTCTTCTTAATTAGTCTGCCTACATTCTATGTAGGTTCAGCAATAAAATGAATCTTTAATTTTTCACAAAACTGAGCTAATTGGCAAAGCTTTGTCCTGCTCAGTTATACATCAGGATGGTTAAAGAACCTATCTAGAAAATAGGACCCTGAGATTAATTGAAGGCTTGAACCAGTAACTCTCATATCTACATGGATGTAATTGACACTCCCTTACTGATATGTGGAATGTAATGATCTTTCCCTCGTTGTTTTTATTTCTTTGAGTTTTTGCCTTTCTTTCTGCAAAAATCCTTGGAAAGTGTTGGTTTCTTCTTGTAGTATACTAGTGTGGAGGGAGAACTGTTAAAATCAGAAAAAAATGTCTATCCAAATCTCCAGCTATAGATCTAGTTAAGAACCATGAGGTCTAGAACTGGTGTGTAATTTTGAGAGTTGTGCTCTGCTTGCTTATATGTCTTTCCATAAAAATAAACCAGAGAAAAGACTTTTCAGCCTTGGTTGAACACTGGATCAAAATGTCTAGAACACAAGTTATTGAAATCCTAACTGGATGTTTAAGATGAAAATAGCTTTAATTAGCAAGACTTGACCTCCAAAGCGTCAGATGTGAATTGTGTGCCCTAAAATATTTCATGGCAAATTCTGAAATCCAAATTTTGAATCAATACCTGCTTGTTTTACAGTTCAATTATTCTCTGTTCATGGTAAGCCTGCTATTGTAGGACATGTCAGGGTTAAATTGAAAAAAAAAATCCTGATTGAGGCCTAATATCTGTTCAGCAGCAATGTCCTTTATGCTTTAGTTAAGGTAGTCTTATCAGAAACTGCTCATTTTTCAATTTCTTTACTTGGCCATTAAAATTAATTATGTGCTGAAGTTAATTTGGTTTTGTAGCACTGATTGAATAACACAGATTTACCATTTTGGATTCTAAAGTGAAAGAGAGTGTTCTTAGTTATTTGCTTTTCTTTTATTGCTAAATACATATACTGTGTTAAAATATCTTAATCTGTTTTCATTTTATACTCTGTGTCTAGGAGCCTCCTATGTCCTTCTTTTAGGCTGTTTTTCAGAAAGAACTCTACAGGTAACCTGTCTGGAAGGGCAAGAGAGTACCAAATGGTCTGTCTACCACGAGGATATATAAATATACATGATGCTTGATTCTGGAGAGAGGCCTGTTGAATTATAGGTTCATGAATTTTTTGCATAAAGCAGTAACCATAATGTTTTAAAAAAAAAATCTCGCAAGGAGATGCTCTTCATTTTTGTTCTTTTCTGCAACTATTACAAAAATTATGCTCTGGATGTTGTCAGGTCTTTCAAGCTTTGCATTTCATCTATGAAAACCACATTAATTGATGGTGTCCTAGTGCAACACATATTCTAAGATTGAAAGAAAAAGGGCAAAATTACCTATATTTTTTAGAACACCAGCCTCTCAGAAAACAAGTGGTCACACTGGTTGTGTCTAAGTTAGTGTTGTGTTTTGGATAAGGAGTATGTGAATACCCAGTAGTCTCTACTTACTGGATTTTGCTCACATCTTCTTGTGGTTTCTGTGCAGGCCAGCTGGACTCTCTTAAGGTGAATGCTAGAAGAGGTGTGCTTCTTCAGTGCTTCCAAAGCACTCAGGTTAGTGATGAGCAGTAAATCCAAGGGAGGAGGTCAGACATAGCTGGTGTAAACTCACTGATACACGTTTAGTGCATATAGTTGGTCATTGGCACAGAGCATTCTGCTCCATTTTCACTTGCCCAGTCTACTTGCTAGCACAGGCTCAGACAAGGTTGTGGACCCAGTGTGCCTCTTTTATCCATCAGAAAGCAGATGCAGATGTGTCCAGAGTGGATGCCAAGAGAAAGGTGAACATCGTGGTGTTTCTGTAATGTGCTCTCTGAGCCACCAGCAGTCAAATGTCCCACTGATTTTATAATCCTGATCCTGATAGTTTCATTCATGGTCAATAAAAAAAAAAAAAAAAAAGAAAAAAAAACCCCAAACTATTTTAGGAGCTGTGATACCAAATTCAAGTTCTTGGTTCAAGTGCTTAACCATGAAGATTGTGCCTGAGGTGTCTAAGAGGTGGTGAAAGAGGTTTCAGATGAAAGTCTTAAAAAAATGTGTAGCCAGACTGGGCAAAATTGTGAATAAACTCACTTAATCCAGCAGTTCCTGGGGTTAGGTTGAAGTCACACTCCTCAGGCTTCTTCTTCAAGGCTGAGTGACCCTTCATTTGAGACTCACATAGCTGCACCCCCTCCTCTAGATAGGTGCCCAGGCTTCCACTTTCAGAAAAGTAAGCAGGAATTGGTTTTCCTTTAAAAATAGTAAGAATGGTGGAGTTGGCACTTGTTAATGCAGTAGCACAGTGGATGCAACATGTACAGGGAGCAGAGAATGTCTTGGTTCAGTTTCTTAACCTGACACTATTTATAACAAAGAACCAACAGGTTATTTAGGGAGAGATAGTTGCTGAAAGTCAGGGGAGATCCTTCTGTAGAAATTAGTTGATGTTGCCTGAGAAACAGTTGGTTTTCAGGTACTTATAGACTGCATTCCAATGAAACACCAAGAAGATCACTGCAAAGTGATGATTTGGACACTGGATTTATTCTTTCAACTGGTTGCTGTCTCTGTGCTCAGGCAATATTAGTTTTCTAAAATAGTATTGAACATTAACAATTTGAGAGTATATCTTTCCATAGAATGTATGTATAATATACACCCCAGATAACTGTTAAGCACTCAGTTGATGCACTGAGTGTAGAAACACTTATCCTAGGCTACCTCTATAGAAAATGGAGGCAGCAGGCACCCCAAAGTGTAATTCCATTCATCTGAGATCTGAACTGCCTTTTGGCAGTGCCTATCAGTCTTCATTGACAGTATAGAGAGCCTCTGGACAAATGTACATCTAAATCCATCCACCTAACTTAGGTGCTCCAGTTAAACGCTGAATGTTAAGTGGCATAAACCTGAGCACAGCGAATTGTGTAAATTTTCACTGATATTTAATTCAGTCCTGTCACAGACCAAGGTCATTATAATAATAAAAGTGAATTACAGTCATTTTTCCATAGACACACATACCAGATAGCCTCAAGCAGTACTACATATAATAATTAAACAGATACTAACCAAAATAGCATATTCAGTTGGAAAAACAAGTAATGCAATGTATGAATATTGTTACTGGCATCAAATTTTATGTGCATATTTATTTTTTAATTAAGGGAACAAGAAATACATACCATTTTTAACATGAAGGGGGTTTTTTGTATTACTTCTGGCCTTTCAACAAATTATATTTCAAAATCAAATGATAGAAATTGCTTCTAGCTCCCCTTCCTATTTTCTGATTCGTTTTTAATCAGCTGACAATAAACCTTCCTATATCTCAGCTTTCATTCAGTTTCTTTCAGTACCCTGTTCTTTATTGTTGTGTGACATAAGACTAGATAATGGAGTTAGGACTTTAGCACTGGACCAGTGCTGTAAAATGCACAGTACAGCGTGTTCAGCCTCTGGGAGAGAGACACCGACTTAAAATAATTGATAAACTATCTCTGCTGGGTGATCCTTGTTTGAGGTACACTCACTGCTGGGTTCTCACAGAGGGTGGAGAGCTATGAAACAAAGTCCTTGAAAAATTGCTTGGATTTCATATGACACCCAAGAACAATATGACTTCCAATAGTCAGTAATGCAGTAAGAATTTTGTAGCTTGCTTTCTGTAAAAAATATCAATCATTTGTGATTGAAAAATGAATCTGTAAAGTTAACCTACTCTGTCAAATTTGATTTATTCAGAGGTAAACAACATTCCAAGAGGATTTAGTGAGCCTGTGTTTGGCAAAGGGGTATGTTCAGGTTGTGGCACTACATAGATTGAATGTCCAAACATTTAAAAACTCTTTTATCACTGGCCTGAATACAAAAACGACAGCCTTCATTTGGTGACCTTAGAATGTCCCTGCTATTTGTTATGGGCTTTCTGTATTTAGTTTAACCTTCCATCATGCTGGGGTTAAATAAATGACAAGTTGTTATTTTTCTGATTTTTAGATTAATATTGAGCCATTAAGCTATAAACATATTGAGCAAGATCTCAAGCCAGTGTAAATCAGTGTAGCTTCATTGTTTCCAGTGGAGCTTTGCTGAATTGCATCGGCTGAAGAGCTATGCTGTTATTTGGATCAGTGCTGCATCTTGCTTTCATACACAGCTTTTGGCTGGAATGTTTAATCTGTAAATCACAATATTGTCGCTCTATTTCTTGTCCTAAGCTCTGCCTACTCATTCAAACATGTCTTTACTCTTACTTGCAGCTGTTCTCCCCTTCTCCTTTCCTTTACTTCTGAATATTTGGAAACCAAATAATAACATAGGTATATACTGATATTTTTGAACACCAGAATTTTGGAGTGGTAACTCTAACTCTGCTCTTATAAATGTGGACCACATTTAAAGAAAAAATAATCTAGGCCTAAGGTCAATTTCCCCACTATATTTACAATTGAAATTACCGTGTGCATGCAAATGGAGCTTCTGAATGCAAAACCTGTGAGATGGGTGTCTGCCTAAAACAGACGGATGGCAATTACACTCGGAAATGCCACAGAGCAATTGCACACAGACCTGTAGCCTCCCTTTCAGCTGCATTTAGCCTTTGAACTATTTCCCTTCTTTTGCAGGTCACAGTACACCCTTATGATATAACTTCTTGTCTTGAGGGAAACAAGCAGACACGCAGATTCTGTATTCTTTCATTGTTTATTTATATTTGCAACAGGCAGGTGGTTGCTGTTACTGTCAGGAGAAAAGTAGCAAAAGAATTTACATACAGATACACTTTTCCAAATCTCTATCACAATGTGTTGTTGTGTTCAGCATCTTCAAGCTTTTAGGTACTGTTTCCAATTAACGTGGCATTGCCTCAGATCACACAGAACCCTTCATACTCCGATTGTAGAAAAGTGTATGCCTGGCCTGCTACTCTGAAATTACAACACTCGAGTCTTTGGCCATGTGGTTCAGGGAGTTGGGAAAGTGGGGTGTTTGTATCAGACAACTGGAAATAGTCTGTGATTGTGCTAGTATAAAAGCAGTTTAAAACAATTACATCTAAAAATAAAATTGTCTTTGAAAGAACACAGAAGGAAATATGTCTATTATTGTACAAATTTTGTATTTTTTTTCTTCATGTCATTAACATCAAATAGAAAGAGAGCAAGTTAAATTACTGTATTTCTGTTGATTTTTTACTGTTTTTACAATTGTGTTACAATATCTTTGATAAATGATACAGGTTTATGCTAATTTTAATTTTATCAAAATTATAAGTCTGTCAATATATAAACCAAATTTTCCTCACAGAGAAACATGTTACAAGTTTCTGGTTTTATTGTGTTCCCTCCTTCTTTTCTTAACTCTAGTGCAAAAAACAGCCTGAGCTCCTCTTTGGATACTGTATATGATGAATATCTAATATAAATCTAAACCTAAAAGGAAATACTTATCACCAGCATAACCAGCATTTTTTTTTTTAATGTTAAAGCCTTTCTCAATTTAAATACAACTCTAAGTTGCTTTAAGGAAACTGTTTGGTATGGGTTTAGCACAGGTATATGGCAGAACAAATACCACATACTTTTGAGTATGTTTCTGTGAACTTCAAAGAGTATGTGGAATAGATGGGTGCTTATGCTTGCATGTAGAATAATAAATACAAAAATCACACATTTATGAACCTTCTTACTTCTACAGCCTTTTCTTTGAGTGGATCTGGTTGTGCATCTGTTCAAGCACTGTTCAATAAGGAATCTGAGACACTATATGGTTTACATCGCCATCCAATAATGTGACAGTTCTTGGTTTGTGGACCTGCTGGAAAGGCTCCTTTTAGAAGTTAATTCCAATTAGAAGCAGTTGCCAGACATTTCTGTGCCACCTGCCTGCTTTTCTCTGTGACACACAAACTTACCTTCCTGTTTTCTCAGTCAATGCACTTCTTTTTTTTTCATCTGATCTAAATACTCCCCTCCTGAGCTGCCTACTTTGCACTATGGTGGACAGCAGTCAATAGTCATTACTGTGCTCCTAGACCTTGCAGGCCACTAAAATACTTCAGAGATAGAAAAATGCTTTTTGAGGAATTTCCGTATACCATGGCTGATGTTCCGTTCATGCGGGTCCCTAAAATGCCTTTATTCATGCATCACAACGCCAGGTGCTTTTGCCTAGAAGTGGCCAGCCATTGATGGAAGGTCTCATGGGTCAGTGTGCTGCCTGGCTCTAGGAGCTGACCCCAGTTTCTCAAAAATATGCTTAGTTTGCACATTGGTCCGGTGTCGTGTTATGGTTGTTGTATTATCTGGGTAAGAAAATATGTTTTAAAAAGTCACTAAGTCTTATTTTTATTTTTTTAATTTTTTTTTTCTGTGGAGTGACAAAAAATATGCTTGCCATTAACATGACATACCTCAGGTTTACCTGTTCAGAGTTTTCTTCCTTGTTTAGAAAATACTGCATCTCAATGAACTGTTTATGAAAATCGCAGGATTGGTTATCGATAGGTGTTGCAAGAACATGGATCCCTGAAAAGCGTGCAGCTTGTGGCCTATGATACCATTGCTGTTTGTACTCCTGGGACTTTCATATGGGAAAATAAGAACTAAAAAGAGACATCAAAACTCAGTTTCAGTGTGGCCTGGTTTATACTGCAGTATTTCTCAAACAATGAATGGATACCATACTAATGTATTCTGCCATTAAGCGCCTTTGTTCATTCTCACATGTAAAATTGTGCACAGAAATTCAGTTATGGTGTCATTTCCTTTATCATCTTCAGTGTAGGCGGCTGAGTTGAGCTGAGAGCCTGAAGCATTCCAGGTACAGCACATGTTCCACCATCTCATGTGACGATGAGGCCTGTTGAAGTTGTGTTCCTGGGAGCACCGAGGAGCTGACCAGCCATTTGCCTTGGAAGCCTTTCCACGTAGTCAGGAAGCTCATGTTAAGATACTTTTCTGTGGTGACCTCCAGCCCCGTTCAGCCACTGTTTTCCAGCATGCAGTGATTTTCTTGTTATGAATATTCATTTCTTGCTCTTCAGTGTGTAGGTTTGCATTTTGTTATGCCGATATTTTGCATGGATGGACCCAGCATACTATGCCATCTTGACTGTTCACTGTGGCTTTCCTGATCTCTGTGTTACCTGCCACTTTTATCAGCCTTGACAGTTTATTTACTGCCATATGGTGGATACAAATTTTTAAATAAGGTCAAGCCCAGTGTCAGTTTCCCATACTAGAAATACACTCGTTTTGTGGTAATTCTTTGCTGAAAACCACCCGTGGGACCCATCTGCTTTTCAGTTATTAGTCCACTTAACCACGTAGCTTGCCCTGCCTTAAACTTTACTGTTTACTGGAAAAAGCTGTTTAGTGGACAAAGCTTGTTTGGTTTTATATCTATATCATTTATATCTATATCTATGTCTATATATCTATCCCTCAGCGATGTAATATCTGTTCTTCACATTTGTAAAAATTGTGTAAACTTCTCAAGCCTTGTTTCCTTTTGAAAACAGATGTATTTGTCTCCATTTGGTTCTGACTTTTTTTCTATGTCCTCTGCTAGTCACTTCTGAAAACAGTTTCTGATTTCCACTGAATTTTGGAGACAGCATCTATTGAATAGGATACCCAATAAAACAGAAAATGTATTTGAGGTCCCAAGAGAAGAAGAAGCCTTCTCTGATAATTCACATCTTAAAAGACACCAGAAAGCACATCTGGGAGAGATGCTCATCTACTGATCCCAGTGCAGCTGAGGTCTGCACTTTTGTTGATAGTAGAGTCAACATTAGAGAAATCCATGAAAAAGCAAGCTTCATTGGTTCGGATGATGAACAGTTTAATGGGATTTTTGCCACTATTCACAAATAAAAAAACAAAGACATTCCATAAATTATTGTTTGGAATGCCCCAGAGAGAAGGTAAAACAAGTGTTTATATAGGAATGTAGGGTTCTGCAGAAAAATGTTTTCAAATCAGTCTGGGAAATAGAGACAGTTTGCCCACACTTGGCCCACACTTGACAGACTGAACAGATTTTTTGGCAAAGATTCGGGTTGATCCATAGACAAGGGGAGAACCTTATCTGCAACAAACATAACCACATTCAACTAATACAGTTTCTAACTTCTGTGGTTGATGTTGCTAGTAGGATACTTCTTTTAGTGCAGTGTAAGTCTGAGTGCTATAAAGGCAGAAGTATGAAGAAAAAACTGCAGATTTCACAGTAGACAGAAAATTATTTTGCCCATAAACCAGATCAGGCAGAGTAAAAGAAGAACTGCTCCATATTTGAGGGTAAAAAAATGAATTAAGAACTGATGAATGATCGTGGCTAAAGAGACTCAGCTGGCTAAAAGTAAAAGAAAACTCTGGTTCCTTTTAGAGTTCTGTTTCTTAGTTGCTGACTGTATCTACAAAACACTGTAAGAGTCAGAAATGGAATTCAGGTTTCAGGATAAGAAATAACTACAAACTCAGATCCAGAGTCAAGTTATCTAAAATGCAGCTACTACATTGTTCAGTATTATTGAGTTTTTGTGCAAGTTTAGATATCTTAATTTAGAGTTAGCTTTATCACATAATCTGGAAATGTTCAAGGCAAGGTTGGATGGGACTCTGAGCCACCTGGTCTAGGGAAAGGTGCCCCTACCCATGGCAGAAGGTTGGAACAAGATGATCTTTAAGGTCTCTTCCAATCCAAGCCATACTATGATTTTATGATTCTATATGTGCATGTACAATGGGTTCGTTGTTTTCAACCCAGTCCCTCATGGACAGTAATCTACATCACAAGGCCACCACATATAATTCACCTAAATTAGCAGTCTTTCATCCAAAGAGCTTGGCTCAGACTTGGTCTGTAGCAGCAGAGGAGTTGAATTGCTTTCACTTCACCCCACTGCTGCTTTTTTTAAATTGTGGTGAACCCTGGCTGATGTTGAGGTCAGTGACAGGGCAGAATACGTGCTGTTACTCTGAGTTTTTCCATTCCCCCTTTCTAAGGTTTGAGGCTGAGTGTGCAACCTTCCACCCTTACAGACTCTGTCGATGAACAGACATAGCATGTGTTGAGAAATAAGAAATATTTTTTTCTGATTAGTATGTGTAACCATGAATTTTCACTCAGTGCATTGCAGTTGTAAAGCAGGAGTAGAATGCTGAATGCTATGCAAAGGCTGTGGATTTTATAATTAATAGAGTCAGGCAATGAACAAAACCCTCATCTTTCACTATTCAGTCTTCACCCTATCACTGTATATGTAGGAATGCATAAAGTGCAATAACAGTGCCAAATATTGACAGACCAGTATGTAATACGCTCTACTAGATGGTTACTACCGGATATGTCAGGTCTTAATCTCTCTCCTTCACACTTTCTTCATCATCTCATATTGCAGACTATAAACAGGACTCCAGAGTCTCCTTGCCTGCCTCATGTGTCTGGTGCAGGACATGCTGCTGCACAGGAGAGAGTAAATGGCCAATGTTGTACCCAGGGACTGTTTCTTAGTCATGTCCTGGGCTGACGCAGCATTAAGAGCCATCGTCCCATACATTTGGGTGTAGTAGCTCTTCTACAATTGCATTAATGAATAGGGTGCATCCCTTATGCCCCTCCTCATGTAGCTGTTGTTCGTATTTGCCCCTACTCACGTGACATGGGGTTCTGACACCTTGGCATGTTAGAAAGTTAAAAAGTCTGCTTCTGGTTTGTGGAAAGCCATAGTCGTGCAACTTCCAAAACAGCACTGCAGAGTAACTTATTACACCGGAGTGAGGCAAAGCCTGAGGTTTCAACAGGGGATGGGACAGAATGGGGAACTCAAAGTGGTGGGCCTGCTGCCGAGGGACAGGCTGCAGAGCTACAGCACTGAGTACGGGCTCCTGAGGATGTCTAATAAAGCTCTGGTTAACACAACTCTGCTGGCTTGTCATGTTACTGAGAGCAGTAACAGAACATATATGAAGCCCCCAAACCTGCAGGCAGACCTGGAAATGTAACAGTAGATGACAGAGTGCTCACCCCACCATGCTGCTCTGGGGATCTCTGCCAAATGCTAACACGCCTATCAAGGAAGCCATGCTTCCTTGGTAAGAGACATGAAGAAGTTAACAGTGTTTTCAGCTGAAATAGCTTCCATAGAGAGTTTTGGTGAGGAATATAAAGGAAAATGCACATAGAAAATCATAACCATCACAGATAACCTACAGAGTATTAAATATAAACACTGTATTTGCTCGGTACTGATTTTCACTCCTTTTTCCTCTTTCTTTTCTGTGTTAATACAGTAGAACAGAACATGGGCTTTAAAAGAGTCTGCTTTGGTTTAATTTTTATTTCAAAAGGAATTTCTTTCATACTCTTTGGAAGCTATGTACATTATGACTTTCAGAGTACGATGCTTGCAGCACTGACATGCTCATTGGCTTCAATGAGCCACAGCTCCAGTTTTATTTAGCTTGTGGTGTTTGTCAGGTTGTAGGCTTTGTCGGGTTTTTTTTTTGCAGAATGTGCAAAATGGATCAAAAGTGTGATTTGATCAAAGTAAAAATATCGTGCAGATCTTAGTGTGTGTAAAATAGATGTGGACTGACATCATCCGACTTATTCCACACATAGAGCACACCACCACTCTATAGAATATTTACAATACACTCCTTGATCAATATTGTAACAATTACAGAAAATACATTGTAAATATAATAGGGAAAGAGGCAACCAGAACATAAATTGAATGACTTTGTTTACTTGAATAGTCCCTGAGCAAATTGTAGTCCATGAGAAAAAAAAAATCCATAATTTCAAACCATTTTGCACAATTGACAGCCCCAGGAGAGGAAAAGATTAAGGAACAGAAAGATTCCTTACCTTGGTAGCAGAGAAGACTCACTTGTTTTCCCTTTGCTTACCGTCATTAGCTTGGAGCTGCAGACTGTATTATTCAATTATTGTATATATCTGGTAAATTACTTTGAAATGTCGTGATGTTTCAAAGCACTGTACAAACTGGATTTTGTGTTGCACAAGACAGTTGCTTATTATCGTGGTTACCAAGTTTCTGTGTGGCAGGACCCAATGTGCTGTACTTAGAAAAAATTATAGACTTGGACTGACACTCAAATCTCTTGAGTGCGTGGTATAAGGTATGTGGTACTGGTGCATTCCATATACTCTTGCAAATGGGAATCAGGAGCTGAGGCATCCTGATTTTTCTAGTAATAGGAATTTCTAAAATAAACATTCTATAATTTCCTTTTTTCTAGGAGTGGTTTCTTCTAAAGCAGATCCATATTTTTTAATCAACCCAGGGGAATATCTTTTTTAGCACAAAAAATAGATTCTTTTCTTTCAGATATACTATATTCTTCATCACTTTCTATTTCCAAATCTATAGAAACAAATCTACCCATGCCCTAATAGAAAAAGGAAATGTTTACTTGTATTATAGAAAATGACTTTTGAACCTTCTAGATTCTGTTGCCGTTCAAATGTATGTACAAGAACATAATTTGGTTTTTTTGTGAGAATGGTCTGAATATCAAATGCATCTGAAGATGAAATTAAAATCTAAAACAATTATGAAATTGTTACATTCACCTGTAGTAGGGCCTCTTATTTACAAGTTTTGACAAATAATAAAAAATACAAAACACTTCACTGCTTAAAAACTTACATGATTTTCCTTGCGTGTAAGCAGTGCAAAATAAACATGTAATAAATGTGTGTCATGTGTCTTAACATGCAGTAGAAGAGACCACTTAATACACTTTCAGAGGCTACTGTGGTGAACACGGTATGACGAGAGACACGAAGGGGAGAGAATGTTATGAATAACTGCATTTGTATGGGGAAAATGCAGGTATGAACCTGCATACCTGTCTGTTGTTCACTGTTCATAACTTGCCAGTCTTATATCCAATATATTTGAGTCATCAAAAGGATATGCAGAAGAAAAAAGTAACTTGAATGACCAGTCACACTGAAGAATACCCTGCAAAGAGTCAAAATTAACATATTGCAAATAATCTGTAACCAGATATTAATTCAAATAATAAAATAGCTACAAATGAAAAAGTGGGCAGCATAAATGAGCTACTTCTTCAGGGCTAATATGAAGGTCTGTGTTGCACTGATTATACACAGTGAATTGTTCACCCCAAGTCTCATTTTTCCATCCCTTTAAAGCTTTCTGGCCCAGACAATTTCATAAGGTAGCCATGTCATGTGATGAGTGGCAATGATGCATTATCACAGTATTTCTGTAGCAATAGCAAAGGCAGCATCCTTACTAGCCACTTAGGATTTCTTTAACACCACCTTGGAGAAGCTTGGTGGCCACAATGCTGTGACCTCAACTTTGAAAAACAAACAGAAGAGGCCTGAATTTTTTCCTGGTACTGGGCAATTCATGGAGGTTCCCTTCATGCCCAAAGCATTGCATTTATTTGAGGGAGAGAGAGAGAACCTAAGTTAGATGTCCAAAGTAAAGTCTAATTAATCTAGGAAAAAATCCCCATAGAATTTTAATATTTTGAAAGAAGTTTTTGCACCTGGCGGGCTTTTTTAAAATAAAGTTTCACAAGTCAGGTGCACGGGCGTCAAAGGGGGTACACAAGTTTATAGCAGCTGAGAATCTGGACCTTTGTACAAGAAAAATGGAATTAGATTAAGTTCATTATTCTAAATGTCACTTTTATAATAAAAAAAAGAACTTGACAGTGACTGCATGACAAAACCTGCTATGAAAGGGTAATGAGGGGTAAAAGACAAAGGAAGTCTAAATAAGTCCTTTTACCACAAAACCAGAGAATAATAAGCAGAAATTATAATGGTTGTAGAGGAGAAAGAAAAATCTATATTGGGCATTTTTTCTGCATGGAAAAGACTTATTTAATTTAACAGGGATTAAACCCAATAGGTTTCTATGCAGTCTCTGCAGGATTCCTTAAAATTCGTATAGAGGAAAAATATACCACTTTAACACAAAGCACATAAATTGACAATGGTCACTCATCAGTGTGGTAGTTCTGCTTTGCCTGCATGTTGCTTGTCTTCTCTGACTTTTAAAAGTATATTCACAGAGGTGGTCAGAGAATTTATTTCAGTACAGATAGGCTTCTTCAGCTACTTTTAATCTCACTAGAGTGGTTGACACTAGCTAAGAAGCAGTGACTTCACTTTTTTCACAGGGTAACCACTTAAATAAATTTGTTGTATTTTTGGTAGGCCAGAACACTCCCCATGACTCCTGGTGATCGTAACTTTTTTCCTTTTAATGAAGAATGTCCTGTCTCCTAGCTGCTATCCTCCACCTCTGCCAGTTGTGTTATTGTTTATTGTTACACTGTCTCGCATCATCTATAGGAGCCTGTGAATAGTGACTAAATAAAATGTGTGCAATGATATTTAACATTAGAATTTCTCTCACTATTCCATTCCTTAAAAATATTATTAATGAAACCTAAAATAGGATTCCACACTATTGTGGCAAACAGAGAAAACTGCCATGTTAGATTCCTTGGTAAAAGCAAAGGATTCTTTGTATATGGTTCTTTATTGAAACATGCCCCAAACAATAGCTTAACAATATTTGTACATTGTTAAGAGAAAGTGAGGAAACCTAGGCAAGGGGAGTATTATTTCCTGTAATTTGTATTTATTAATTCCATATAGTTTCCATCATCCTATGGGAAAGTCATCTTACATTAGTGGACTACTAAGCACCAATGTACAAAAAGGGCAACATGGATTCCCCTTTGAAAAATAATGAGTCCCATGATGAGTTCTTTATTTTAAGCGAGATGCTTAGATCATGGGCAATGTATTGCTTGTTGTAATGCCTATGGCATGGTTTGCATATAATGTACATGGAAAAGCCTACCATATAGTTCTGATGAGACCAACCTACAAATCAGATTCCCAGAAATGAGAATTAATAGAACAAGCAATAACATCCTAATTTCTACATGACAGCTAGCGTAACACTTAAAAACATTCTGCATTACAGATAAATACACCATTCATTTTCACAAATGGAGTCTGTTTCAATTCTCAGCTGTTGGATGATGATTTGACTTGGAGCAAAGGCAGCATAATTGGGTAACAGCTGAAATGTGCTTCATTGTAAAGGGTTGAAAGATCCATTGCTGGATTTTCAGGAGTGTGAATTACAATTCCAATAATATCAGAAGCAACTAATTCTATTCTTTAGAAGTGAGGACATAAAAGAAGTTTTAGGTTTTCCTATTTCAAGCTTTAATTGAGGCCTAGGTTGTAACTCATTTTCATCCCTGAATGGGTGGTAAAAACATACACAGTAGGTAATTCACACTACCTCAAAAACTGTTAGTGCCATAAGAAGACTAATCAGGGTAAGCTTCCAGTAGCAAATTATCAGCTACAAATTAAAACCTTGCCGCCTGTCTGCTAAAAGCAACCTTTCTCCCCCACCCCAACATATCTGTCTGATTAGTAACTGTTGGATTACTACAGGATATGAAGAATAGGGGGTGATCTGAGAAAACCTTCAAAACATTATGTTTCATAAGTGAACAGGGAACCGTTTTCAGCTCTTATTTTTGTTTTACTGCCGCATTTATGGCATTTGGAAAATCTACTGATTTTTTTCAATGACACAGTTGAAAATAAGTCAAGGAAGCAAGATTGATATATTTTTTATTTAATTTGTGATGCATCATTCTAGGCTATAAACTAAGGCAAAATGTGCATACATTTGGCAAAGCAGCCATACTGCTGTGGATATTTATTTAGGAAGTGACCTATCCCATCCTCCATGTGAGTCCTTTGCCCTTTCCAGAGACATGTTAAACTAAAAGAGTGGTGTCTATCATTAGGAGCCCTGAATTCCCTGAAATTTTCAGGCAGTTATCATACAAAGCAGAGAGTTTCATTCCCTTTGAGGTAAACCACTGAATTCTTTTAGCTCCTGAATCTGCATTTCTAGTGTTCTGTTATGCTTGTAATAACAATCTGTTTTTAAATTAGATTTGAAGTCAAAAGTAAATTCCTCAGTCCCATCAATAAGGGAATGAAACGTAGAAGAGCAAGAAGTGATTAAGTTATGGATAAGGTCTCATGTAATATGAAATATTCTCATTTTGACCTTGTACCTCTGAATATCTTTCCTGAAAGCATCTTGTTTAATAAAAAGGGGATGGGGGACATGATTATTTAAATGTTCTTTTTTGGGATAGTCTCACCGTTCTCTTTCCTAGCTCATGAGTCTTTTAAGAGTGCTAGAAATATTTGCACCATGCACTGAGAGAGCAGCTTTTCTGATAGTGAGGGTGAGGGTTTTTACAAATCACAGGAGACTTGCTCTCTGCCTTAATCTCTCCACACAGAGTCAATTTACTGTGGTTTGGGGTTTTTTGTGGTTTTTTTTTTTTTTTTGGAATGTGAGTTTAAGTTAAAAGCACAGTGATCTCTGAAAGAAAGGATTTTCTGCACTTTTTGCAAGCCCCTTATTTGTGGATTGCTATAAACCTAGTGTGAATAAACAACTTACAGTCAGAAAATGTCATGAATATCCTTCCCAAATGCCCATTTTATGCTCTGGATTCTGTTTCATAGACCTGAGTTCCACAAAGCGCTCAAGCCTACACATAACTCCAAATGGTCTGTTCACCCTTCAGCTTTAACATGGGGCTGTGTGCTGTGCCTTTCTACAGCCAGTCATAATGATCCTTCTTGGACTCTAGTAACACAAGCAGCTTGTGTGTGTCAGGTGAATTCTTACCAGTGGCCAGTGGGACAGCAATGTAAGCAGACAGAGCACCATTTTTAGGGAGGGTGTTTTTCACCTGAAGTTAGGTCATGTGCTAAAATTGTAACCTTTGCCCTTTGTCCAAAGCCTATTCAGAAAAGAAATAGTGATTATTTATGTATTTGTCATGCATGGCCGCTTTTTGCTATATATTTTATATTTTCATGTGTTTCATGTCACTCCTGATATGGGGGAAAAAAAGAAATCAAAAATCCAGGCTAAGACTTATTCTTCTGCTGGTTCCTCTTTGTCTGGGAGCAGGTAGCACTGTACAATTCCATGACAGTGAAGTGTATGGTGTATTTAATCAAGTCAAAGAGTACCTGAGCCAAATTAAATGGATCTGTTATGCCTCTATGCTTCCAGATGCTTCTCTTAATTGTGCTTCTTAAGTGTTAGGACATTTCATCAAACTAGTCATCATCTTGCATCAGAGCCTGGGTGAGTCCTAGACAACCAAAGAAAAACACAATACTTATATTTTTGAGGTTCCTGACTGTTCCTCATATGTATTAAGATATACATGAATGCTCATTAAATCTACTAAGATAACTGTTTGATGTGTTACTCAATAGATGAAACATAAAACTGTTCTTTAAAAAATCAGCAAAATTGCTTGGAGGAACAACAAATTCATACATCAGCCCATTCTTTATGTTCTAAAGTGCAATTTACAGGACTGAACTAAAGCAAATGTCATACCTTTAATTTCATAAAAAAGTTATGTACAAGTCTATTATTCAAAATAATCACATAACTGGGAAATTCACTGAACAGCTACCTTTCTGCTCAGCAGGGTGCCATTTTATAGACTTTAAAATTCACTAAGTTCAAGCAGCTTTCGTTCTCAATAATACATGTGCTAAATATGTCACATTAAAAGTGCTTTTGGCATGTAAATGATCCGTTTTCACATAGAAATGCTTTTAAAAGAATCTGAGCTCACTTTTTTGGAAATTATAAGTGCATTGAATTTCATTGTCCTACAGAACCATGTAGAGTTGATCGAAGTGAACTACAATGACAAACCAACCCTTGTCAGCCCTTATATTTATGTATCATTTGAGCTGTCAGAAGTATATTTAGTTGCATTTTCTTATACATATTTTCTACTCAGTTCAAAAAAATAAAAAAATTTTGGTGTAAGGAGGGGCATGTGGGTTTGCTTTTCTAGGCCTAAGTGCTCACAAGCACTACTGTGTATAAAAAGTTAACATTTCACTGGAAGACTTGCAACACGTTAAACTGATTGCCTAAGCGAGTTAATTTTTTCTTAGAACTCAGCAGTACTTCTACTACTGCTTTAATCTTGAAAGATAAGGCAAATGTTTTACAGGTGATTTAGGATGCTTATCCTCCAAAGAGTGAATTCAGAATTCTTATGCATAATATGAATAAAACTGAAAGCATAATCTCTGTCTCTCACTGCTTCATTATACTGCTGCATACTGAACAAATTCTCTATACTCTGTGTACTGCAGAGTGAGTTTCTTTCATGATGAGTTGATTGTAGCTATTCCCATTCTCTGTGTTTCCATGTAAGGGACCATGATAATGTCAGGCACATCCACCTTTTAAAAATCTTTTGTTCTTTATTATTAGAATAACTAAAGCAACTTGAATGCTGTTTGGAAGTCATTACGTTATTATTCTGGTTGCCTATAATACAGTACATGGCTCCAGGGTTCTCCCAGGTACGTGTTTAAGAAAACAAACTGTCAAAATATTCACTTCCTATTTTAAATACAGAAGCCAGAATTTGTGAGATGACTTGAAAAAAATTAAACTAGAAAGACTTGGTCTCAGAGAAGAAGAAGGAAAAGAGGTAGGAAATGTATGTATCCATAGCTGCAAGTCATAAGCTGTAGCTCCAGGCTGGGTGTGGGATTCCATTTAACTTACTTTTAACAAGTGAGGTGTACCTTGATTATATATTAACATATATGGGTGATCATTTCTCCATTATTAGTGTGTGTAATTCACAGTGCAAGTACAGTAAAAATGGGAGAAAATGATGTGACATAAACTAAAGGCAAAGGGTAAGTATCTATGTTTGGTAAATTTTTAATTAACATTTTCAATTAATTCTTTTGTGTATTGATAATATAATATTAATCTTTTTTGCATTTTGACTTTTGGGTGACACAGGAAATGAAATATTTTTCTGTCTTCTGAGCTAATACAAGATGAAGAAGAGGCATTTAGACTCACATTTCTCCTCTTTCTTGGACACATTCCTTGTATATTATGTTTTATATAAATTCATCTCAACTGGAAATATTGGTTGATCTTTTGAACATGGAATAACTGACAGAAAGCGCTTCAGAAGCATTCAAGCAAAATACTCTGGCCCAGTAATGAGTGGCTATAGACTGGTCATAAGCAGCCATCTGCTCCAGGTAGTGCCTCTGGAGAAACAATTGGCCAAGGCATCCTGAAAATTTTCTATTTGACTGTGGCGATGTGTTTGCTAGATGTCAGCAGACATTTTAAGCCTTCAGGGCTCTCAGATTAGCTATTGCAAATTTTTATTGCCACGCATCAGATTGCTAGATTTCTACATGCTTTTGTAATACCCATTTAATAATGAGGAAAACCATTGTACTGAAGTGTCAAATATTTGTTTTACCGTCTTTCAGCTTTGTGTAATTGTTTCAACATCAGTCATGACCTTGTCTTACACATACTAAGCCACAATAAGACATGTAAAGGACAATAACCTACTTAATCCTGGTTTTCCATCAAAAAATGCCAAAGCAATGTTTAGGATCTGAGTCTGAACTGATGGTGTCCACATACTCCTACCTCTTAAAAATAGATAAACTGCTGCTGAAAGAAATGCTTTATAACATCCATTCCAGAAATGAGATGTTGAAGAATGACCTTAGAATATGTCTAAACATGTTCATAACAAAAATACCCTCTAAAATATCCTGAAACATGAAGTAATTTCTTTAAAAATGCTACCTTTACATATCAGGTATTTATAAATTCTAGTTCTCAACACCTATAACTCAGTATGGGATATTACTTATATCTCGTATATAATCTCATATACCCTGTGGAAGTGTCATGCAGAATAAATAATAGGAGTCTACAGACATTGAATTTACTTCCTAGAAATCAATGTAAAAGCTGATAGTCTTTAGTAAAGAACTAGATTTTTTTGTCTATTTATTTTTTAATCCTTTGGCATAATATTTTATCACAAATCCTGTTTCATTTCTTTTTAATTTCATGAAGGTAAGTAGTTTATAAAAAGATAGATTTTAATTTTAAATAAATTCTATAGAACTTCTTCATGAGGATTTGTTAATCCAACTCATACTTGGTGCCAGGAGAAAGCACTTTCTTTCATATATTTCTGACTTCATACAAATTATATCTAACTTTGTGTCTGGCATTCAAAGCCATTCACGGGGATTTTTGAATTGCTGACATTTTTAGGCCTTTAGATGTTGTGGATGCAACACTGAAAGTACTGATTTACTTTTTAACTTTCTGCGGTATATTTTAATAAAAAAGAAAGTGAATAACGTTGCTTAACTTTGAACATAAAAGAAATCTTGGTCTCATTAAGTCAACAGTAATGCTCTCCTTAACTTCAAAGGAGACCACGATTTCATCCAACATATCTAACAGTTCCATAAAACACACAATGAAAATCACTTTACAATATTGGCAGTCAGAGTATGCATTTTGTATGCATCTCAGTAAAGAAAAGGCACAAGCATTCTCACTTATTTACTAATGCATGACAGCTAAAAATTAAAAGAGCAGAGGAATTTTTTGAGAGACATTGTGTTAGAACTCAGGGAATATTAAGTGTGTGCTGCATCCATTTCAAATGAGACTTAAAATCTGCACTGTGAAATCACAATTATGTTGAGTACTCCCTTATTTGCTGGCCATGAAGTGTGTTGCATGATTTCTCTTAGTGGGGGAGCAATGTTCAGGGCGTGTGGGTGAAATACACACACCAGCAGCAAGCAATGGGCTCAAAGCAGAAAATACTCCAGTACACGTTCCATAAGTGTGCAATAAATTCAGTCACCTAAGATTAAGTGTTAATGCATATTCTGTTAGTCATTTTCTTATGCTAATGGTAAAGCAAGTCTAAAGGCATACTTTGAAAAAAAACTTCAAGAAAAGGGAAGAGATTGGACAGATGCATTATAGCAAATTATAATACGGAAATGTGTAATTACTTTAGTGTATACCTTAGCTTACTTAAACTTGAAGTGGGACAAAGGACTCGAGAGGAATAATTTCAAGGCTGCAGGAAAAATGTCTAGAAATTTTTTATATTATGTAGAAACAAAGAAGAAAACTCACCTGAAAGCTAATGCTTTCTATCTCTGACTCTGATGGTATCACACTCATTGTCAAGAGTAGCTTTCTAAAAATGTAGGCATAGCTTGAGAGAATTAATTGAATACATAGTGTTGCTGACCTTCTGGAACAAAATTTTATGACTGCCCACGTGTCTGAAGATCTTAATTGCAGATAAACATTTTCCATTTCATAAGAAAAGGTTTCCAAACCTCTTGTGAATTATAGTAGTCCTTATCCAGCAATATTTTCTGCTCTGAAAACTGTTATATGTTTGCCTGTAACCTGATTTCAGTTGAGTCCTTATATTGGTAATTTTTTCCAGCCTTCCCTTCTCAAAAGAGATACAGCAAAAGAGATCTAACACTTCCACATTTGTACTTTTAACACCAGAGGAGTCATCTGCTTATGAAAGGCTGAAAAGCTTTTTTATTCTCTCCTCATAGAGCACATCTGATAACAGGTTTTTAAGAGTGTGGGATGATGATACAATTATATCATCCTCCTGAATCTTACAAAAACTAAAAACAGAAATCTTGCAAATGCTGATGGACATTTGTGTGCCTGTGTCTTCATCAGCCAACCTCTGTTCTTCATCCCCAGAGTGTGTCGACGAGCGTGTTGTTACTGCATTCTCCCTAGGTGTGTTAGCCCGCACTGGTTCTGTCTCTGCAGCTCCTCAGTTGTGTGTAGCCTGAATGCCCATCTTTAATCTCCTTATCTATGTCTAGCTCATTGATGTTGGGGAGGAATTTTCAGGAATTCTCTCTCTCCGCTGTTAGTTATCACAGCTGGTCTGATCCATGCTCTCTGCTTACATGAACACCACTAAGGCTGTTTCAGCTGAAGGTTGTTTAAACCATTGCTGCATCATCATGAAGTGTGGTTTAAGCTGCCACGTCTGTCTTCACATTGGAAACGACAAATGCTGAGATTCAGTTGTCATGTCAGAGACGGTGAAAGCCATGAGTAGAGTCCACCTTCTCCCTTCAATTGAGTTACTTATCTCTAGCTCAGCTCAGTCTCCACTATGCACTAGTATTTGATGTTCAGGTGATTCCCATGGGCACTTCTAGGACAGATTGAACATCACTGCAATTAAGCTCTTTTAAAGCCTTTTGATATTTTACAATAAGAATATAAAAAAAGATGCTGAGATATATATATCTATATATATATATATATCTCCTGCTGACATTAAAAGCCAACAAGTCTCCAAAATAGAGCATAAGGAAACAAAAAGGCCACCATTACACATGGGTGCATAATTAATGGTGTATTCCATTTTTCATTGAAGAAGGGGATCAAAGCATAACTTATTTTCTTAAAATAACAGAAGTTACCTTTTGAGGATAAAATGGATTTTCTGATATTTACAATTTGTGTTCAACAATACTGCGGAAAATTGGTGCTTCCGTAGATTGTGCTATTGTTTGTGAATAACCTTATATGTGCCTGTGTCATAGAGAAATTCTTTGTAATTATTTTAGTGATTGTAATAACGCTGTTTATTCTGGGGTTTGGAAAGTTTAGAACTGCTGTGCGGAAAGCCTGCAGCATTCTGTGAAATCACTATTTGGTACAGCAGCTATTCACTTGGACCATAGCTTCCTCCAGGTTCTCATTTCATGCACTTGGCCATGGGAATGCTAATCTCTGACTGGCATCCCAGAGCGCTCCTGCCATGCAACAACGGCTAGTAACAGTTAGGCAGGGTCTGGCCGTACATTCATAAGCGTCAATGGCTTAATTTTGGATGAGAGTCATGTTTCCCATTCCCTCATGTTGATACTGCTCCTCTTCTAGATGTTCCTGTCTCCACTGTGAAAGGTCATCTGCCCACAACACAGTCATACTACTGCAGCTGAAATACAAGTGCAGTATTCATGATTTGGGATACTTTAATATACTCTGATTTGTCTGGCAAATATGGACGCTCAGTAGGTGGTTGATTGTTAGAGCAGGCGTACAGTCATCTCTGAGATACCTGACTGTATGTCCCACATTACTTGCACTTGAGTATCGTAACATACTTCAGAAATAACAGGATTTGCCAAGCTTGCTGTTCTCCCTGAATCTGAGTAATTCCCATAGTCATGAAATTCAGGCTATATTGTCTTTCTGTCTGAAAAATTTCAATAGCATTTGTTTATTAAGAAGCCAAAGTTGCACTCCATCTCAGCAATGTCAAATTTTAGCAATATTGAAGCAAATCCATATGTATAACATAAGGAAATAATGAGATACCTAATGGGAGCTCAAACACATTCTTTAAATGTAGTGGTAGTTTTGCATTTTAAGATTCGTCATTTTGTTCTTACAAGGTTTGAAAATGTGTTTTGAATATATTTTGAGTAAGAGTGTGAAAAATAAGAGATTACCTAATGTTTTTGTTTACTATGCAACTCCCTCCATACACACACATTCAATTATTACGAGCACTAAACATTTTCTGGTGCTCCTGTTTTGCAGTACAGGCTTTGCCTGCTTTCTGTTTGCTGCTTACAACATAATGACATCTGCTGGAAGAGGTCACTACTAAAAAGGTGTTAGCAACTGAGAGAGAAGTTGAAATCCAATCTGGATAAACGTATGTTTGAATCTTTACTAGTTATCACCTAAACGTGTATTTACAGCTGATAGAGAAGTAGGTGAAAACACTATAAAATAGTACTACCTAAAATGTATTTTAAAAGTGATATTTAAAACCATAAGACAAAAAAAAAAAAAAAAAAAGCCAGTGCTGAACTTAAAGGGATAAGGATGCATTCCAAAATGCAATTATATTGATTTGACTCATTTGGGAATAGAGCTGATCAGCAAAAGCTGTTTTTTTTGATATTTGATATTTTGATATTTTTTTGATTTTTTTTTTTTTTTATATTTGAAATATCTTGGGTTCAACCTCTTAAGCCAAAGAAGGACTTCAGTGGATCTTGCATGATTTCTGGGAATTTATCTCAGGTCTGGAGCAGGCTGTTTCTACATTACCTAGCAATTTGGAGCAAAACTAGATAATCAGCTGTTTGTTACTGTTAGTGCTGCAGCCCTTCCCATCACCTTTACACGTCTTTCAGTGAATTTACATCAGATGACATTTTGTCTGGTTACTGGACCAAATGTGTTTGGTTCACAAATGATTTGAGACTCTGAAAAGAAAAACCACTGTGTTCACCAGGGAGAGCCTGTGGTGGTGCAACCGACATCCCTGATGTGAAGCCTGTCTGGGGTGCTCTTGGAGTAACTGTAAAATACCAGTAACTTGCAGGTTTTTAGGAAAGTGAATAACTAGTCTTAGACTGAGAAGAAAAAAAAATTAAATATCGTACAAATCTGAAGTCTTGCTTCTCACGTCTCATTTGTTTTTTTCTGGATACCTATGACATAGATGTACTTCTTGACTTGCACAAAAAAAAAGTAGTTTGCTGCCATTTCTTTTCTTCTTTTCCAATCCCATTTTTGACTATAATTTCACCACTCATGTGGAAGAATTATTGTTTAACATTTAAGTGTCATAGATGTGTTATTTCCATGCCTAAAATCTCTAAGAGATTAAAGTAAAAAGTCATGAGTAAAGATGTAGGCTGCCTTTTAGGTACCATCTGAAGATAAAAAATACAGTTACTCCCTTTGCGACTAATATCCTACCATACCAGCTCTTCATATGGCTTATCCTCTCTGCCTTTGAAAACGTGCCATTTCCCCTGTTTATTTCTTTATGTCAATCTACATCAGCGATTTATTCAACAGTCTGATATAGGTCTCAAAAACCTTCAGTCTCCGTATTGAGGTATGCCATGTTCTTTAATCAAGCCAGGTGTAAGCAGCGGACTTCTCTTTGGTGTATTTTTTTCTCAAATATATTGGTGTGGCTTGTTTAGATTCAATAAACCATATATTCACACATTACTTATTTGTGGACTTCGTGATTTCTGGGACACTCAGCAGAGACATAGAAGAGATGTCTTCCTCAGACAACAGAACAGTCCCAGAAGAATCAGCAGGGAGTATTTCAGCCCGATAGATAATTCCATGTTCATAATAGGTTTATGGGGCTTCTTCATCACAGAAAATGGAGTATCTGCCAAATAGGATATTCCCTGAACATAGTCTTGTCCAAGTCACTGTATGGATTATATAGACCCATAATCTGCCCATATGTGATTCTTTGTAGAGATAATCCTTTTATGTGGGTAAAAACGGTACATATACTTCAAGAAAAGAATCAAGGAAAGATTAATTTTGCTACCAACATCTGAGTCATACTGCTCTTCTGAGACAGCAAAATAGTTTGGAAAAGTTGTTAAGAGAAACAGTTTGTGTTGAAATAAAAAACATCTAGTTCCAACCCCCTGCAATGGATAGCGATACCTTCCATTAGACCAGGTTGCTCAAAGTTCCATCTGACATGGCCTTGAACATCTCCAGGGACAGGGCATCCAAAACTTCATTGGGCAACCTGTTCCAGTGTCTCATCACCCTCATAGTGAAGAATTTTTTCCTAATATCTAATCTAAACCTATTCTCTTTTAGTTCTCTTTATGTCCTGCCATTTCAATGCAATTAGGTCAACCCAAAGGCTTCTCTTTTCCAGGTTTGAACAAACTTAATTCTCCCCGTCTTTCCTTCTAGGAGAAGTTCTCCATCCCTCTAATCATCCTGGTGGCCACTCCTCTGGACTCGCTCCAACAGTCGATGTCCATATTGTCCTGGGGACCAGAGATTTGGATGCAGCACTGCAGGTGAGTCTCACCAGAGCAGAGTGTCATGGGATTCGTCCCATCAAGTTTCAGTAATGGCGAGAAGGACATAGCTTTCCGGCAGCACCTTGGCTTCCAGCTCCTCCTGTTTTTTGCCCATGCTGCGTGCATTGGTTTAAAGGCACCTCAGCTGGGTTGTAGGCCAAGTCGCTGTCCTAGAGGAGCACACCTTGATTCTTTTGAGATAATCTTCTGGTGTTTCTCTGTTGGCTTTTATTTCCTTAGGAGTCCTTGGCTTGTCCCTATAAGACTGTGAGTGTATTCCAGAGTCCTTAGTACAATCCAGAGTCAGCAAATGGAAGATGCACTTCAGCTGGGTTATTGATTTCACCCCAAACTTTACATGCTGCCCCTTGGTTCATCTCTGATGAGCTTGGTCTTATCCCTTTCCCACTTCAAACCTAGAGTAAAACCCTATCAATCAGCCCTGACAACTCACAGGCTAAAATAGTTTTACCCTTTTCAGACAGGTGAACTTCATCTGGCTCCAGCATGAGTGGTACTGTGCAAACCACCCCAAGAGCAAAGGCTATTTCCAAGGCAACTTTAACTCTTCTGACTTCATCTTGCCTATCAACATTAGGATAAGTTTATGTTCAAGATTTGAAAAATTCAGCAATATACAAGCAGGATGGATCCACATTCAAAAAAAAAAAAGCAAGAGTGAATTTAATAGCAGAGCTGCAGATAAAACTTTAGAGGTCAAAAATACACAGAAGAACAATAAACACCACAGTGATACAGGAAACAGTATAATGAACAGAATAAACATTGTACTAGCAGTTGAAGAGTAGTAAACACTGCTGAGATATTAATCAAGAGGGAATGTGGTTTATGGCTGGATTTGCCTTCAGACAGAGCAAGTTATAAACCCATTTGTGTAATATATTTTTGTTTCTAATATTTTCACAGCCACCAAAATGAATATTTAATAAAATAATTAAAGACTTACCCTTTTTGATGTGATAAGAAACTAAGAAACAAAGTCCCATCACTAATAGTTCATCTTTGTGGGAATACTTATCATTATTTTGACACGAACCCTGAATTATTATTGAAAGCAAATAGAGAAACAAGGTCTCTAAGCTCTTGGATTTTTCTTTTATTGCTGTCATTGTCACTGCATACTCTGTGGCAATGTAACGGTGGATAAATTAAGGCTCACAGAATCAGATAATCTCTAATGCTCCTTATGAGAGCATCTTTTTCTTTCTGAAACTATGTAAAGGATACATTTAATTTCCCATTGTTCTTATACATAGACTTCAGATTCTTTGATGGCCTAGACTTGGAGGGATTTAACTGGCTAAAAAACTAGATGCTTTGATTCTGTACTTCCTTTTCTACTCCTTATCAGTCATTTGCAGAAGCTATTCCCCCAAGGACTTGTTTTTACTTAGGGAGAAATCTATACCCCTAAGAAAAAAAAAAAAGAAAACTAAGAAAAAAACCAAAACCTGATACCAAACAGCAAAACGGGACTTTTTCCCTCTTACAGAATTCAGGGACAGGAAGTCTCTGAAACAATGCTTAAATAATACTGACCCTCAGCAGCACACACACAGCTGGCTGTGTTTAAAGAGCTGCAGGAAATGAATCAGCATCTAACTAAAGCTAGGCATTTCCAAAGGCCAGAGGATGGAAAGTCTTTCCATAGTGGAAGTTATCACTATGAAGGTCGGGTAGCAGAGCATTCTGTGAACTGGCCTTCATCCTTTTACTTTAGGAACTACCTAAATTATTTTTAAGCCACCTAGAGATGCCCCAAAATCCTTTCTGAAAAAATGGTCTAAATATATTGTAGAAATGCAGCCAGGTCATCTAAAGTAGTTGCTGATGTGAGAAGAGAATTATGCAGATTTTACAGACCAAATGGAGAAGGAAGCAACAGAAAATTAACACCTCTTAGAGCCAAGGAAATACTGTTTAAAATAAGCAATCCAGTTTTTACATATGTACTTCATAAATGACACAGATGGACACTTGACCTCCAGTCTAGAGGTTTAGCCTTCAAAACACAGGACATAACTCTCATCAGAGCTTATCCTCCCTTTCCTAACTGGGCATTAAAGATGCCAAAAAGATAATTCCATGTTTGTGATTTTTGTTCACAGCTCCTTAAAAACCTCCAAAGTTAGTGGAAGAAATAGTTGTTGTTAGAGACACGAAGGAGTCTTTTCTCTTTTTAATTTTGGAGAAAGTCACCTTAAATTCATGGTTGTTTGTATTATGAAAATAAACATGCCAGTACACATTTGGAACTCCATATGACTATTTTCTTCCCGATAAGACAGTATGTTCAACGGAGTATAATACTTGACAGTCGTTAGCAAGCAGAGAAGTCCATTTTTCTTTACCAGTAATATCCCTTCACCTCATTATAAAACAAGAGTTGTCATACCAAAATCGAAGACTTGTCAACAGAGTGGGGAAAATCATTTTTAATTACTGTGTGGATAAAGCTTCAGAATGATGAGAAATGGAGAAGTGTGATAATTGAAAGAATTATAGGCAATTCTTGAATTAAATCTTGTATTTTTAGTTGTTAGTTTTCTCCTTGTTTCTATATAAAGAACAACCAAAAAATTCATTGGTAAGTGGATGCACAGGATAGATTCTTCTGAAGTATCACCATGTATGTTCCAGCCCTGAAACAATCCCTGTGTTAGGTACTCTTAGATTCTGGACTTCAGCAAAGATTTAAGGATCAGTCAGTAGCAAAAGTCATTAAACAGAAAAGAGATACTCAATTTTGATTAAAAATGAAACTAATAATAATAAACAATTTCCTTTTAATATATAGTTTGAATATTGGAACTGTAGTCTCTATGCTTAGGCAGGTCCTTAGATGTTCTGAAAAGATACACAATATAGAATAAAAGAAGTATTAATGTTAGGTAAAGTTACAGTAGGGCAAAAGCAGTTGAAAGATAATTGATTTTAAAATGTTTTTTTTCTTCTGATAAAAGTGTGTTTACTAAATAGAATGTCATTCTATCTTTTGTCTTTTAGGGAAAAATGGTTCAACATTAATAGAATACTTACTAATTGAAGAAATCAAAGTAATTAACAATAGTGTACTTAAAGCAGCAGAAGTTCAAAATTGCCGTTAGTATCTCAATATCAACATCCACATTTTATTATGTTCCATTAGTGCTTTATCTTAGTCAGCTCACTGTTCCTGCTTCAGAGAAGCATAAACTAAATGGGCCACATTAATATGCAATTTCCACCTGAGACAGTGCAACTGCAGTATAGATAGCCATGGCTGGGTGCATTTTCACTAGTAGCTGCTGGGCATAATTTAATCCTTTTTAATAATTTTATAGATATAACCTTTTACTCAATTGCTCACTCTGTTACGTTAATTATTAGTAAGTGAAAATATAATTTAAACATAGGTCAATAATCTATGATATATTTTTTGAACATTTCTTTTTTAAGGCGCCCTACCTAATAACAATAACAAGATTTTTACAATATTTTGGTGTATGGCTTAGCAATAAATATTACAATGTCAATGAAGGACAAATATTAAGCAAGATTTACAGAGGAAAATCAAATTAGTATTCCAGGTACTGCATTTGGCATAGAAGCTTGAGACCTATACATATAAAAAGAAAATACATTGAGAAAAATGGTACATCGAAATTCTCAAAACTTTAACAACAGATTGTTTTAACATTTGAATTAACGTGTTTCTAAAATTTGGGTTTTACAGTGCTGAGATATCCTGGCTGCATACTGCACACAGAAACACAACCTTCCTCCATATAGGGAAGGGTTTTATTGTATTGAAGGCTGTGTCCACACTTCTCCTGTAATCATTTTCAACTGTTTGCATTCAGGAGCTTGGACCTTTAAATTCCACAAAGCCAAAGAAATGGAGCCCTGTGGTGACTATTTTTAGTCTTTGTGCTGTTTGTTGCATTCTCCCTTTTATTAGCTTGTAAGACACAGCTTTTGACTTTTCTGTTTATTAGTTTTGTTTTCATTTCCTAGATGAGGAGATCTGACAGTCTTTCTTATGAGTTCAAAACATTTTACTTCATTTCTTAGAGCACAGGAGACTTGAGGAAAAGTGAAGAACAATATTTTCAAACATAGCCTGTACATTTGGATATTGAGTTAAGAAAATATCTAAACAGAGAGATCTTATACTTGATTTTTTCATAGGCATTTATCCATCTCAGATTAAAGTTATTCGGAACTGGTAGGTAGTTTGTATTTCTGAACAGAAATGCCATTTTGAAACCAGAAATGAGAAATCATTCTGCCATTTTATTTGAAGAGGTTCCCATACTTTTACTAATTTCAAATCAGTATATGCATTTCATCTAATTAGTATTTCATGTCAAAAACGTGGGAGTGATCAGAATCCAGGTCTCTTCCAAGGGAAAAACATTCATCCCATTCTCCATGAGAAGAGGGAATGAAATCTAGGTCTTCTACTTCCCAGCCTCCAGTCACCAAGATCTTAAAACTGAGGCATTACTGCCTTCTTTACTGTGCATATATTAAGAGAATTAGATGTGTAAAAGCAAGTCAGGCTAAGTCAAACTGTACGAAAACTTATGGAATAAAATCCTTTGGGGAGCTCGGTCAGAGAAAAGCAGTGATTTCTGGATCTGAGCTGGGCTTGCATGAATAAAATCATTATGATTCAAAACTGCCTAAATATGCAGATGTGAAACTGGCACCCAGCTTCTGATTTTAGGATCCTAACAACAACTTCTATGATACTTTCCATTTGCTGAGCAGGGCTTTGGGGGATCATGACTTCGTCACATACCCGTCAGATCTGCTCGTGTCCTTGTTTCTTTGAAGTTCTTAAGCTTCAAGCAGAAACTGCCAAAGGTTCTGCTAAAATGAGAAATGCTCACTAAACAGTCACTAAACAACCTGGGGAAGTATGTTAAAAAGATTCGTTAATGCAACTGTTCATTTAAAGGGGTGAGTGGGGAAGTTCAGCTATTTAGCGAATATAGAGAAATTTATAGAAAGGATAATGAAAAGAGTCTTTTTTTGTAGGCAAATTGTTTCTTTGTGCTTGTTCTGTACATCGTAAGTGGAAAATAGCTTCACACCTGTTAGGCCTGCTGTGCTTGTCTTTGGGTCAGAAACGGGTTTTCTCTGCTGTTGGAGAAAATATACTGCTTGGAAAGGTGGATTGGATGGATGGATGGATGGATGGATGGATGATGAGAGCTATTGCAGTCTTTATTGGCTAAAAGTTGCAGGAAGGGAAGAGTCAAGAAAAATATGAAATAACTAATTCAGAATGTTTAGAGAAAATGTGTCCTCGTGCTGAAAATAGGCTGCTTGAGTGTTTTAAAGCCAAAATTGAGAATAAGAAGCAGATAGGAGCTCAGAAGTTTTGCCTCTGGGAATTACAAGCACCAATTTGTGGACGTGTATATTCCTTAATTTGTATTAGCATCTATTAAATACATCTTTTGAATTAAATAATATTTAGTCTGCTAATTTTCTCTTTTATCCATTTGTAACTAAATCTGTTTTCTCTTTAAGGTGAGGTTTATAGCTGTGCAGGTGACTCAGTATCTTCATTCTTGGTGAGTCTCCATTCCCACATCTCATTCACTTGATTGTTTTCTTTCTGTGATCACATTTGTAAGGTACTTTAAAAATTCTAATTACTCTTTACAACACTCCTTCAAAGGAGATAAAATTACAGAGAAATGGATGTATTCGCATTAGGTGTTTCAAAGCCAAGAGGAGAACTCATGCATTTCTGACTCCTGGACTCCAACAGGACCATCAACTGAATGAAAATTTGACTGCAAAACAAATTGTAAAGTAAACAAACACCTGCTTCACGTCCATGAGAAGAACACAGTCATAGGATAGGATGCTGAGAGGTTTGCAATGATGGCAAGGTGCAAAGCAAAATGAGTCATCTTTTCAGCAATACCAGTACCATTCACTGTCCTGCCTTTAGGTAAAAGCTAACTGCAATGCTTCCTGATTTGAACAAATGTTTGCATCATTAGTTGTGTGGCATAAAGGTGTTGCTCTGTCTGCTGCTGACAGGGAAGGTGCTCAAGTGATCTGCTACATAAGTCCTTGCTGGTAAGAGAGTGAAAGAGAAAACCCTTTTCTGAGTGATTTTTACCTGCTGATATCCTAAAAAACGAACGTTGTTTGGGTGTCATTGTGCAATTCCTATTTTGCTGAGTTTTATTCTCAAAACTGTGGTCAGGGTGGTAGATAAGGTAACTTCAAGCATGAGGAGGATGAAATATACTGAGTGTTGTTCTAAGATACCTGGTAAAATTGTGCTAGTCTCCAATGATGACTTGTTAAAAGTAAATTTTGTCTTGAGATCTTCTGAGTTCTGAAGACAGGTTTGGGCTCTGATCTGTGTGGAACCTGCCTGGTCTGTATGCAGTACTTGAGATTTGGGGGCAATACAATCATATGTTATGAATAAAAAGATATACACCTAATCAGAAGTGGGTAAAGGTGAAAGACTCCCAGCTGTGCAGTCACAAGCTTGATTTAATCATGTGACAGTTGTGGGCATTCCTATTATAACCTCACTGGACTTGAACAATAGGATCACTTTCACAGGCTTGAGATTTTACCTGGCCAAGTGGGATTTATGTGATTTGGTATGTTTTTTCAGTGTATTTTTGCAAGTTTACAAGTGATACACATACCAATGTTATGTACAAAACCTTTGAATCTATGTAAGCAGTGATTCCTTAGGGAGAGATTACTAGTTGCTAGGCTTGAAAGAAGAAATTCCTGTATTTTCTGTAGAAGAAAACCTAAGTCTCTAAGGACATGATCTCCGTGCTATGAGAAATTAAAACTTGTGTTCAGTCTGACTAGTCTGACTTGCCTTCCACTGATGGAGTTCAGGAGATGCCACTTTGCCACACAACTCTTTGTTGCCCTGAATCTTATGCTCTGTTTTAAACAGACCAGTTTAATAAAATAAGTAGCTACAAAGTACCGCTCATCATTTTTCTATTTTAACTGCACCTCAAGGTTGAATGACAGCTCATATTGATACGTGTCTTAATATTCTAGAAAAAATTCAGATGCAGTCTGTGTAAAGGACAGCCGTCATGACCTTTATTACCCTTGATAAAGGCCATCAAAGGATGGTCTTTATTTGATAATCCTTGAGCTTTGCATATATATCAAGCAAAAAAGAAGTGCAGTGTTTGAAGCAAGATATTAGTGTGCATCTTTGGGCACTAGAAAAAAATGTAAGAAATTAGAAATACAACATCTCTTCAAATTACCAAATACGTCATAACCAATAATGCATTTTGACTTTTTTACTGTTATTATTTTATTAGGGTATTTTCTCAAATAGTTTAGCATTGTGAAAGGGTATTTGTTTGAAACTGTCAGTGGTCACACAGACAGATACCATCTTTCTGCCTGAGGACTGAATAACCATTCAGCAACATTTTGGTAATACTTTTATTCTAAATTAAACAAATCTAGGCTTTAGTATTCAGTAATAATTTACAACATGCGATCCCTTCTCTTGTTTCTTTTTCTACATAAAGTTGTGGTGGCCGTGTTATGGATCCTTAACACCTCTAAAGACATTGATAAAAAAATTAAATTAATTTTTAGTTCCTTTGATTTCATTAGGATTACTTACACAAGGACCTGGTCATATTATGAAGAAAGGATCACAACCTGCTTCTTTAAAAGGAGCCTTAGTGGTTTCCAGAATCTTGTTTCAGGCTGTTAAAGGGCAGCACTCACAACTAGTTTGAAATCAAAGCACCTAAACGTTAACTAGGCTTTACTTTATTATAACTTTCTATTTTTTCAGGAAAGTTCATCTTTCATCTTTCTTCTGGTCAAGAAAAAGGGCACTTCAGTGTGCTATTCATCACTGTTTCATGTTTAGTATATTCATTAATTGTTTAATGGCCTTATATTTTTAATGAGTTAATATGAAAATGTAGAAAACCTCTTTCTGAAAAGGTGTGGTTTTGATGGCAGTCAACATTTCAAAGCAAGTGATCTCACCACAACTTCAAAAGAAAAGCAACAAGTTCTTTTTTCCATGTCTCATGCTTTCCCATTGACTTTTAAGGTTAAAAAAGGATCACATCATGTCTGCTCATCAGCATTTCCTTTTCACTCCAGTCATACAATCTATCTCTCCTTCCTGTCAAGCACTGAGAAGAAACCCCTTTCTCTTCAGTTATGTTTTAATCTATGCCAGCCATTGTGCGACCCCTTACTGTTGTCTTCAAAATATTTTGCTTGTATACCTTTCTTCCGACCTGCCATTTCTGCACCTCCACTATGTAACTTCCTCACACTGAATCACAGAACAAGCTGAGTTGAGAGGGACGAATCAGGACCATTAAGTGGAACTCCTGTCCCTGCACAAAGTCACACCTTGTGCCTGAGGGCATTGTCCAAATGCTTCTTGAGCTCTGTCAGGCTGGTGCTGTGACCATTTCCCTGGGGAGCCTGTTCCAGTGCCCAAACACCCTCTGAGTGAAGAACCTTCTCCTAATATCCAACCTAAACCTCCCCTGACTCAGCTTCATGCCATTTGCTTAAGTCTTGCCACTGATCACGAGACCGAAGAGATTGGTACCTGGCCCTCCTCTTCCCCTCACAGGAAGTTGCAGACTGCAATGAGGTCACCTCTAGGTCTCCTCTTCTCCAGGCTGAACAGACCAAGTGACCCCACCCAATCCTCATGAGGCTTATGAGGACAAGATAACAGTGAAATCACAATTTTTTGCCTATGAAGCAATATTTCCCTCACACTCTACCTTGAGAATATTTAGCTCCAGGGTGACTATATCTTGACTTCTCAGATCGGAATCTGCTTTATGGGATTTATATAAAGACTATTCATTAATGATGCTCATGAAAGGGGTGTCATGTTTTTTAAACACAGAAATCATTACTGCTCCATAAGAGAATTGTCTGTAAACAGATTTGGTCTTTTACACCTGTGCAATTTTTCAAGTGTGTTTTACTAACTCAGCTACGTAAACTTTTCTCTCCACTTCTGCATTTGGATCTTTGGCTTATAACCAACAATTTACTTATTTACGTAAAAGTATGCAGAATAAATATTCCTAAACTACACGTGAATTTTACTTACATTAATGTTTTACTGTAAATCTGTAAACATTTTATATAGATATTAAAATCCTTTATAGATTTCAAGTGAAATTCTTTAGGATTTTATCCTAAAAGAGATTTCCACTTTCATAGTGCACTTCCATAAATAGTTATTTCTAATATGTAATATCTACTGCAATATTTCCAATATATATGCAGGCATAGCCAGCTTATCTGCAGTCATAGATATATGAATGTTTCTTCTAGGAGGATATAGTTTGCTAGCCAACTATAAGCAGCTTTTAGAAGAATTTAGCTGTGTATTGGCATTTAATATTCATCAAGTTACTGGAAATATTAGTAAGCTTTGTTTCCTTTTCGTGCACTTTGAATAGCATTTTCATGATAAAGTTTCACCAGTGAGAACTTAGGGGGACAATTTGTCTCTTTTTTGTCACCCAGTAAGGAAAACCCATGAAATGTAATTATCTGGGTTTGCATAATACAAGGTGCAGCTGCTTACACTAAAATGAGAGAAACATATATTTTCATGTTCTTAAAATCAGTGAAAATAGATTAATTTGGTTCAATTTTCTGAAAACTTCATATTAAATTAAAAACAGTGTTTTGTATAAATACAAGACACATCCTTAGCTTCCCATTAATCAATATATTAATTGCTGTTAAAAAGATACAAAAGTTTCAGAAATTTGAAAATACTCGAGTATCAACTAAATCCGCTTGCAATTCCTTTCCAACACACTTTTATACCTAACTAAAGCCAAAAATATTTGATGCCCTGTACCCAAATGTTTGTGTGATCTATACATACAGTGGACATCTGATTTTCTTACTATCACCTACATAATTGGCTTGATTTGTCTAAAAAGCAAGGAAGACATTTTCAATGATAAATTGTTGGATGTGCAGTGAGCCATGGAGTCATTGAAGGATTGTGGAGAAGTCATTTGGCTAAAACTCTCACTCAAAGCGGGGCTGAGGGCAGCATTAAGTTGGGTAAAATGTGTCGTTCCCTAGCGAATCTGGATAACTTCCACAGTCTCTCTGGACTGAGAAACTGTGGTGAGTCCAGGAAAGCAACACCAAGATGGTCAGTGCCTAGAGAATGTGTTCTCTTAGGAGTGGTAGAGAGAGCTGAGTCTGGTAGTGAAGAAGGGCAGTCTAAGAAGCACTCTATGACCACTTGAAGTGCAGTTACACACATCATAAGAGGTATCAGATACCTCTTAGTAGTGGCAGGTGGTGCAACACTAGGTAGCATCCTTGGGGAGGTCCAGTTTAGAAAATTTCTTGGTCATTAGGAAGTTGATGAAGAAAATTACTCAAAAAATAATGAAAATTTAATTGAATTTGTGTAATATGACATTTAAAATTTGTTTCAGGTTTCATTTATTCCTCTGGTCTTAACACTTTATGCTGTTTCTCTGCAATGAAATTAATTTCTGTTGTTACTTTTTTGAAAATTCAAATTAACTTTGTGATGGAGAGCTTGAATCCTCCAAGCATAATGAATATATCTGAATGCACTTACAGGTGATGAAAAATAATAAAAGTCATCTTCAAATTATCTTCAAATTTTAAATCCAGTTTCTATTAATATAAACCATATTTCCTCCATAAAATACTTATTTGAAAGTAGGTTAAGAATTATCCTGGAGATTGGAGGCAGTCAACACCATTTGCATTTGCAATATCATTTTCATGTAGTGATTCTTCAGGTTATTGCTATATAGAGAGTTATAGGGCTCTCTGAACAACACTGTTCCCATTCCTGGTGAATGGTAATTAACCTTCAGGTTATGAACTCATACAATATATGTTAAGGTTACTGTTACCCAAATAAAATACAAAGCACAATAAAGTTTCAGGGAAAAGGATCCACATTGTTCACTGTGCACAAAAAATATATTCTATTCTTTTTTCAAAGCTTCTGCATTGTAATCTGGTTTAGACTTCAGCAGTTTGTTTGTTCATATACAGGGACAGAATGTGAATTACCGTGTGAAAAAAGCAAGAGTGCGAGGATGGGGTTTTTGCAGGTGTACTGTACTGGATTCATCTCTGTGCTGCTAAACTGATTCATTCTTCCACAAGGGGAAATGATAATGACTCCCTTATTATGTATGCAGAGACAAATTAATGCATCAATAGCATTTACACCTTTGAGGTGGGACCAGAATGCGCACAGACACTTGTGCATTTTTTCCCTGCAATGTGACCACTGTCTTGTTAACCAGTCCTCACATCCCACCTCTGCTCTCCTTCTGTGCCATTCTGTCCTTGCTGTGCAATGCCAGCCCCATGCACTATGTGACACATTTTAAGGATTGTTGCACACTCTGAGCTATTTCTGCAACAAATCATGACAAAACTCTGCAGCACAGAAGATTTTTGTGATTGTGACACTTAAAATTCTACTTAAACTGCCTCATGAAGTATGAACTTCTAACATTAAATATATCCTGGTGATAAGAGAACTTTATTCATTTACGTTACCAAGTATGTGAAATTTGAAATCAGTATGTTACTTAGCTAAATTTGTTGAGTGAACCTATGACTTGCTGGATACAATAAAATGTCACTTACCGTCGGTTTAAAACATTTTTATCCAAATATATGAGCATTGTGGGGTTTATTTATTTCATAGTTTATCTTAGTCCTGATCTCTCATAGACACATCATGGTGGGGTTCCAAGCACTCTGCAAGTCACTTTCAGTATCCAGATCCTGGCTCCAAAGGCTGCAATCAAAAAAGAGGAGGAAGAGAAGGGAAGAGAGAGGAAGGGCAGCCACAGACCACAAAGTTGTATGTGGGTCCTCCAGTGGAATCAGGGCAGAAACGGGGAGAATCATGCCCTGTGTGATATTATTTTTCCTTGATGAAACAAAGGTGACATGAACCTACTGCTGAGGTCACCTTTGTTCTCTTCCTTCTCTCTCCTCTTCTTAGGTTCACATTTCCCTTTTTTGTCTCATCCTCTATTTTTCAGCTTGGACATCTTTCACTTCATCTTGTCTTCTATTCATTTTCCCTGCTCCCTTGTATGCTTCAAGTCTAATTTGTTTGCAGTCATCCAAAGCACAAGTGCTTTACTCAGACATTATCCAGAGACCCCTAAGCTCTTGCAGACCTTGTCAGCTCCAGAGCTCAAAGAAATATAGGCACTTCAGCACAGGTTTGCACTTGGAGTAGTACAGTGATAGACAGGGGGAGCAGGGCTACATTAAAGCTGCCATTTTGGTTTTGTGTGCTGGGCTATTGGCACTGCATAGGGGTGCACTGTGGCATCTAATGTACTAGATTGCTTAACGCAAATCTCATGATTCTTGTTCATTTGCAGTGTAGTGTCATGAAGATAGATGCCATGGAAACATTCTGAATGGAATCAGATTTTTTTTTAGGGCATTAGAGTTTGGAAAAAAAAATCACTTTTTCTATATTTCCACACTTAGAAATCCATTGAGTAAGTCACTCTTACTGTGCTCAGTATATTTCACGAGTGAGAAGAGTGATGTGGTGAGTGCTGTATTAAAGAAGCCTAGATCATCAGAGGAACTCAGAAAGACAGAGGAAGGACAGAGGAATTTTGCTACTCTCTGAGAAGAGCGTCATGGAAAATCCCAGAGAAGTGCCTTTTGCAGTGCTTTGAGTTCTTATTCCTGAGTATTTCTGTGGCTTACAAATAAACCCCCCTGCTTCACCTATATCTGGGAGGTTTTGTATGCAGCACTGGTGATATAAAGGAGTAAGTAGGCCTTGTTGACAGCCTGTGAAGAGAATTAGTGCTCATCTCTTCAGAAGTCTTGCAACTGGTTTGGACTAATTGCAAACTCAGATAAGAAGCCGAGAGTTACTCATTCCTAGACATTTTATTCGCCCTCTCCCTTCACCAGACTAAGGCTGCTGAAGTTTTATTTCAAAGACAGAAAATTGGTGAAAAGCGTAGGTTATGTTGGAAAGATTGAAGCCCAGGGAGAGAAGTGTCTGTGAATCTCTGAAGGAACTCATTATTTAGAGGATTTGTCATACTAAAAAGTATTGAAAGAGAGAGATCTGCCTGGATCCTTTGTAATGTGGGCCATCTTTATGGTTTGGAAAAGAAGTTTAAATTCAGACAGCAGTACATCATTGCAAATACTATGATATATAAATATTTATTTATCATTTGCTAGATGTTATATTTTGGTGGAATCTCTTAAGCTCAGTTAAAATGCTCACATAAAATCAAGAAGGTAGATTCAATATATATATATATTTTTTTTTTTTTTTTTTTTTTTTTTTTTGCTGGTGAGAGATAAGGAGAAAAAATACATCAGAAAGAAAATGAAGACTTTCAGACTGGTTTTGCACCCCATAAAACTGGGAGATTGGAGATCAAAAAGCAGCTACAGAGTCAAGTCACCATTAAGTACCTGCCAGGCAAAAAGCTTATTTTTTTGTCTCCTGTGGAAGTATCCTGAAGGCTTTCTGTCCACACAGTTGGCTCTTAAGAGTTAGGATTGGGAATGGTGTTGCCATTGATTGTGGGGTTTTTAAGCTTTGTGCATGTTTTGTTTTGCCTAATAATAAATACAACTGCAACTAGGCCTTTTTCCTACTTATTTACAGTCTGTGAGTTGTAGTTGCTCTAAACATACCAAAAGTTAGTGTTAGCCTAAAGATTTTTCTTCAGGCATGTTAAATTAAGAGAAGTATTACAGCCCTGTCATGAGGAAGGGTGTCTGCCTCTCCACAGTTAAAGCAAATAGACATTGTTGGTAGCAGAATGTGCATGTAAAGACAAACTTGTTTGTCACAGCCGAATCAGTACTTGTGGGTGACATTCCTGACAATATTGCTGCAGGTTAAGTAGTTTTAATGCTACCTTTTCCTTGATATCTTCTGTGAAGAATTTTTGTTGATCTTTGGGAATTTAGCTGCTGCATATGACTTCAACATTTTACTAAATTTTTTCTTCTCCTTTATCCTGTTTTTTTTTGAGTCAAACATTCAGACATATGCGGTTTTACATGCATGCTACCAACTGCTTGGGGTTTTTTGCATAAAAATAATTATTTGCTCAGTGCAATCAGGATTTCCATAAATAAAACACAGGTAAAACTTATGTACATAAGGGTTAAGGAAACTGACTTTTGGCTGCTAACTCTTTAAGTTGTTTTGCACCAGATTTAACTCATTAAATATTTCAGGAAAAATTCACTGTCCAAAACCACCCGTATAATAAGCACTCCTCTTTTCAAATACCCAGTGAGGTTCGTCTTATTTCTTATGTTCAGAGTTCAGCATTGCTTGTACTGCCAGACTGCCCACGTGTAGCATTCCTTGGGATGTATGTAGCGAGTGGCAGCAGCGTTGTCCCGCTGTGCAGACGGGTGGCGTGAGGTGGTGAGGAAATGGAGCGCAGCCTGTCGTTACCCACCGCCACAGCGTTCAGGGTGCTGAGCTCACTAAAGAGGACTAAGTTGCGTTTGTGGGTTCAGGATCAGACCTGTGCAGCTGTGGGTGGACAGTACGTGTTACATGCATGTTTGGATGTGTTATTAGCATGTTCACAAACCTGCCAGGCCCCATCTCTCTGCAGTGTGCTGCCTGGCAGAGGCTTAAGGCAGAACAAGTTGCATCTGCTGGAGGAGTTTTAGTGTAAGTACAAGACTGCATGTGAGAACCATTGCTGAGCTGGGAGCTGAGTCTTGTGTGCAGTGTTCTAAGGCAGAATATAAGTACAACTGTATTGATAATCCTGAATTGCAGTAGTGGTTCCGAAGACAGCTTTGTCTTTCACCTTCAGACACAGACATTTGCACCTGCCTCTATGTCTCTGTGTTACACCTGTGTCAATACCAGCTAACAGTACTAAACACAAACATGGTCATGTTATATCAACCGTTTGGAATATGACTCTTTGGAATAAATATGCTCAAGATAATAGGCGAGATCCTTGATGATCAATTTAATTGAATTTAGCATGAATCTTTTAGTTGCCTTTGCTGAGAGTTGAATGAGGCTAAATAGGTAAAATTAAGAAATAAATTAGAAAAGCTGGTGTCCTTTTTTTCACCTTGTTTTCTCTTTTTACTTCTGCTACAGCTTTCAAAATTTTATGACCTTTAAAACAAGATGTACATGTTAATACTTTTTTAAATGCTCCCACAAAGAGTCCAACAATCACTTGTTAACAATGAATGTGAGTACTTGACTATCCCAGTATGAATGCAAATATTAGCTATGCCAAAAATAGTGAAATGAATCAACTACAACCACCTTTAACAGTTACCACATAGAAGCAGTTAACTGAAATACGGACTGCTGGAGGGCAGGCCAGTGAACATAGGCAGCTATCTTGAATGGCTAGGTAGAAAAAAATTATGAAGTATCAAAATAGTGTTTATATTTTTCATCTTTCCTTCTTTTTGGAGACGTATTCTTATGCTAAGACAAAACAAGAAATTTAAATGGCATAGAGAAAGAATAATTGTTACAAATATGTCTGGAACAATGACTTTAGTATTACGATACAATCCAATAAGTTTCTTTCTTCAATTAAGTTTCACATTATTCTGTTGGTTATTCATGCAGCTCTGTTATGATCAGTGTAAGGCAAATAAACCTAACTGTTTACACAGTGGCTCATCAATAGAAAAATGACAGAGAGGAGGGGCATGCAGTTGCAGAGATCCAGGGAGGAATATCCATATGAGTTCTGAAATGTTCGGCCACTCCACCCAGTCTGGTGATGGACTATGTTCTAGTTAAGATACCTCTCTGTGTGTCTGTCACTGCAGCTGAAAACAAGTTATCTGCAGGTTCTGAAGAATTTACCTGAAATTCCTGCTCCCATGTGAACTAGGCAGTCTAGTGGGCAGCACCATCATTGTGGCAGCCTTCTCCAGCTTCATGGGAGAAGATGCTTCTGATAAAATTTCTGTCAGCTAATTCCACATTCCGTGACCTTGGAACTGACTTTTGAGGAGGGCTCAGAAGCAGCATGAGCAGGCACATCTAGGCTGACCATTGGCCTTTGCATTTTCATGTTGTGAAATGACGAGCTTCAGCTTTACACATCAAAATAAATTAGGCCAATGCAAAGAAAGAAGAAATTAAAACAATCACTGATTGTTATACTAATACTTTTAGGTTCCTTTTCTGTTAAGAGAATGACTCTTCTTTTACAGAAAAATGGGGAGAGAGGATTTGCCCTTCAAGTCAACCAAAAGTCTATTGCTTTAATTCCTCATTGCTGCCTTTTTTTGGCCTTCAGCATCAGTCACAGTGTTTACCAGTCAAAGTCCCAACCCATACACCAAATATCAATTCAAGAGCTACTTAATCTATGGAAAAGTAACTGAGACTGTCTTTGTATTTGACTGAAGCACTGTGGGGAACTAAGAACTGGATTGACAAATTAGACAAAAGATATTACTAATCCTATTCACTGTATACTGTTTAATATGTATGAAGAGGATTTATAACCAGTTCCTGAAGAGTTACTTTATCATTGGTTTTATTTGCAAAAAAAAAAGAGTCGAACTGTTTTGCAGGAGACTTTTTCCCTGTTTTTTGCTTCCAGAGTTTGCTTACCTGCACCCTGTTCTGTTGACAAAGAATGACTTGCTAGGGAACTGGAGTAGTTTATTGATTCTCTGAGTATCTTACTAGGGCTTTGGTGGCAACATTTAGTATCAACCTTTTCAAATTTTAGTCATCTGCCCAAATGCCAGCTTACTCACGTGATCTCAAAATAAAAGAGATTTTATCTCAGGAGTGTTAAGTAAGCACAGGCAAAACTAAAACAGACTTCTGCTGTGCATGGTTTGGTCAAATAGTGAGGAGCTGTATGCACTCACGTTTACCAATTAAATATCCAAGTACCGGAAAAAAAAAAGAGCAGATGTTTTCAGATGCATAAACTTAAGAATGTGGTTGTAAAGAAGAAAAACCAACCAGGAGATATGACCTGCTTTGTTTAGCTCATTCCTGGGCTTATCCTGTGGTCATTTCTCTAGCAAAACAGCCATTGAAGTAATTCAGAGCTGCTTAAAAAATGAGTCAAAAATTTTGTTCTGATCCAAAGCCAATTGAAGATAACAGAGAGGTGGGGAGTTTTTTATTGTTTTGATGACTTTGTTCATGCTCTGCATTTTATAAATGCACACAAGAAAGAAAGGCATGTTTCTATGGATGAACCTAGGAGTCTTAAAAATCAAAGTCTCATTGAAAGTCAGTGGGACCTAAGTTTCTGAATAATTTTGAACATTTGATATGAGTGAACTCACTATCCAATTCTACTTAAAATGCTTAGAACTGCTTTTATCATTACATATTCAAGCAAAATTTAAATTGGTACCTGCCACAAAGTTCAGCCAGACGTATTAAAGTCATTAATGCAAACACATTACTCATAAAATGTGTTGGTTTTTTTCCTTTCCCAAATCAATCATTAAACCAGAAATAATTTAGTTCCTAGCAAGCAACTCCTACTTGCTTTATTGCAATGAAAATTAGTGTTATATACACTGTTGCCAAAACAGTCCACCGTTTTGTGCACTTCACTGAGGCATTTTTCTCAGTACCAGCAGAACACTAAATTTCAATACCAAATTTCCTTGGAGCTGCTCTATTTTGCTGAGGGAGCATCTCTATTTGACAATATACAAATGAAAGAATATGGGTTATCTTGATGCTTCTGTGAGTCAGCTCAAGAAACAAGAAGAATACTCTCCTTTTGTCTTGTGAATAGCTTAGGTAAGCATGGCATATCACCCTTTCGTTATGAAAGACTGAGAAATACTGAAAGTTTTTGTCCAATCGGGATGTATACACATATCTTTCATTGTTGTGTCTCCAAGACATGTGATAGCATTTGAAGTTTCTTTTGTTTTCCTGATAACATTTTCATTGCAAAGTTTTTGATAATTTTTCTCTCTCTCTTTTTTGTTTCTTTTTTCTTCATCTATTTCTTTTTAGATAGTCTAGCTGAATGAAGTGAAGAATTAAACTATATAATACAGCCTTATTATAGGCGGAACAAAATGAAGATGATCTGATGAGATAAATTGCTGAAGGTTAATAGCTTTTTAAAAATCAATCTTCCTTACAAAAGAAAAGGGTAAATGGCTTAGTGGATGAAGCCTTGGCCTCTCACCTTTCTGACCATAGTTCAAGTCTAAACTGTGAGGGTCCAGAGTTACATGCTTTATTGGGCTGAGATCAGTCTCTAGTGGGCAGGAGTCTGCATTACAAGATTCATTTTTCCATACAGGCAGTAGCAGCACGTGAAGCTGATACAGACTACTCTATAATCTCCCTAAGCAGTGAGGCTGATGGACCAAAGTCAGTGTCATCCTGCACAAAGCATGAGGATGTTCCAGCTGGCAGTCCTCTGTACTGTCTCTGTGTCATGCCATGCTTATGGAATCAGACTTCCAGAGCACCTTTTTGTCAGCAATAAATATAATGGTCTCCACTTAACAAACAAAAATTAGGTGACTTTTTAAATAATAATTAACAGACTACTAGAGAGCTTTAATAATCATAATTGATCATTTTTCATATCAAGTTCAGGCAAAGAAATAATTTATCTCAGTTGTTATTCATAAGGAAGGCAAAAATTCAGAGAACAAAATAATTGAAGTGTCAATTAGGAAGTTTAAGTAAAAGTGGAGAAATTAAAAAAACCCCAACATTTCTAGCATAATTTATTAGCATGTTAATCAAGTTTTAATCAGATATTAGTCTGATAATTTATGTATTCCCATCAGTCATGTGCATGAAATGACTACTAAATAAGCTTCTTTCTGATTTAGTTTTAATAATATGTTTTAATAGAAAAGCACACTGCATTCTGAGCAGCAAAATGAGCAATCCAGGCTGTCTACCGAATAAACATACAAGGCACACACATTAAAAGAGCTTTCAGTTAAGGAAGCTGTTGCAAGTGTGATTTTTGTAACCAAAGACATGCTCCCTTGAGGCCTAACTAAAAGCAGAATTTCTTAATCTTGTGGGAAATTTTATTTTCTAAGCTGAAACGATATAGGAAATGCTTGTTACTTAAATGTGAAAGGAAAGTGTTTTGGTTCACCTGTTTGGCCTTTGCAGCAAGATACACAGAGTCTTGTGTGAAAGTATTCAGCTGTGGGTCTGTGTATTGTGAATGTTTTGAATAAGTTTAAAATCGGATATATAAAATCTGTGTTCTTACTACTGAAAACACTGGGCATGCTTGTAGGGATTAATAATTAATATGCAAATATAATTTGAAAGTAATGTGTATGCTGAGACTTAGGACTTGAGTGTGTGTTAAAATGTGCATACATTCATGACAATCCCATACTCATCCCAGTGCTTTTTAATGATTATTGCTTACTGTTAATTCAAAACACCTGCAAGTCCCTTTGTTTTGATCAAAGCACTTTTTCTCCCTTGAGACTGATGGATGGCTTTGTAATTTGTGAGGTAATATGTTAAAGGTCAGGAGTTAATATGTCCTGTGGAACTTGCTCTTCTACTTGCCTTCATCTCCCAAATAGGCTTATTTTTCTGTGTATCTGGAACCCCTGCTCATATATACACTAAATGTATGTGTGCTCACACTTAGGCATGTGTTTATGTGTGTGCATCTCAGTGTGTACACATATATATAAATGCACAGAGTAACCTTTAAGAAAATTTTATGTAATACTTCTTTTTTGTAACACCCTATTGCTGTTTGTATCAAGTATTATTCTTCTTCTTTTTAAAATTAAAATACCCACAAAACATGCATTTACTTTCAGCTATAGAAAATGCTAATAATGCTTTTAGAATGGTCTTTAAAAAGTCTAATTATATCATTTAAAAACGGAGAGACCAAAGGGCAAGCTAAATTCTCCTAACATAAATCAGACTTTTTTATTTCAATGACTTTAAAAACCTCAAATGCAGTAATTTTAATAGCAATGAAAGAATGAATAAGTCATAACTCCGCCTGATCACATAACTGTCTATAACTGTTATTAAATGCTCCAAAATAAGTGAACTCATTATGTTTCTGCACTGCTTTTAGCTAATCTAAGATTCTGCTCACTTAATCATGCAGAAAAGGCTTTAGCACAGTTTTAGACCCTCAGCAAGGTCACTTCAATGCCTTTTTTTTTCTGTTCTGCACTGATCATTTAAGAACAGCACTTTGACCCGAAACTGATGATCTCTCATATAAGCTTGAATGCTTAACCCCGAAAGGGCTGTGTTTCAGATGTACATTTGCACAGCCTATTGTCATATTTGCTGCAAACTGAGCCAGGCTCTCTTTTCAAGGAAGGAGGAAATGCCAATCAGAATTTGTAGATGTTGTGTTCATGATGAAAGTACATTTTATGATACCTTCAGAGACTTGAAGTGATTTTTAAAACACATGCTCCTGCTCTGGACTCTTAAGTGAGTTTTAATTGGCTCTAGAAGTATGGCAATTATATGCTGTTTTTTACTATATGTTTCTGTCAGACAATATATAAATCTTATATGTAGAATTTTCCCTGAAATCCAATTCATTTAGGCATGATAACCCATTTAGACGACTCTTGCCTACAGTGAAACTGTAAGCACATCCAAAAGCTAGGGAACAAATGCTGTCCCTTCTTTTCTTCATGGTGCCTGTGCTACAAAGTAAAGTGCATTTTAATGCCAGTAAAGTGTCTTCAGAAATCAGGAGTAGAGGTGAAGTCCTACACTGCTGTAGCTAATGGAAAAACTCTTTTATTGATTCAGTGGCAGCAGGCTTGGGCTTTGAATCGCAAATGAAGGCTGTAATTCTCAAATGCTAGTAAACGTGCTGAGCTTTACTCATCTGGTTTGTGCTGTTGATATCAGCAGGATGACTTCACCCGAGTAAAGTTGTAGAAAACTTAATCCCACAGGCATTTATTTCCTCATGTGCACTTTCCTTTCTCTCCTCATCTGGGCACACAGTCAGAGGGAGGCATAATGCAGCCATAGCACATATGGAGAGTGCTTAGCAGGCCTGTTATAAAGGTAATCATCATCCAGAAACACTGTCTTCTCCACACATGGTGAACAAAGTTGTTCTTTATGATCCTAAAAGGCTTTCTAAAAAATGCTCTCTTTTTCTTCTTCTTTTTCTTTGTTATATTTTAAAGGCAGAATGTGTTTGGCATGGATGAGAAAACATTCATGTATTTCCCTCACATCTTTTCTGAGTCTTAGCAATACAAAAACATTTTTTTAATTACATTTAATTACAAGCAAGAATAAAAATAAAAGAAAATAAATCATAAGGAGGGCATTCAAATTGTCCAGTGCAGCTTTTCCAGCTATCATGGAAAAGCTCCAGCAGTGCTTACCTGCTAAGGACTGGTCCCTACCGATCACTGGCCCCCCACACTTTCCTGTGAAATGAAATTTTCTTCTTTTCTACAGATATAAAACATACTTTGTGATGGTATAATTTCTGGCCATTCAATGCTGCCTAGGGTTAGAGTCATAAAATCTCGACTGTAGGTCTATTATGGTTCTTCCCCAGAGACAGTGTTTGTGGGAAGAAGCCCTCCCTGCCCTCCGGCCCTGCAATGGGGAATGGGAGCAGTATGCAAAGGCATTTATACCTCATGGCGGTGCATTTGTACTTCAGACTACTTCAAGAATAGCAAGGACGTGTAAAATGGTGTCATCGCTCCCTCAGACTGTGGGATGATGAGTGCATTTACAGAGGTGTGCTTTTCAGCTGTATGGAAGGATAGTTTTCCCTGTACTGCCATAAATCTTATGGCTCTCACTGCTCCTCTGGGCCTTGCATTGGCCATGCCTGTTTGGAAGAGACACAAGTGATTGTTTAGAGGTAGTCTGTGGTGTTAAATCATAAACTTTTCAAGTCACAGACTATTCAATATTTCTACCATATCTAGGCACAACTGGTGCCAGGCCTACAGGCACTACTGCAATGCACTTGATGTAAAGGCAATACAGTAATTCCCAATGTTACAATGTACTTTGGTATATAATAAATTAGTATTGTTGTATTTTCTGGGAAGACTAACATAAGAGTTACATTATAAATACTCTATAACAGAGCAGCAGGTTCACAAAAGCAAAAAAAAGCCACAGAAAAACACAAAATACCCCGCCAAACCAAATAAATAATGGAATAATGCTTCAACTGGTTATAGAATAATAAAATAATATTATATTTTAATATTGTTTGCTTGAAGACAATTAATATTTAATTAAAATGTAAATTTTGGTTCATGCTATTTAGATAAATGCTTGAGCCTTGAATTGGTGCTCCATTTCTCATTTTAGATAAGAAAGTGTACAAACAAAGGTTTGAGGAGACAATATGCCTCAAGAAGAGGAAGGAATTTGCCCAGTTCCCATTGGAGAGGTGTTGTAGTCAGAGACCCATTTTTCTGTCACTTTTGTCATGTCCATTGAGGAACTTCAGAAAATGTGTTTGGTGAATTGTGTAACCAGGGGGTTGCAGGGCCCTTTGCTGTTGTTGTGCCCTGTCCCACATTCTGTCTGTGAAATAAGGCCACTGAAGCACTTAAACAAGTCAGATTCATACCGCCCTGTTCTGCATATGATAAATTATTGTGACACTATGGTACTGCCACTGGGCAGTGCCACAGAATCACTGCTGCAAGGAGAATCTCTTCTATTTTTCTGTCTGTGCTCTCATCTACACAGGCTAGATTTTCACTGGGAAAACAAAATCCAGCTGCTTAGAAGCAAGAAAAGATACATCATGGACTGAATAAATAAAAGCTAAATATTACTACTAGAAAGGCAAATGAAGAGATTTTCTACAGGCAAGCACAAAGCAAAATCCCATTCTAAGCATTTCAGAATATAAGCAGTATCTGCATCCAAATCAGAATTGCATAAATGTGATCCACATTCTTAATTCACTATATCTAAATCCCAAAATCGGATGAGTGTGTGTGTGTGTGTGATGTGAATGGGGGAGGAGGAATTCCACCACATTTCATTTCCTTATTTTGCCTCTTGAGTCCACCTGAGATTTAGGAAATGCTTTAGGGCCAGCCAATAAGCAGTTCTGCAAGCAAAATTACTACATTCATGTGGTAATGATTTATGAGGACATGGCATTATTTATGCATAATTGCATAAGTGGTGTGTATTAGCAATCATGTTTATAACCCCCAATGTTTAGCACATTTTAGCATGAATTATTATGCATGTGAAATACTGTGAAGTTGTTTTAAAATATTATAAAGTATTTCCTCCTAATAAACATGTTTGCAAATATCCAGTCTGGCCTGTGAATTAAAGCAGGGTGATAGGCATGAATCTGTATTTATTAAAGTCAATGTGACTCCAAAAGTAATCACATCAAACTCTAAAACTTTTTTTTTGTCCCCTGAAGGATTGACCAACTATAGAACTGAAACTGATTAAACCAAATTTATCATGAAATAAAAATATCTAGCCATGCAAAATTCTGACTGTAGTTAGGCACTTGTAACTTTTTTCCTGCTAATTTTATTGATAGTGTTAGAGCATCAGACCTGAATAAACTGCTTATAGGGTTATAGAACAGGGGCTGTGCAGGATTTTTAAATGGTACTTTCTTTTTTTTAGCAGTGATTATTTTTATTTACTATTTCTTTCCAGATATTTATCATGCTATGCTGGAGCATAGAGAGTTATAGTTTGAAGGCTTTATTTGCAATAGTGAATCTTATTTAGGGTGCAACTCCATGCAAATTTTAATTTCAGGAGACACCTTTTTTTCACAGCAACATAGATCTTGGACATTTGTTTTTTGTAAATATTTTGTGTGAATTCTAGGGAAATTTGTGCTGATTCAAGGTTTTTCAGTGGGAATCAATAAAACTACATTAAACAGATTTCTTGATTGTGGTTCACGTTCACACTTTGTTTCTCAATAACATCAAAACCATCTCAGGATCTCATGTATTCAGTGTAAACCTAGCATGAAAATAAAGAAACTGTTCAGAGCCCCCAGTAAACAGTTGAGTTAAGTTATTTTTCACGTTTGTAAGGTTTCATAACTTGGAGGTTCCTCCATCAGGATGAGAAGTATATAGGGCCTGCTGACACATCCCGGGTTCCTGAGGGAAGTGACTGATGTTATTGCCAAGCTTCTGTCCATCATACCTGAAAAGTCATGGTAATCAGGCAAAGTTCCTGGTGACTGGAAAGAGGAAATCCTTGCTCCCATTTTTAAAATGGAGAGAAAGGGAGGTCTGGGGAGCTACACATGACTGAGCCTCATCTCGCTGCCTGGGAAAGTTATGGAGCAGGTCCTCCTAGAAGATATGCTAAGGCGCATAAAAGAAGGACATGATCCATGGCAGTCAGCACAGCTTCACTAAGGGCAAATTGTGCTTGACCAATCTGGTGGCCTTCTGGACAGCAATGATCATCACAAGGGAAGGCTGAAAGATGTCATTTATCTAAATTTCTGTAAGGCCTTGCATATAATCCCACATGACATTCTTATCTCTATATCAGAAATACGTGGATTTGATGGATGGACTATTCAGTACATAAGGAATTGGCTGGATGGATGCAAGCAGAGAGTTGTGGTCAATGTCTCTATGTCCAGGTGGAGGCTGGTGACAAGTGGGGCCCCTCAGGGCTCTGTCTTGGGATCAGTGCTCTTCAATATCTTCATCAGCAACATAGACAGTGAGATCAAGTGCACCCTCAGCAAGTTTGCAGGTGACACGAAGCTGAGTAGTGCAGTTGACTCAACAGAAAACAGGATGCCATCCAGAGGGAAAAACTTGAGAAGTGGGCCCACAAGAACATCATGAAGTTCAACAAGTCAAAGTGCAAGGTCCTGCACCTGGGTTGGGGAAATCCCAGACATGAGTACAGACTGCTAGAAGAAGTCAAGGAGAGCAGCCATGCTGGGGGTTCTCATGGATGAAGATCTGGACGTAAGCCGACAGTGTGCACTAACGGCCCAGAAGGCAAACAGCATCCTGGGCTGCACCAAAAGGTGAGTGGCCAGCAGTTCGAGGGAGGTGATTCTCCCCTTCTACTGTGCCTTTGTGAGACCCCACCTGGAGTCCTGCATCCAGCCCTGGGGTTCTCAACACAAGGACATGGACCTAGTGGAGTGGGTGCAGAGGAAGGCCACAAAGATTCTCAGAGGGATGGAGCATTTCTTTTACAATGGCAGGCTGAGAAAGCTGGGGTTGTGCAGACTGGAGAAAAGAAGGCTCCAGGGAGACCTCATTGCAGCCTTTCAGTACCTTAAGGGGGCTGATGAAAAGGAAGGAGAGGGTTTTTTGTATACAAACAGATGGTCACGGGACAAGCGGCAATGGTTTTAAGCTGAAGGAGGGCAAGTTTAGATTAGATGTTAGGAAGAAATTTTTTTGCTCTGAGGGGAATGAGGCATTGGAACAGGTTGCCCAGAGAAGCTGTGGATGGCCCATCCCTGGAAGCATTCAAGGCCAGGCTGGATGAGGCCCTGAGCAACCTGAAAGTCCTTTCCTACCCAAGACATTCTAAGATTCTATGACACAGCCTCGTCTCATAGAGACACGCAATATAAAACTCACATAGTATATGGTATGAATGTATTTGAAAAATCAGTCAAATGATCAAGAAACAAAAAAGAAATGTTCTTCCATAGTGCCCTGGAGATTGCTAGGTGTGTATTCATTCCATCAGCTTCAGTCTAAGGGAGGAAAATTCTTAGAGGCACCTGGGAGGAAAAGAAATGAATTTTTGAAATTAGATTTTAAAAAAATAAGTATTAAAGAGTAGAGTAGGCTGTACACTTTAAAAGCAAATAAAAATGTGGGGGCTTTGAGACAGAAATATTTTGATGAATTCTTATTAATTAAGTTAATTTTATCCTAATTATTGATAAATCTATCAACCTCCTACAAATATTTATTTCAAAATCACATGTATGCACTATGCTGGTACATGAAAGGAGAATTGCAATTAACCTACTCAAATAATGTGAAATATTTTTTTCCAAAACCTGAAATGAGAAGAAATCTTTATTTTTGCCTTTTCTAGTGGTGAATGAATTCTGCCCTCCAAGCAGCAAGTAGTCCTTATATAATAAATGTATTGGTGGTAGTTTTAGACCTCAAAAGTAGAGGGAAACATTTTGATAGCATGCAGTTAGTATGACATTCTTTCCCCCCACACACTTTGAAAAAAGAGAGGGAGTAGAAGAAGCCACTTATCTTCTTCAAGCCCATCTTGAATATCATCAAATATCATCGAAATAACTGGCTAATCATAGTAGACATAAAGAATAAAAAGAATTATTAATTCAAGTCTCTGACCAATGATGATGTCAAATCCATAACTTTATAGAATTTGGGATGAGCATTAGAGAAAAAGCAAGCCTAGAGGGTTTTCTATGTTTGTTTTCAAAGTAGACTGAATTTTTTAGCTTCCAGTCATTTTATTGAACTTCCACTTACATTCTGTATTTTGGTAAAACAGAAGTTATTCAAGTACTTGCAAACACAAGAGTGTGAAGAGACCTAAGATCAATGTAGATTAAATCTTATGTGAAATTTATGAAGACTTATTGACCCAAAGTCCAGGTCCTCAGTTTTGAGGCTTACTAAGGATCTTCACTGAAATGTCTTTGACATTACAGATCATAGCAATTTTTCTTCACTAGTTAAGTGGTGTAAAGACCATTATTATTTTTTCAGATATATACTGGTTTTGTCCACATCATTAGTGTGGAAGAAGGAAAGGCAATATAGGGTTCAGCTTGTCCATACATAGATGATAGTCCATTGAACAGGCATGCTGTTAAGTCATGTCATTCACTGCTTTTTGGGGAGGAGTGGGAGTGATCCTATCCCACACCATCATTAAACTAACCAAAAAATCTAAACATATTGGTAAAGCCCTTCACTCATCAGGAAAATACGTTAGGCAGCTTGAAATATTATAGGTGAAGGTATTGCTGTAATCCTCAACATCTCATGATCAATCAGTCTCCAAATTCCTTGATGATTTAACTTACTGCAGGTGAAAAAACAGTTTAGTGTCCTCTCTTCTTCCTATCTTTATTTGACTTTCCTGGTTTGTCCAAGAATGACCACTTGAGAAAATTTTCGTCAAGGGATTTTTTTGACAATATTACCAAGCTTTGAAATGAGCCCATCTGTATGATTTGGTCTCTGGTCTCTGAAAATTTGTAATGAACTTATCTTACGAAAATCCTTAATTGATCTTCTGGGATGTTTTTATTTACGTCAGATCTTGCAATATATTTGCTTATTTGGATGTATTTACCACAGTAGACAGAAGAAGGGATTTACTTAAATGCGTCATTGATATTTTTTTTTCTTTTTATGGGTAAGTGTAATTTCTAACTCAAAAACTGTTTCCACAGACATAAAATCTTTTCAAAGGTCTATTTCACTTCAGAGCAAATGCATTTACTTCTGCTGGTGTGGTGATAGTGCTACCAGACTTTAATTTAGGTCATGTATTGGAAAGTAGACTCAATCATGTTCAAGGGGACAACAGACACCCCCAAGATATTCCAGGTTGACCAGGATAGCAATGTCCTGTCTCCTGGAAACAGTGGCCTTCTCATGTTCATGCCCTCCAAGAAAGGTCACAGTTGATGTCACTACAAGTTAAAACATGGTAAAAAAAAGATTAATACATTCTACTACAAATAAATCGCACTTTTTAAAACAAAAATCTTATTTTGCTTGTTTTATATTCAGCTATTTTGTTAGAAGAAGTGACCAATAGGGCATCACCCAGCCCATGCTGTGAACTAGATTCACAGAATTTTATTCTGTGTGTGCCTTGCAGACAAAGATGCTAATCTAAGGAGCAGTTTTCTCACATGTGCTATGCTTTCAAGGAAAAGGGGTTATCAAAAGATTTTTGGGAGGATTTTTCCTTCTTACTTTCCTAGTAACAGATTTTTAGCGAAGCATAGTGTTTTTCAGATATACATGACAAAAAGCATGCATGAGGATTCCCTTTAATTGGTAGAAACAAATTGTTTCTCTAGCCATATATTTTAGCACATAAATCGGCTATTTTTAGCAACTGTAGGGAATGTAGAACTCCCTCCTTTTCTTCCTCTCCCCCCACCTCTGTCATAGGAGAAAGGCCAGTTTCCTTTACACATCCACTGCTTGTTAAATTCATTCCCTCTGATAGGCTTGGCTAGTGTCCTTAGACATAGTATCTTAATGTACATATGTTTTTAAGCAATGACTTGCCTATCTTAATAACATCACTAACTCAGTTTGTTCTTAGAAATATATGGAGACCAAACACTAATGTAATAGAAAATGGAATTAAAAACAAGGTGCCAGGACTATGTTTCATTGTTAGCGTAAGGAAGTCCTGGTTTTTTCATGCTTTCACCATCTCTCTCCACTCCCCACCTCACCAGGATTGTCAGCTGTTTCAGAACAGTGTAAGTAGTCTCTTTGTGAGACACTAATGACCTTTTCTTGATTTTGAAACTTACAAGAGTTAAGCAATTCGTGGATGCACATGTGCATCCGCTCATGAGATCAGTTTTCTCCCGCAAAATGCATTGTAATTTTATGCAGTGTTTAATGATTATTCCTATTTTGCAAGAATATCAATAAAATGTGTTGTAATGTTTAAATAAAAGGCATTCTCAACCAGATGATCATAGAAAGCATGTTTAAAAAGATGTCAGCTTACATTTATACAAGTGATAGGAGCAATCCACACGAACTGGATGCAAACCACACAGATGGCTAGCAAGTTAGAGTATTTACAAACGCCTTGGATATTTTAATATTCGCACTCTTTCTACCTGCCATAGCAAATTTGAACTAGATTTTCCAGCTGCTGTCAGATCCAAACCCAAGAGTGTCCTTCATTACAAGCACCCCTACCAGGAATCCTTGGCAGTATATGTCTATCTTCCCTGTGTATTCTCTCCCCTGTTGCTTGCAATTAGTTGATAGAGTACAAAAGGAAGGACTGCGGAATGATAGAAGTGTAGCTGTTTTGCCTTGCCAGGTGGAGTATGAGAGTTTTTAGAGGCAAGTTGAATGTCAAAAATGGAGACAGCCCCTCCCTTGCTTAAAGGAACCAAAAACATTCAGGGAGAGTGTGCGTGTTCAGCTTTAGGCATGTAATTATGTAGTAAACTACAGTGATGAGTAACAGCTTGTATTTCAGTGCAGCAGAGGTAGTGTAATACAATGACTGAAAACATGGTTTTCTCAGTCCCATCCTAAATCACCACCTTCCCCTACACTGCTTTGCACTTCACGCAACCTTTCTGATTAGGCAGTGTTTTCTTCCTAGTTTAAGTACTCATTGTAACAACTTAAAGAATAACACCTAAATTAGGCCTATCACTGTTTTTTATAGTCATAGCATTCTGATGGTATATGTGAGTGCCTTAACAGCTGTAATTGTTTGAGTTCTGAGAGGAGCCTTATTTTCAACCAAAACAAGTCTGTTGACTTCACTACTTTGGTGAAAAATTCCTCCAACAACTCCCTCACTTCTGACACATATCATCAGAACCTTTTGCTGTTGGCAAACCATCATTTAATGAAACATCTGGAAACGTACTATAACATTCATCTGAATGAATCTCTCATGCCTAAATGGGTAATATTGAAACATAAATATTTTTGCATTTGGGAGACTTTCCCTTGAGACAACCATACATAAAATGGAAGCTCTATGAGTAATGAGTGACAGTTTCTTAAAGGTTAATATTTTCTTTAATCTATTTCCATAACAGGAGAAGAGAAGAAAATACAGTGCTAAGCATAAGGTGTGCTTTTGGGATTAGAGAAACCATCTCTGCTAGTATGTATATCTCAGACCACAGGGAACAATATGCACACCACAAACACATTTTTATTTCATTTAATCAAATATAGAGGTGTCTTAAATATTTTTTCCATGTTATTAAAAGGATTGAGGATTCCTTACATTTTCTTTTTTCTTTCTTTTTTTTATAAAGAAAAGTAAAACTGCCCTTAATGCTGGACTAGACTCTGTGATTGTCATGTAAGGTAATGAAACCATTAAATGCACAGTATTAAGAAGAGACGAGATGCAATTAGCCAAGAAATTACTCTGATCTCAGTGACATTTTCAAAAAATCATAATACAATATACATTGCAGGACATGATTGACAGTCTAATCCAGTTTTGATGGAACGTAGTCCACATAGTGAAAGTAAAGCAGTACACGGCCAGATAAAGCTCACAGCTGTGAATCCCTGATATGTCCTTACAGTCTTGTCACCCAGGAAATTCCTCAGGTTTAAAAGATGATGAAAGTATCGACCATTAATGACAGGATCATCTCCTACCCTGAAATAAAATGTACTAATCCCTTTTGCTAGGTCTATGAATTCCTAATATAAATTATATAAACTGTAGTAATTCATCTCTGTTAGCACAGTTGTGTTTGGAAATTGTACAGCAGTCTTTGCCCTATTTGAAATGCCAGATGAAAGCAAGACATGTTCGTTTAAGCTGCAGCATAAAGTAATTTAACACAGGGGACAGAATAACTTCTGGATAATGAGTGGTATATATGTAAAAGAAGGAAGTTCGGAAGTTCTAAAGTGGCCTGATGGATTTATGCCTGATCTTAGAAAGAGGCCAAAAATGTAAATATAGGAAGTATGGTTAAATGCAGGTGCTTTGTTAGACATTTGTAAGATGATTTAATGATTGAGTCATACAGAATACATCCTCTGACTTCAAAGAGACATACAATGGTCATTTATGTCTTACAAATAATTTGGATGGTAACCTATCCATCATTTAAAAATAAGTAATGTGGATCACACTGGATTATACTGCAAGGGGGAAAAAATAAAAAATTAATTTGAAGTGACATTTACAAACACATTTGAATTTCTGCAATCCATTTTTGATGGTACATGGGCTGCACATGTCTATGAAGCTGGACTTGCAGCCTTGTGCTCCTGTGTCATTGACGCCTATAACATTGGCTAGACAAGCAGTCATTGATGAAGTCGGATAGTTAACCATCTAAAGGGAATTTAAGGCATCTTTAAATAATACAAAGCACAAAGCTAGATCTTGGATACCTTTCACATAAGTAATGACAGTACAGAAATGCAAGCTTATTAAAAGAAATACCTGGCATCCCTGGAAAAAGTAAAAATTCTTCAATATGATCTATGCGTGCTTCAGCTGTGTGTACTGTGCTCATGCAGCGTTTACTAGTTATAAGAGTAAACCCAGTAGAGAGAGAATATTGCTAATGAATAATATTTTCAAAACCGGTGTTTGTTGTAGAGGTAATTTTTCAAAAGCATTCAGTGTTTGGTAGCCTTTCTACATTGCACATCTGGCAAAAGTCTGCAGTAGAAATCACTGCACTGCACATGCACACAAAGCAGAGCCTAATGTTATTCAGAGCTCTGAGAACACTTTAGGAAGCAGAACATGAGAGAGTCAATTCTTTTATGTCTGGCTCACATTGCTTTTTCCAGTTATGTTCAGAATCATTGCAGTGAGATCAAAAGCTAACACTACACTTAAGTTCCCACAACTTGTGGGATTAAAGATATCCCACAGGTGTGATGGACTACAACTCGTTCAAACTCTTCAAATTTCAGCAGGTTTCAGAATAGCTTGAAATATGAACCAAACCACAGTTGATTGCATGCCATTCTGAAGTCACCTCAGAGAACCAAAAAAACCTGCCAAAAAGCAGCAGAAATCTATTAGTCATTTGAAATGTCAAAATAAAAATTCAATAGATATTGTCAGACCGAAAACCAGAGCTCAACTTTGAATATCTACCCAAGCTTACATGCAAAGAGGTGACTAATGGATTATGCCACTTTGTGAGTCAGACTTAGAGAAATACTGCATTTCCATCCTGAGGGTTTGATTTATTCAACCTGGGTAGTACTAGAGATGAATACAACTGGGTTTGTAAGTAGATTATATTAAATTCAGGGGGTTGTTTGGGGTTTTTTTAAAGTTTACTAAGAGCTGCAATTTAATGCTAAAGTCTGTTTAAAAGATGTTTGAATCCCAAATAGCCTCTGGATAATTTTCATTTGTCTATGTTCTATTTATACAATTCAACACAGACATACTTTTTTATTATCTATCAAGACCTTGAACATTTGGAAATACTATTCACATAAAGCAGAATTAGAAAGCACAAAATGCTGCATCTAATGACAAGATTTTATTGCAATAGTGTACATACAAGAATACACTTTAGATTACTATCATAACTAATATATTGCAATGCTGATAAGAAAATGGCAGAAAAAGAATGCTTGAAACTAGGAATGTGATGAGTATCTTTGATTTCACTAAATTTGGTAGTAATCAAGGGCCATCAGCAGCTCCTAGGAGGACCCCTGCGCCACAGCATCTGATCCTAGTCCAGAAACATTGTAAGTTAGAAAAGTGTATTATAAAACAGGGCTGCTTATTCTGCTCACAATATCTTCCCTAAGTCTACCATGAATTACTTCTTAAAACTCAGCAAGGCTTCCTCAGGGAAGATTTTTCTGTTTCTGTTCTGAGTCAGATACCATGCAATCTTTACTCACTGTTATAAATTAGCTGTGAATGTGTCTTGCCTACACAGCTTCATGTCAGTAGGTTCTGTCTTTCCCCTTTTTTTAAAACGAACAAAAATTGAAGTATGTTTCATTCTAAATCAAGGAAAAATGAAAGAACACCTGTATTTCAAGGTCTAGTTTGCTCTTATAATATGGGTTTTCCCAAGTAGAGAGGCAGAGAAATGAAAAAGAATGTCTTGTGGGTTTGTATAGTAGGTGCTTTTATGTTCAACAACAGTACAATTGTATTCTTTGTTTTTAAGTATAACTGTCTTTATTTGAGGTAAATGAAGATTATCGGCCCAAATTGTTTTAAATTGGTTTTGATTACCTATGCTATAATCTTTAGATGAACAGATACTCAGAGTTTCCTTTTTCTTTTCCCATGTGCACAATGTGATCGTGGTTTTCTATTTTTATTATTACTTAGGGAATATAATAAAAGAGGATAACTTTGATTTTAACTGTTTTAAAAGTAAACAAATATGTTGAGCTTTTTAAAATAACAAATACATTGACATTTTTGGATGTTTTCCTAGGTTTCAGTACTTTGCCATTTATATTCAATTTTTAGGGAATCAGCTTCAATTTTGGCATAGTAATTTATTAGAGAATCCAGATTCCTTTGAGAAAAATCAAAACTGATGATGCCAGCAGACTCAACATGAGAGTATAATGCAAATGCTGTTCGTTTGCTGTATGAGCATTTAAAGGGCGAGAAGAGGAAGATGCTGGGAAAAAACTTGAATATTTTAGAATGTGATGTGCTAATCATGAAAACTTTGTTTTTCATATTCTTTTTGGTAATCTTACATTTTTAATACATATAATACTATGCATTATGATAAATACTAAGTTTTTTTAAAAGTATAATTGTACACACTGCAAGTTTAATGATTGAATGTCATTTTGCCTGTGTAATTCCAGAATTAGCTGCACTAGATATCCTTTTATATTTTTCTGCTTTATTAGTATTGTATGATCTCTTCTTATTTCTGCAGCAAAAGCACAACAGCTAAAGCCATTATTTGTTAGTAGTTTTTAAAAGATATAAATTTCTGATATTAATAGCCTGATAATAAAGAAAACTATAGGTGCTGCTACCATCAGTGGTAAAGTAAACGAATTTGCTCTAAGGCTAAATAAAGGCTAATGAGAAACGCTGTTTATACTTCATGCAGAGGGTAATGCTCGGTGTTTCCATTTGGCCCAAACTCCTAAGTAACTCCAAGTGTTATTATTTTGCTTAAAAACAAAAAATGATGTATTTACTGTATTCTGAACTGTCAGTGATGTTACATATACTACTACAGACTTGTTGATGTGATATTTAAGGTGGGAAAAAGACTAGTGATGGTCTGTAGCCAAACATAGATAATAATAATTCACAGGGTATAGCGCCTGACATTTTCAAAGTTCTGTATAGTCATATGAAAAGCATGAAAAAAAATATGAAAAGAATAAATCACTCTCAGTCTAAAAGCAGTCCGTGTGCTTCTACAATTAAAGGAGCGTAGTGGAAGACCTGAACGCTGTGTTTGGAGGACACATGCATGTGGGAGGGGAAACCTTGTTCACTTAAAGGCAATGTTAAATATTTTTCAAGATTCGAAATCACTTTTTGGCACATCTGTTATGGCTAATTAATTACTTTAATTTGCTTTAAGTTGTGTACTTGAAGTTGAATAATGCATGATAACAAGGCTAGGCTTTGTGAGGAAGACCTTTGGTAGTCTGTACAGTGTGCTGCCTCATTACAGAGCTAGTTATCTGCGGGAAGTCTGACATTGAAAGGTGCTACACGTCCCATAACACCCTCCCTTAACTGTGATGATTGTAGTTTCTTCCTAAAAGTGATGATTAGGAGAGAGAAAAACAAAACTGAAAGCTGTATGAATATTTCATGTAAATGTAAGCAGGCACTTACTGGACGCAGACCTTGATTGATGCCAGAGTGCCTCTAAATGCCTTGACATTGAAGGGTTTAGACTTCCCTTTCCACAATGACTGCTTCAAGAGCTGCAGTTAATAGAGGAATATAGCTGTATTTCGCTGAAGAGCTCTTTATTACTGGCTGATATTAAACAAGACCACAAGCCTTGAGTAAGTGAATCTAGATACAAGAGTTAGTGGATATCTAACTGAGAGAAGATAGTTAAGGTTTCCTCTCCCTCTGTCTTCCTATTCTGTAGCTCAATTGCTTGCATCGGTTTTAAATTCCTTCCTATGCTGAAGTGAATCAGCAACACACGAGGAATCAGCCATAAATTGTTTTAGAGAACCTCTGTTTGACAAAGCACCAAATGAAAATGTCTAAACAAGTTCTTATAAGGAGGCAAGTGTTTTTCAAACATATTAAAATTAATACGATTATTCAGATTAAAAAACTTAGAATTTTAAAATCTTTCCCAATAAGCATTTTGAAATACTATTGAAACATTGATTAGAGAAAAATATCTATTCTTTCAAGGACTGGTTTTTCTTTTGCTTTCAAAGGGACACAAATATTCCTATGCATGTGCTATGCAAGAGCCCAATTCTGTCACACTTTTGAAGTGGCCTCTTGAAGAAAGAGACTATTAAATGGAATAGTAATACATGCAAATAGTTTAGAAGCTGAAACCAGTGTTGTAAAGGAACAGTCTTTCAAAATCAGTCAAATGAAGGAACGATATTTTGAAAGTTGACACTGAGATGTTTCATAGTGAGTATGAGATGATGGTCGTAATATGTGTTTACTCTGTTTTATTAATAGACAAATCACTCTTTGAAAAAAGCTCTGTGACTACCACACAATTTCATCAGGATTATGGACTACAGTTTCCAAAGACTTATTTTTTTAAGCCTGATTAATGAAACGCCTTATTTCCAGCTCTGCCACATTTAGGCAGAAATTTTAATCGACATGTTAGTAAAGGAAATGGAAAGATTCCTCACCAGGAAACATCCATACTTCTGTTTTACACATTAGAAGGCATTTCTGTTTATACCACCCATCTCAAATCCAGTACACCATCAACAGGAGGACTGTGGGATCACCTTTTCTTTCCCCACACAGGTTCCCTGTGGTGCATAAAAGCCTGAATTGGCCCTTCCCAAGCATCCATGCAGGGGTGTGTTCTTAAAGCACTCTTCTTCCAGTAAGTTGATTCCTAAGGTGGTTTGAGCAAAGAAACAGCTAAGCTGGTTTTGTCCAGCATTATCACAAAAGCTTGAGTAAGTTTTCCATGGAGTTTTTCCACCAAATTGCTAACTATACCAGCAGAAGGAAATAAGTGGAGTTTTATTCTTTTTTTTTTTTCTTTGTTTTAATCATTACAGCACATCATCTTTGAACTAGATTTGGGCACTTTCACTTAACTTGTGTTTTGACATGAGATGTCCACTAGCTAAAAATAAAATAGAATTAAAATTATATTTTAAATTCTTTTTTACTTGTGACACACTGTAAAAAATAAAGCAAAAGTGAAATAGGGTTTCTTCTAAAGGAATATGTTGCACCTTGGTTGTTTATAGGATATTAAATTACATGTAAACAGAGATTTTAGCTGCCTTCATCATAATGATCACATCTAGTTATGATTTTGTTTTTGAAATAAAGGGCCTGCATTCATTCCTGTTGAAGTAAGCAGGATTTTTAGCTATTGATCTAGCAGCAACTGGCTCAGTTATACCAGCTAGTATATTTTCCAAATTCTTACATATTTGCCTTTTGCTTTAGGAGTCTCTGTGTTACCTAAAGCATAATGTGAAGAGAAATGAACAGTATCTCTAAGGGAAAATTGTAGGAGATGCCACATGACAGCCACTGCAATGTGATTTCTTTTTTTCCAATAATACATTAAAATTGCTCATAGTTGTGTACTAGTTAGCAAGGTTCTGAGCACTTTCCAGCTGTCAGTAGTCCTTATATGCCTGCTGGTGCCCACATCTGATTTCGTGTTACTGAGCTGACCATATTTTTTAAGAACACCAAAGCCCGTATGCATACTTATGCCCATACAAAAATGTCACACAACACTGATGTTAAGCTTGTGCAGGTGGATCATGACCACAGAGTGAACTAACAGAGCAGAAGTGAGCCTTGGTAATGTTGCAGCCTGGCTGTTTCTAAGGAGGTCTAGTGTGGCAGTATTTTTTATGCACTAGTGAGAGGGAAGACAAGACCAGGAATACAAAGCTGCATGGAAGAACTTGAAAAAAGACAATTTAATGAATACCGGATCACTTTGTTTTTAAACATAAATGCAGAGTTAATCTTAATATTTCATAATCAGTCATGCATCTGACTTTAAACTTGGACTTACATCTTTGTGCACTAAAACTAAGGATCTAATTACCTACAGATGCAGCCTGTTCCCATGTCCCTTGAGCGCATGAGTGAAGTCACTCCTGCTACCTGCTGGAACGACAGGTAGATGATTATTCAGGCAAGAGCAGTAGAATTTTGATGCCACCGTTAGATATTTATGAAAAGAGATGCATTGAATTTTATCTCAGTAGATCAATTTTCAGGACAGAGTTCCTAACAGTGTATTCATAGGCTGGGTACAAAACCAATTTTATCTGCTTCACTGGTGTGTGAACTGTATAAGGAAAGACATCTCTTTACTCTCTGATAGCTTATCTTCCCTGGTGACCATTTATGCGTGCTCTTGTAAATATACATATTTTACAGAAAAAGCTCTTTAAACTATCCTTCGAGATGACCTTGAAATAGAAGCATTTGAATCTTCCAGGAAATTAGCAGCAAAGTCTCTTTTGAGTGGAAGGGTGGGAAGTGCCACTCAAAGCAGAAGTAATAATCAGTGCTGCAAGCTATTTAATAGTACAGGTCTATGACAGAATAAGATTTTTACAGTGAAACACACAAAAAGAAAAATATACCTACTCTTCCATCCCTGCCAAGTTTCTTAGGAGGTGATAGGTTTTTAGAAAATAATTGTTTGGCAAAGTGGGGCTACTGTTTAAAAATATTTACAGTAAACAACAGGAAACATATCCAGTGTTTTTTTGTCTTCCTGGGCACATAAATACTAACTAAACTTAGTTGTATCAATAGAGAAAATAATGACACTTTTCCAAGTGATATGCTGAACATGTGAAAATATTTATCATGGGAACATAAGGAATTCCTTCTTATATCTTAGTGTGTAGTTCATTATCTTTATTTCGTTCCCTTTTTTTCCACTTTGTTTTCTCACTTTTCTACCAAACAAAGCTTCTTACAGATGAATCTCTCCAATTAAAATTATAGGTTCATACATTGTAAATATGTACATGAAGTGAACAATATCACCTCGCTTATATCCACTGCTCTAACTTATGAATAAATCCATACATTCTCCATTTTTTCTATACATAAACAGACTTATAACTCCATGCCCAAATTCCCTCACACAGATGCACACTATAAAAATACTCTTCTCTATAAATGTCTCCAGGCATATGCACTTGTGTCCCTAACAAATGTATGCTTTGCCTGTGCACGTGCACATTTCACAGAGCGCACTTTCTGTGTTCCTCGCCAGCCCACATCAAATGCCTCTAGTTGCTTTTTCTCATGCTGTCTCTTCAAAGATGCGTATAAAAAAATTCTCTCACTTCTTTATGTCTATAGCTTGTTCTATAGACATATTCATAGAAATACTCACTTTCTATACACAAGCACACACAATCCTTTCAGCATTCATTATGTACATATGCAATCTTTTGTAGTAGCAGCTTGATTAACCGTGGACTTGTGGTAAAATTTTATAGATAGAACTTTGAAACACACTTCTATAATGCTAAAAGGTATTCCTTTTTAACCTCACTAACAGTGTCAAAATAACTTATAAACAGTTTACCAAATGCACAGGAAGAAACCTAAAAGATAATTGACACAGCAGTAACTCACTTATTGCTCTTTTGAATTTTTGAATTGACACCATTACTGTGAATTTTACTAATTATTAACATTTTTGAAAATATGAGAAATCAAAGACAGGTATCAGTTATGCATGCCAATATAAGGTATTGAGCAGTGACTCTGGGACGGGCACCCAGAGAAGAACATAGAAATACTGCTTGAAGTTGTGGGAGAGGCAAAATTTCAGCTGGAACTTGAACTGGCAAAAGAGTTCAGGAATAATAAAGAAGGCATTAGTAAGTGAGCAGCAAGCAGAAGTACAAGATGCGGGTCCACGGCTGAACAAGTTAGTATAAGCTGACAGGTCAATTAAATATGATACAGAAAAAGCTCAAATACTAAATGCTCTCTGTGCTTTAGTGTTCAAGGGTGAAGTTAGCCCCCAAGTTTCAGTGCCAAGAAGCTACAACAAAGCAAACAGTGAACCAGTGAGTGAAGAAGAGAGTTAAGAGCTATCTGCAGCTTTTGGACATATGTAAGTCTATGCGACCTGATGGGATGGGTATGGGGGTGCTCAGAAAGTTGACCAAAAGCACAGTGAAGTCCCTCTGTTTCACCTTTGAAAGGTTGTGGAGAACAGGTAAAGTTCTCAATAATTGGAAATGCACAAATATATACCCACCTCCCAAAAAGAAGATCTGGGAAACAACAGAGGAGTCAGCTTCAAGACAGTCCCAGGACACATTATCCCAGGAGATGTTATGAAATAGGCCTTCATGGAAGCTGTTGCCATGAATGTGAAAGACAAGACAATTGGGAAGACACAATGTGGGTTTGCCAGTGGCAAATGTTTGATCAACTGATTGACATCAGTGATGAAGTAACTTGCTCGGTGGATGAGGGCAGAGCAGAGATTTCCATCTGACTTCATTTCGGCAATACCTTTGACGCAACTCCCATAATTCATTTAGAAAACTACACTATGAAATGGGTCCTAGTCTATAAGGACTCTGTCTACACACAAGAGTGAGTGGTAGTAACCATTTAAGAAAGAATGTAAAATCCGTGAGTTTGTCTCAGATATGCCATCACTGATATATTACATCTGCCTAAACAATTTTTTGAACTTCTCTAAAATTTTTCTTTTTTATTCTTATTTTTAATGAAAAGCTGTGGATTTTTCATGCTATTCATGAATATAGATACCACCAAATGTACTAATCAGCAAGAAAATATTGGGAGAAGAACACCAGATATTTTTGTTTGTTTTTATCAGAAGAGCTAGCTATGAATCATGTGATAACATTTTTCTTTTTAGTGAAAAACACTGATGTATCTCAGGGAGAGTTGATGGGAATCTATCAAATTTAATTATGAATTGGTTGGGAAGGCTTCTTTAGATGGGGATAAGATGCAACAACTCATAATAACCATTAATCTAGTTATTTAAGGACTAAGGGACTCAGATACAAGTTCTTGTGACAAATCAGTCAGAACAAGGACTTTTACTTCTATGCATGCACCAAATACGTTTACAGTTGTTTAACTGAGAAAGAATAAGATTTTGTTTCAGCTGTGTTTCTAACTACAATAATTCCACATGAAAGGTAATGGCAGCTCCTTCTCAAAGGCTAGGCAAGAAGCAGCCCTATTGAAAAAAAAGGCAAAAAGGGAAAGTGAGTTTAGGCTGTGATTATCTGTGCTGCACTGACTCTTGTTCAATTACAAATGCCACTTTCTATTGATCAGGCTTCTTCTCTCCAAAATGCTTATTAAAATCTTCTTTCTTGTTTACTATTCATTAACATCACTATTTTTCAAATTTCTGAAGTAAAACCCTCCCTTTGGCTATTTCAGTCACAGAGCTCATTGACCTTCAATGAAGACTGGATTTTGGCTCCATTTGGTCTAACTGTTGAACATTGGGTTCTATAAGTTTTCAGAAACGTTTTGATGCTGACCTCAGACTAGCCTCACATTGTGTAAAGTAAGTGTAGAACTTCAGTCAGTCAGCCTGACTCAAACACTCAAGAGCTGATCATTGGAGCTGCGTCCAAACAAAGTTTGAGTGTCTCTCGATGTAGCCAGAGCGTATGAGAGTATTTTACCTCTAGAACTAAATTCTGAAATATTTCATATTTATAACAATTATGAAAGCCCATATTTTTAAAGTCTGGATCCTTTGTGACATTCAGAAAATTATTAAATTTGCATAACTAAAAGCAATTAACATCACTTTAAAATATTAAAAAAAAAGAAAATACTGCTTTTTGACATCTCTCTTTTCAGATGGCATCAACAAATATTCAGGTATAGAGACAGAACAGATTTTCTTCGTTAACAGTTGCATGGATTATCATAGACTAACTGTTATTGCTATGTTATTTGGAAATTTGTTTTTAATCCAGTAGCACCATATTGCTAATGATAGAAACATCTACCAGTGGCATCTTTTCTAACAGCAGAGAAATGTCATGGAATTGATTTTAATTAGCCTTTGGATAAAAAAAGGAATTATGTAGAATTGAAAATCCATTGTTTAAGTCATATGCCAGCCAAGCTCTGTGAGAGTTTTATACAGGTAACTGGACATTAGGGACCCATATTTGTGTTCAGAAATGTATGAACCATTTAATAGAAAAATGTAAGGGATGTGTTCACTTACAGCATATCTATCTAGGTAGTGATTTAATTATGATTATAATTGTAACCAAGAAACACACACAAAAGCAGAGGCCAAATTCTGTTCTCCAGAGCAAAGTTCAAAAGGACTACAGGGATTTTTTTCAGAGATGAACATTTGCCTACATCATGTGTTAAATATGCCAGCATCAATGCATGCGAGCATTCTACAAAAATATGGTTGAGATATTTTTTAAATAAGGTCCATTCTCTGCTGAAAAATACAAATCGGAAAGCAAGTTGTTGACTGCTATATCATGCCAGATCCAGAAACCAAAGCCAGATGCTTTATGTGTTTAAATTTTTTTAGTAGCCTATGAGGACAATGAGTAAATTTCCATACAAATGCTTTTCTCTGGCTAAGTGAAGTGCACTTTTAGGTACAAAAATGTTGACATCAAAAGCTGAATAGGCATCGACTTTTCTTGCGGATCTACAGGTATTTGGATAATCCGACCACATGGAGTACAACATTAAGAATTCTGACATACACAACTGAGCTTAAAGAATTTTAGGTTTCCAAGTGAAGATTAAAAACACCTTCTTTTAAAAATACAAGACAGTGCAAGTGTTAAAATGAAGAAAATGTTCTGAATTGCAGTAGGAGAGCCAACTTAGTAATATTTTTCTCATTGAAATGTCATTGCTATTTAGGAGAATACTGAAATACTTATTAAATTTATTGCAGTTATGCCTAAACAATTGTTTCCACTTCTGATGGTTCAGAAACTCTGATCCCAGTATTTTTTCTGTGTATTTTGCTACAGGGTCTTGCTGGAACTATGTGGAAGATTTTCTTTGGATAACCAAACCTGTCTGTCTGAGTTCAAGATTTATTATGTTTATTAAGCATACTTCATGATAAACAAATGTCAAAGTCAATTATGTAGGAATTCTGTCTTGTGATCTGGTGAAAAAAAATTTTAGACTACTTCAAAAGAAAACGAATGGGGAAAGAAGTTAGACAAGGACAGAAGGCAAGTAAAAAATAGAAGGCCCAGATAGAGGTTAAAATCATCACCTGGTATAGTGAAGATCCAAGTGTTTGAAGATGGTAATTCCTTCTGATCTGGAAAGTCAATTACATACTGGGACTATTAAAAGCAGTTTTAAAAGTCAAGTTTTGAACATCCCCAAGGATGGGATTTACTGAACCTCTCTGTACAACCTGTTTCAGTGCTTCACTTCTCTTACTGAGGGTTTATTTTATTTCCCCCTAATAACCAATCTGAATTCATCTTGCTACTGCTTGCAGTTGCTGTGACTTACCTTTGCATGCATACCTCTCTCCTCTGAGAAGAGTTGTACTTCCTTTTCTCCATAATCCCTCACACGGTACAGAAGACCGCAAACAGAAGCCAGTCAGCCTCTCACCTGCAAGCTGAACAAAGTTGCCTCACCTTCTACCTATGTTTGTACAAATCATTCATATGTGTGTATATATCATGTGCTCAAGTCTCATACCTGTCTTGGTTGCATTCTGCTGGACTCTCTCCGGTTTCTCACTCTCAAGGGAACAGAACAGGACACTGCAATCCAGGTTCAGCTTTATGGATGCTGGAATTACCTCTTCGGCCCACTGACGACATTCTTGCCCACAAAACCCTGTCAGTGTTTAGTGGTATCGCCTCAGGGCACATGCCTGTTTCATGTCCAGGTTGTTGTCCATCAGAGCTCCCAGATTACTACTGCATTGCTAGTCAGTCTGAAACATATACTGTTGGATGGGATGATTCCACCCCAGGATGGTTTTCATATTCTTCCTCTTCTTTATATGGCTGGAAAAGGTTTCAGTGAGGACTTCTTCCTTAATATGCCAGGTTTTTTCTTGAAAGAGTCCTAGAATATCCTTGAGTTAACACAGCATTGTTTAATCATATGGAATTAGCATTTAAAAATATTCAGAGCAAGTAGGTCTCTGCTCTTTCTACAAACTTTGGTACAAATGGTCTTTTTATGAGATATTTTATGAGATATTTCGATATTTTATCAAGTGAAGCTTTGGGAGGAATGCAACAGAATATCTGATTTTATATCTGTCTGGTATTTTTTGCTTTTTTTACTGCTAAGGTTGCCTTCTTACAAAAGCATTAATCCAACATTCCAACCAAGGGTAGCCCTTTTAAATATAACACAGACAGGCAGCTGCTGTCTTAAAATGCGAGTTTTAAAACCATCTGCTATCAGTGACATCTGCCCATGTTCCAATTGCTAAATGCTCTTCCTTTTTTTCTGGAATGATGCTGCTTTTTCTCACCTATTGCAAAAATATCATACAAGCCTGGCACTATTAGAAGAGTTTCCCATTCATTTCTATTGCAAGCCCACAGGAACCCATGGAAAATGTCACTGTTTGGCAGCTGGCTTTGCATATTTACATATATATGGATAGATGGATTTTCTTTTCAGTGTTAATTTGAAAAGGAATTTAGAGGACTGACACACAGAACTTTGGTACTAGTTTAATTCAAATTGTTGAAGCAAAATAAAATAGCAATCTATCAAGTCAGTTCTCTTAGGCAGATTTTTCCTTAGAGCAAAAATGACCATCTTAGTAAGTCAATAAATCAGGTCTCAGTTCAGTCTGTGCAGTCTCTTTGGAAGCAGCCTTGTTACACAGACAAAACTAAGGCGCCCTTTGGACATAAAGCTTCTCCTGAAAACATTCAGGGAAATGCTTCACCAGTGTTGCACTGTGATAGAGCAAAATACATTTCTATCACGAGGCTTTCATCAGTATGACTTTGTTTGCAGAATCATTTTCATCCCAAAATGTTAGCATCCAGAAGCACATAAATCACTGAGAAGAGGAAGCAATGCAACATTCTCAAATACTGTAGATCAGAACATATTCATAATCATTATGAATGAAAGGGGTGGCAGGGGGGCAGAGAAGAAGAAGCAAATAGCAACAAAAAAACCTAGTATGTGTGATTGTGTCAATAGTCATGATCCTACTTAATTTTACCTTAGGAAACAGATGAAAAATTAAACTGTACAAATGATGGATATTTCACACAACAAAGACGATCAAAACCTATGACGTCAAGATCTGTTCAAGCTGCTTGTGAAAAGCCTTACAAAGATGATTTACTGGCCTACCTCATATTTTCAAGATTTAGCTTTCCAATTTGCTCTACCTTTCTAAGAACTCTTTAAAAATCTTTCTTCTGTTTTTTAATTTGCAAATTAAAGTCCAATATATTATTTCCACTTCTCCCCATTGTGTTTTACCCCATATTGCAAATGCTGTAATCAGAGGTGAGTAGAATGTGCAAACATTTTCAAGAAAGAAATGGTTTCTGCCTAAATTTAGACCTTTAAAGGAACCTTGAGTATTTTAGACTATGTGACAAATTACAATTTTTACTTTGTTGACGTGACAAAGGTAAATTATGAACAAGTCCAGAAAAGAAGAATTCATAGCAGGAAAGATGAAAGACCCCTGAGTGGGAGAGATACTAATGCCCTTTACAGTAATGCAGCAGCAAGAAACTTAATTCCAGAGAGCTTTTAACAATACTTTTAATATTTCTTTTTCTTTACCATAGCATAATACCTGGCTTGACAACAGAAATGTTAACAGTTAGGGCTCTATTCTTCAAAACGTCATGCTCTATTAACACTGTTTTTCTCTGGGATTTACCCTGTCAAAGCAGGAATCACCAAGGAGTAAGGTCTATGGTTGTCTTACCACTTAATCCCTCTTCTCAATGATGCACAAATGACTAAGTACTTTTGGTGCCATTTCAAGACAGAAAGTTAAAACAGGTCAGTCTCAGGTTAGGGTGATAGGAAACTTGTCCTGCACATGCCAGGTGTTTTATGTGCAAAACAAACACAAAATTCTCTGGCGTTTAAAAATAAAAAAGTATGTAAGTCATAAGTGCATGAGGGCAGCTCTTCCTGCTGTCATCTTGTTCAAAGGCATTTTGACTACGTGCAATTGTACATGACAAAATTCCTCACACAGATGCCCTTGTTTTACCTGTACTTCTGATGTGCATTAACATGGGTGTTGTTCTTTCAGTTCTTTCCAGGATGTGCAGCTATGCTTTGCTAGGGTTCTCCCCTATGCAGTGATGCAAGGGGTGCCTCACAGCCAGGACAGGAACGAGATGAGGCTCCTGAGTGGATCACTGCTGAGGCCCCAGTATTGCCTTGTGGGTTCCCATGCAGCTGCACTGCCTCTGTACTCACACATGGTTACAAACCTTAACCGCATGCACTGCGAGGCTTACACAGGAGCTTGCTGTGGGACCCTGCTACTCAGGAGTATTTGCATAGCAACAAAGTGAGCAGTGAGGTTAGGCACCTTGTGTGCTGGGCTTTGAAAGGACCGAGGGAAGCTATTTTTGCTGGCAAGTTGAAAGTATCTTACCTTTTTTCAGGCTCCGCACCTCCAGCAGTTGGACTGGCTACTCAGGACAAGAACTTTATCCGATCTACAGCATACATAGTCTGTGGAGGAAATAAATCATGGCAGAAGTCATATTAGGAGGAGCTTATCAATAATGTAGAATTGTTTTATAGAGTGCTGAGCAAATACTGGGTTTGGAAAACGAAGTTGGAAGTTTTACTTTCATTGTCATTTGACTGAATCATATGGGACCATGTTTGGACAGAGACTCTTGTGCTTCCTCCAATAATTATCAGTAATATGAATGCTAGGAAAAATGGGAAACATGGATGTGAATCTGTGGGGGAAACCTGTGAGTGAGCAGCTGCATGCAAAGATAACTTTCTTCAAGATAGGGACATAATTGTGAATACTGGCTACTTAAAAGTTACTCCCTTTTCATTTCTATCCTTTAATGTTCCATCCTTCAAAATATTCATTCTCCTAAAAATATTTCTTTGGCTAGAATTTAGGAATTAATAGTTACATGGAGGCTTTGAAGATTAATTTTTGGACACTTAATTTCCCCTACAAACTAGTGGCAAGAATCTCTTTCTTACATCAGTTTTATACTGGAAAAATGCTGAGCAACAGTCAAATAAAGTGCTTCCTCTTTTATATAAGTAAGAAGCAAATTGGATCAGTTATTTAGATGCAAAGATACATCTTAAGGAGAATATATTGGAATAAATGGAGAGATTCTTAATAAGGGAAGAGAGGGTGCACTTAATAGAAAGAGCATATAGAGACCCTGACTGTGGCTAATGTGCATAAAAAATTCAGCCTGTCAGATCCTCACTTTTCTAATTCAGTAATCTAAATAATTTATTTGACATTTTAGCTCAAGATGACCTTTCTTGGGAAAAAATTACTGTTTTAAACTTTTAGCAAGTGCAACCACTGCAGAGGAATGCTGTTGAAGTCTGCATTTTCCCAAATGAGTAAAGGTTAATCTTGTACAGCTCAAACACATTTTTGACCCTTTTAAACAAGTTCACAAAAGTCATTTAATTTTTTTAATATAATTTCAATTATATTGCAATATTTGTGTTAAATGAGCTTCCTCCCCTCCTCTTTTTTCTGTTGCTTGGAAGCCATTACCCAAGTGTTCTGATGGATTTAGGCAAAGGACTTGTTTTGAATGGCTAAAGGTATCATTCTACCAAATATTACTTATAAAGTAAGTTCCATAAATCAAGTGAAAATACATGGTAGATTAATAGGTGAGTAGGTTAAAACAGCCACTAGTAACAGCAAAAAAATGACTGTCCAGAGGTTCACAATTCCCAGATTGGTCACTTGACTCAAGTAATCAGCCTCAGAGCTATGCCACAAAAAATGGCCATGTCTGTCTGTCCCTGGATTCTCTTCCTCTAACTAAACAATCCTATATTTTGCAGAGGGCATTTCGATGGTTCTACTAAAGGACATTTAGTGTAATTTTACTTGGCTATTTCTGATAATTTATCTAACTTTCTGACAGGTCACTAAAAAAATCTTTCAATGTAAGGATTAATATACCCCCAATTGTACATAATAAAGGCTATAATTCTCTCAGGGTATTCAGGTGACTTTATAGGGGTACATTATTTATTATCAAAAATGTGAATTTGCTAGAATGGCTGAAATATCACAAAGGGTTCAGAGTCTGTGCAAAATCTGCAGTGCAGCTGTCAGCTATGAGAGGACCTAAGTAACCAGCTATCTAAGAAATGGATGACCAGCCCTACTCAAGCCTCTCCAGAGACAAAAATGCAGGGTTTAATGTTGTGTTCAAATTGGATCTTTTTCCCCCGTGTTATTTTCCTCCCCTAATTTGCATCATTTGTGTGGTTTCAGATCATCATATTACTCATATTGGTGTGCAACTGGAGTAATTTCAGTGTAGTCAGTATGAAGCTAGTGAAAGTTTGATGTCAGAGGAGAAGCAGTACACTCATGTCTGCTGTGATATTCTCTCCTCGTGTCTCACTGATGTCAGTTAGTGCTTTCTTTTCTGACATAACAGTGGGGGTTTGATCTGATACGCCCGCACATACCAGTCAAAAACTGCTACAAAAACAGGGAGCTGAATGATCAGTGAGGCTTATGTTCCTAAGGCATTTTGGCAGTTTTAAAATCCAATGTAAATGTATTCAGCCTCTTACAGGCTTTCGGTATTATTAACTCTTAATTAATGGTACTGGGATTATCTATCTTGCAGATAGTGTTAGAATTGCAGATGCAACTTAGTTTGCAGGAGTTTATGATGTCAGGTGTGATACTACATGGAAGACTCTGTATTACTTCCAGGGACCGCTTGTCACTAGAAGTGGCGTGGCTGTTCTCATACCACACAGGGATAAACCTAGTGAACCCTTCAACCCTTGGTACCATGCTATAGCATAGAAATCCAGCCCACATTGCTCTTCCACACATTCCAGTAACAGGAAGCACCAGGCAAAGCCACCCCAACACAGCACAGGGTGAGTTTATTGTAGCTCTGGCAAACTCATGAACAGTTAGAACACTGTGTATGCATCTATTACAGTTGCTCCATTAACCAGGAAAATGGAGACTGACTTATATGGGAGCTAGCCATATTCACTTAAGGCATTCCCGCTGGCTGCTCAAAGCCATCCAGGTTTACAGAAGACAAGCTACAGTTACTGGATAGGCAGCAATTATGCATTGCTTGTATTTCTCTATCTCACATGCCTTTGGCAGTTCTCAGCCCTCTCAAGCAGATGACCAGGGAGCACAGCCTTATGCAGTGGAACACTATGGGGCTGTAGTTTGTGCAATTCATGCAGTGTTACATTGCACCATATTTGTGAGATGCGGATGGTTTGCACTTTATGCAAAATGTAAAATGTCATGGAAAAAGAGAAATAGTAACATTCACAGCCATTAGGCAGTGATCACTCCACTGTTAAACTTCTCCAAGAAAGAAAATCTTCCGTTTCATAGTTTTAGTCAGTGTTATTCAGTCTGAAAACTGTTTAAAAGGGACTGATTTTGAATAAATTAAATTGGACTAATAGATTAAATTGAGAATTCAAAACTGAAGAGGTACTATTACTAATAGGAAAAAACACTTTGAGCACTTTACTGGGTAAAGCTAACAAAAGGGAATTGTGAGCAGTAAACTGCATACACTGCCATACGAGTTTCAGTATGCTGTTTGGCATGATTGCAAAGTGAGTGACTGGATGACAAAGCTCTGGTATATTAGTATTGGGGCGAGGGGAGTCCTGCTCCCTTGCCAAAGCTGACCTGAAGGTGATGTCGCTGATTATTAGGTGCTAGTCCTGGTTACTTGTTCTGTTAACCTTGTACTAGTTTTGTGTCTTCCTTTTGTTTGTACCTTTTAAAGTATGAACTATTTTAGATTATGAGAGAGATAGAATTTCTAGGGACATGTAGTATTATTTCCTAAACCAATGGATAGTATTAGATTGTATTAGAAGTCTCATTAACATTTAAAGTGTCGATAAATGAACAGTAAGTCTCAGACAAGGTTTAAGTTTGAAGTTCTTCGTTCTTTAATTTCAGAAATGTGTTTTTCGCTCATGATTGAAGTATGAAGCAACTGTAGCTCTCTGTTCAGAGAATACCTTGAGAAGAGCAGGACTACTCTTTTTTTTCTCCAAGCTCTGATGGGGTTTTTTTGTCATGTAAATTGTTATCCTGTAGTCCATAGGCTGAGACACCTGCCAGATCTTAATGATTTCTGAGGACCTCGAGTCTGGATTTGAATTAGCAAAGATTAAATGCTTGTTCCTCTCATTACCAGTTTTCTATAACATCTAGATTTTCTGTGTTGTAACCTGTTGCTGTTGCATACAGTACCAAGGCTCTGGGAGTGACTTCATGATAAAATGGTAATGAAATTATATTTAAATCTCCTTCCTTGTTTCCATCCTCATTATGCAAATTACATGTCTTAAAACTGTCTACTTATCACTTATAAGTTTGGCTAGTTCTCACATGACTTTTCTTGAAAGATGTTTCTAAACATCTTTTTCCAAATTGATTTTCTTTACCCTTATTTATTTCCTATGCATTTGTGATGACCGTGAGTTAAGTAAAAACGTCCTAGGGGCTTGGTGGTGATGTGGCAGATGGTGATGTTTATTCTGAAGTTATTTAATAGATATCTCAGTAGTCTTCACAGGGAAATATATGGAGAAAAAATACCAAGATACATAAGGACAGGTCTACAGTGCTTTTGGATACTGATGCTGAAGAGCACTTCTTGGTATTCCCATATCCAATTCATTTAGCTGTGCAAACAAGCTGTATTAAGGAAGATGGCATTATACATCATGTTTATTTCCAACATGCAATGAAAATACAGAATTCTCAACTCATTAGTTTCCATGCAGTGCTGGGACTCTTCCCTTCGTTAGAGGAGGAGATAATAAAAAATGCAGAAAAGGCCATTTGTCAATTGCAAGGAGCAAGAGGAAAGTATTACCACTTGGTATGTGAACTCACAAGAAGGAAGCCAACAAAACTATTCTGTCACATTGCATAAGAGGGAAGGATACAGTCCTGCTTTGTAGCAGGGACACCATGTATTTCTGAACTTGCACTAAAATCTCTATTGTTCCTTAGGTGTAGGGCAGAGATATGACCTTACATTTGAGGGCAGTATAGCACTCAAAGGTCTAGCATGAAGGACGGTCAGAAGCACAATGGATTGTTATCTGCTGTTCCCCGAATCATTTGGTTAAGGTCAAGAAGCTGCTTGTAAACACATAGTATGGTTTCCTAAAAAGGCATCTCATTCTTTATCCCACTGAATGGCACCGTGACACATAAAGGTCAACCCTTAGCGACCATTAAACGAGCAGCTACTTAAGACTGAAAAGCAAAACTGGTTTCCAGATGCAGCTGGGAAAAGGCTGTAACCAAGAACTCTGAACATTCCTGATGTCTAGGAAACACAGGGTCTTAATCAGATGCTGAATCCCAGCAGTCTAGTTTGAGCTACACATTGTATGTCTGCATTTCTGTTTCAAACAGCTTATCAGGTTAATATTGCATGGTATTAAAAATGCTGTTCTGTGCTAAAATGGTCATAAAAGTGATAGGAGTCTGAAAATTGTGTCAGATCCAGGTTTGACATATGACTGAATCTCTTATAATGTGAAAATTCAACAAAAGAGTATATTGTTCAATTTCCAGACACTTTGCTGTTTTTATGAAACTGTATAAACTATAGTAAAACTAATTTGTGGCTCAAATTACCAGAATATTCATAAGTAACATGTTTTTGGAGTATTCTACTCCTAAGGCAGAGGGGACACTCTTGCAGTTAGGCTGCTCATCGTTAAAGAGCACTGTCATAACATCTCTACTTGGTAAGGTGAAGTGGGGCACTGGTGGTGTAAAATCTGAGTCCTTTCCCACAGCTCAGATTTGGGTAGTTATCCTGGCTACCTCATTTAGGTAGCTGGCAATCTTAGTTAAAAGAGAAGAGTTAGTTAAGAGTCCCCAACTTCTAATTTCCACAAGAGTTTCAGAGGACTCATGTCATTACTGTGCAATGTTAACAGCCAGGCAACAGCCTGCGAAACCAGATGCCTAAAATTTGTTTAACTGCTAGGAGTTTTAGTCTAAAGATGGTCTAAATACCCACTAAAGGTAAGTGTCATTAGTTAAAACTTTTGCCTCTCTGATGCACACATGAGTCTATATATCTGTGTTGTCACTAAAGAAACAGGAATTGTTGAGCATTTGCTGTTTCTGATCTGTGATGGATGATAGTAGTTGGTATTTTTTTGTTATGACCATCAGAACTTGAGACTGTGGGGCACAAAACATTAACCTCAAGCCCTGCCTCGAAGTTATGTACAAGATACTTTTACCTCTACACACTGCAGAAGTTTCAAAAACCAATTTTTTATCAGAAGACTGAGTTGCACTGCTGTGCATGAAAGAGAAAAAATTAGTCTGGATTTCAACCTCTTAAATAGAATTACCTAGAGTGTGAGAGATGGAATGAACCATGATCTATATAAAATAAACTGAGAATGTGAGGATAACTAGAGAAAAGAATATACAGTCTCTTATATCTACAACACATTTAATTTCAGTCCATGGTGGTAGCAATATCAAGTTATTATAAACTGCTGACTTCCTGGAAAGCTGAGTGAAATAAATCTGGTGACCTTGGTGCAGTTTATACTGCCAAAAAAACGTTCCTTTTTCATTTTAGATACTCATTGGCATCCTTTTTGGAAATCTCCCTGTGTCACAGCCTAAAAAGGGCTGAACTGTCTAATAATATGTGAAAGTGCATCCTCCTTTTCTAACCACCTTGATAGGAGTCTGTCTGTGAAAAGTAAAAGAAAGCTTTCTCCCCAGGGATATTAATCCGACCCTTTTTCCTCAGCTTTCAGGGGCTTTTTTTGTACATGGAGTGCATAGCAGTCCCCATGTTCAAACAGATGCTCTGCCTGGAAATGTTTCATTCTTTCCTGGGAATTATCTTCTCCTTATTTCCCTGTCATCAGTACTCCTGTTTTCTTATTTAATGCAAGAATATGGTGGGACAAACAGGTTCATATGAAGTTAATCTTGAGGCTGAAGTAAACTTTTGGCCTAAATTCCCTTCCAAGAAGAGAAACACAAGAAATAATACCTTCGCTTAGGCTCAGATGTCTGCTTGGGCTTTTGTGCAGCTGTAATAAATTATTCACTAATTTACTTGCAATCAGACTATTTGATCTGCTATTTGATGGGTACCCAGTAGGTAAAGAAAACCACGGATAAGCATTGTGTTTAAACTTGTTACAACACGTCAGGAACCAAAAATGAGAATGATCACATGATTTCTCTTAAATTGAAAAAGCTAGCACTCCATTGTGCTATACTTTCCAAAATTCATTAAAATCACTTAGGATGCAAACATTAAAATACCTGCCACCTACAGCTGATGTTAGCATTCTTCCTTTGCAGTTTATTGAGTGGGAAAGGAAATCCAGCAGGGTGAAAATTTGTAGACAGGCTTAGTGATTGCTAAGGGATTAAAAACCCCAAAATACAGTCACAGACATAGGCACACATCCTCCCAATACCTTCATTTCATTTCCTTTTTTTTTTTTTTTGTTTCAATTCCCCTGTCTTTTCTTATACGGATACTTGATTTGATTTGAGAGATGGAGTTGCCTTCCAAGAAGCCAACATTTTTAACCAAGAGTTGCATCAAACCAAGGACATTTCTGAAAAAGCTTCACTGGACAACTTGTTCAAGTCCTCCCGAAAACTCGTCTATGAGTGTGTTTACACTGCATTTTCTCTGAAAAAAAACCAACAGGACAAGCATATGGCAAAAAAACCCAACCAACCAAAGTTTTGACACACATTTGGAGAAGACGGTTTTCACCTGAAGACAACAGAGAGTGTTTTTAGACTGAAGTCATTCAGCCTGTTCTCTGTTATTCAGAAAGAAACAGTAATATTTCTGGTCCACCCTGCAAGCTGCTTCTCCTCCCCATGGCACTCCTCCTTCTCCACCAAAACCCCCCTCTCCTGCCAGTCACACTTTGCTTAAAAACAATTCGTTGTGGTTTGCTGTTTTATTTTATTTTTTCAGACAGAAAATGTACTGTTGTTCTGTACATGTTTTCTTGCTGTCATACTTTGCAGACGATTTTCTTCCTATTTTCGGAGGCCTGAATCTGCCTTTGGTCACACTATTTGCTCCTCTATGGTCACCTCTGAGAAGATTAACCCTTTCATTAAAAAAGCTTGGCCAGGGTCAAACTACCGCCTGGCTCTGGACTCTTACATCCCTTTGATCTCCCAGCTATGGAGAAATTATTAGCAAATTCTAAGCCTTCCCATGTGATTTGTTTTTGTAAATTTGTAGAAATTATTCCTAATCCTATTACGTGGCCGAGGGCAAACCTGCATTAAATATATGAGACTTTTTGTTATGTGGCAGATGGATAATAAAGGAATGCTGAATGCAGCCCATTCCAAGTTATGGGAATCTGGACACTTCATCAGCATTCACTTAATCCTCTGCCATGGCCTACGCCTTTGATGAATGCTCTCATTTATGACCACTGATGCCACTCACTTAATTTCAGAGAAGAAAAATAATACCTAGCTGTTAATGTGAATATTTGAGTTTATAGCTGTACAATGAATAATTGTGACATTATCAAGGGAACGTCTTCTTATACATTATTCACTTGTATAGACCACATTAACCAGAGAGAGGAAACTTTCAGTTTTGCATCTTCCATCTTCTTTGGAAGGTAGGCATCATGCAGACAAAAGTCAGTGTCTTAACCCAAATTCTAGCTGACAGTCCGTATCAGCCCTCACTATATTTTGCTCATTGTGGTGCCAATCTCCTATCTCACCAATGACATTTTTTCAAAGAAAGAGTGGATTTCCTAGAGACTCTACCCCATGCAACTTCCATGGCTTTTTATTGACTAGGAAAATGTATCCCTCCTTTTTTTGCTTTAATACTGTTGCCATGTAGCATGTCTGTAAATTTAAGCTGAAAATTAAGACAGCACACAGTTTTTGTCTGTGCTTTATAAAAATATGTGTCTTGTATGAATAATTCTCTTTTCATGCATTTTAAAAATAAAACAAAAACTCATTAAAAAATCTAAAATTCATAAAATGGAATCTTCAGAGTTTCTCATTCTTCAGCTTACAGCTTTCACATTCAGAACCACAAATAGTAAGGTCTGTAAAATATATTAATTTATTTTGTAGCAATCTGTGTTTCCTGAGGTAGGTGGGTTTTTTAAGGATATTTATAATATATCTGATGTCCCTTCAGGTTTCCTTATTTCACTGGAGACAAAATGTGATAACAATCCTAATGGAAATATTATTTTTAATTGGAAATGCTTCCATGTTTTAAAGTGTATTTATTTACTTTTCAGAGTGTATAGCAGAATTTAAGAGTAGGAGTTTGCTATGTTTTTATCCTCCTTTTCTGCAAGTGTGGTAATTTTAGTTGGTATTTAATGGTGCTAAAATTCTAAAAGTAGAACCCTGCTGTCCCTTTTAGTTTGCATGTATAAAATTCAGAGGTAAATTGAACTTCTGGTAAATCATCAGTGTGAGAAATGTTTCTAGATATAGTAAACTGTAATAAAAAAAACCAGTTAAACATCTTTTCCTGGTGGGAGTTTTCACACACTGTAACTAATTTGCTTGAATCAACTAGAATATTCAACGGGAATAAAAATGTGTAGTTTATTTATTTATAGTAGGTTTATTGATCACTACTTTAAAATGTAGCGTAGCAGCCTAACAGGACTGACTGCTCCAAAATGAATATTCATAGGGGTCCCGTGTGGAGTAGCTGCTTCAGTTATCCTTTTCCATACTGTCACCTCCTTTAACACACATGCTGTACAAGGCACATGCAGGATTCTGCACACACGTTTTATTTTGTATGTAGCGAGGTGCCTGTCAGAACACGGAGCACTGTCAAAGTGGAGGGTTTTATTTGGAAAAGGGATTGTAATACCTTGTGCAATGTGTCCATATAATTATAATGATCCAGGACCTACTTTTTAGGGTAGAAAGAAATGCAAACGACTCTGTGATTGTAAAATGATAGAATGATGAAAGATTACAGCTTAATTGACTTCAGAGAGAGCAAGGCATGGCCTTAATTTAACATCATAATGGGCCGAACTAAATTCTCACCTTCTTGCATCTCTACACTGATTTCAGATGCTTTTGTTTCCCTCTCCCCCTGAGAATCACTAATCTAAACATTTCTGTGAAGTCACAGTATTATTTCTAAAATATTCTCTGTCCTCTTAGCCCAAGTTTTTGGCCAAAAAATAAAGTAAGGCATAGATTTACATGGGTAGAAAACAAGAATATCAAGCCTATTAAAATTAGGTCAAATCTTCCAGTCCATGTTTTTGTGAAAATCTCCATAATTCCAGTCAGATATTTTACTTGACATAAATAGCCCAAAAACTGAGCCCCCTGCCCCCCTAAAATTATAGCATAAACAATAATAAAAATGTTATTGAAATACATCTAAGTTGAAACCCAGAAATGACAAAAAATGCACTTGAATGGACTTTAAAGGTGGTGGAGGTTATATATAAATTGTTACTTAGATGTTTTGATTCATTCTTGGTATAAATAATGGTCAAGTAAGGCAATCCAGATTGGATCAAATTTTGGAATTTTTTCCGAATATATGGAGTTTGAGAACTGAAGTCACCATATATTTTCCTCACCAGCATGATGTCAGTGGAAACCTGTAACATTTACCTGTGGTGGGGCCAACCTCTCTGGCAGTAGATGTCAAAAAATCATCCTTTATTACTATAATAAGAATATAAAAGCTTCATTATATATAATGCAAGATCAGTATCTGGGGACTACTTGCTATAGCAGTTAAGGCTCTACTGAACAGCCAGACAGTGGTCAAACTCTCTGTTTGCTCTTAAGTACAGATTACTATAAGATCACACTGTTGAATATAAAATGTGTAAAACATCTTCCATAAACTATACACGGGAGGTGATTATAAAAGAGAGCAGGGGCAATATAAATATTTTTGTTGTTGTTAGTCCCTATCATTCAGGCTGGCAGCTAGAACATTTTATTTTTCAGAAAGTGTAGGGGGGTGTTTACATTCTTTTTTTACAAGCTGGCTGATAGAGTCTGGAAAGCTGTTCATGGAGCTTTTTCTTACAATTTTAAAGCTCCTCTTACAGGGTCTCTTTGAAGAGTTTTAAGTGAGTCTAAACAAAGCCCTCACTGAATGTAATATTACTGTAAACCAGTGCATTCTTTTCATATCTGGGATGAGAAGGTAATGAAGTCATGCTGGTGTCATGGCTCCAATCTTGCAATCAGAGGAGCTTGCTTCAGTATAAAGCATAAGTAGGAAAGGGAAGCTGCAGAACCAAGAGAAATCTCACCAACCAAGGTACTGGCTGTTTACGGCTGGGCACTGAAAGCAAAGTGAAAATGGCCTCCTGCCCATCTCTGTGGGTTTTGTGATCGCAGAGCAATCCTCCAAACCCAAAGATTGAAACAAATGCTTTTACTAGAAAGCAGAACACACTTATGGCTTCTTTCTCATGAGTCTGTTTTCCAGTGTGATTGTCTTTGAAGCATACAGCCTATATCATGTGCAACAAATTATACTTTGCTGTTATGTCGCCTTGCTAAAATATGCTAAGAAAGCTTTGAGCAATATTTACAAATAGCTTAAGTGTCATAACAATACACCCACCACTCAGGCTTCCATCGATTTTACTGTAATAAGAGTTGTAATAAAGGATACCACTTTTAAGTATTATGAAAGTATTCTGTATAAAGAAAGATAATTGGGAGAAAAATCCCTAAAACCTGTATCAAAATCATTTTGCAAATTCTACAATCACAGCTGTCAGAAAAAGTAACCACAATCTCTCTTGTCTAAGAGGAATTATCTGGTTCTGTGCTGTTGCTGCTTGTCTTTCTTTTTGTCCCATGTAAGTAGTTAATTTACTCATAAAGCTCAAAGCTCAGTTACTGCCACAATTTAAAAAAAAAATATATGTTGCTATAAATAAATTTGAGTTATGCTGCTGGAAAGAACAACAGCCTTACTTTCCCATTCAGGATAAAGTTCCATCCTGTATATCAAGTGTTGAATTCTGCTGCCTGTTACATGAGTGTAAAGCTGGTGTAATTCCTCTGCCACAGAAAGAAGCCATTCAAACCAACATAAGTTCAAAAGACAGAAGACCCAGACCTTCCCCCGAGCACTTGAAAGTCTCTCCAATATACTTATTAATGAATACTTCTCTTGCATCCAACTTTATGTTTTTAAGACCTTCCTTAGGGAAAGTAAGAAAGGCATTTGAAAACAAGCTAAGCCTTTTTTTTCCGATCCACCTTTATTTTTATTTGCTGTTTTTAATGGAGTGTGGAATATGCCTGCTACACTTGCCAGTAACAAGGGCCTGTTTCACCTACTGGCATCAATAAGTGATATGGGGTGAATTTTGCTTAGTTTTCTTCTAGCAGGTTACTATAGCTGTCGATCCACACCACCTAGGTCTTGACAGAAACATAATCATGTTATATGGGTATAACGGAATGAGTAGTTAAAGTATATTAGAAAACATATACGCTGAAGTGGATCATTATTTTCAGTCTAAGCAAGGCACAAGCTGAAGGCTGTTTCTCTAGTTGAAGCTTGGTGTTGTTTGGTTAACCAAAAGGAAATATGGTGTAATCTAGAGAACTCATGCTCCACCTCCCAAACATATTGTCTGCTTTTCTACTAAAATGGATCTATGAATGCAGTGACTTCTTGAACCCTTCCTCTAAAGCCAAAAGTAGCACTTGTGAGAAGAAAAGCGTAACCACTCTGGCCACACCAGTGTCAGGTTCTCAAGTCTGACACTGCCAATATGCATTACATTCTATCTGCATTTTTGCATAGCAACTGTGGATGATTTAGTCAGGTGAAATCTAAACTAATTTACCATAAAGTCAAAATTCTTCCAAAGACCAATATGTATTTTCATATTAATAGCAATGTTTAGATCTGTTGCACTCCTACCATTACACTGATATATCTGTGGAGATTATTAAGGTTTTTTTTATGGCAAAAGCAAGCAAACAGATGTTTTGTTTTACAAGTTAGGTGTACAAGTAGGTTTACATTCAGTTAGCATAACTTTCAGAAAATAAATAGCCACTGCATTTAATAAGCAGACTACAAGAATTGTCCAGTAAATTCCGGGGCAGAATGAGCTACAAAGCACGCTGTGATGGAAGGGAACTTGTAGGTCCCTGCCTAGTATTAAATTTTCAGTCTTGATGTGATTGTATTATTTTATCTCTGTGAATTTAGCACATTTGATATATGGTTATAGCCCAATAAATGTAACAATAAATATCACATTTGTATTCAATTTCAGAGGTCTCCTTCCCTCCCTCACACCAGCAGCAATGGGTGTGATCTTATAAGGCTCTGACTGTAAATAATCTAGTTAAATACAAGGTTACTGATGCACTGACAATATAGAGAGTCACAGAGACTGTGGTAAAATTCAAGCCCCCAGATGTGTCTCCTTGCCTCAGTCAAAGCAGATCTATTTGATTCTGAAAAAGCAATGCATAATCTATTTTTGTTTGTTCAATAAAGGAACTGTATATTTGCCAGATCTTTAGGGATTACTTTTTATTGTTTTCAAGGAAATAATTTCAAGGCTTACAAATTGTTGGATGACATTCCCTTGTATATTTTTAAATATGATATGCAGGGAAAAAAATTCTTGTTCTACTCTTTTATTTAGAATAGAAAAGCTATGTGTAATCTAGGAGATGAAATATGATATCTTTATTAAAGAGGAACATTCTAGCTCTATTACACTTACAGGTCTGCCAGTATATCCATTAAGGAATCCATTTTTCAGACTTTTAACACGTGTCTGTATTCATACTGGAGAGAAACTTGGCACTCAGGTTTATAGCCCAGGAGCAATTTGTGCTGCTATTTACAAATGTCTCTTGGTATTCATTTAAAAAAATGTTTTTCTATTAAATGCCTGAAAACCATTTGGTTATTTAAAATGCAAATGGGAACAATATTAAAAAGAGCGCTGTTGACTGCTCTAAGAGTCCCATGCTGTAGTCTGATAATACTTCTGCCATATGAAGTTTATCATATTAAACCATTTTAGAATGAGTTGAAAGTTGGGAGATACGGCATTTTTTGAAATTAGAGAGCTTATATGCCCGTAAAAGAGCTGCTTCTCTTTATCATTTAGCTAATACATCCTTTAAAAACTGTGCGCTCATTTGCACATCATAATGATCCAAAGATCCTCATAAAGGTAAATAACAAGCTTTATAAATAAAAATAGCAAAAGAATAACCTATGAATTTATATAATTCAGTGGTTTATTTCAGTATTGAACCTATTAATATCTGACATCATAGCATAATGCAGTTTATACTAAAATACTAGTTATTTTAGGTTTTTTCTTAATTAATTCTAACTTAAAATATTAAAAATTAAAATTTAAAACTTGATAATAAAAATTCTACCTAAGTATGCCATTTTATCATGGAAAATGTGGTTCACCCAAGACTGCACAACCAACCTAAGTCACATCACATCTTCCAGTCTTGCTGTCTGAATGTAAATTGACAGGGACTTAATGCAAATATACCTTTGCTTCTTTGTTTATAAATTTTCATTTTAATTTGCTCTTTAGATAGACGTCAAATGCTTCTGAAATTAAAATAGCTATCACCATTTTATTGTCTGGACCGCGATTTTGCCAAGAAAGGCTGAACCAGGTGATCCTTGAGACCCCCTTCTGAGCTGGTGTTCTATGATTCTATGAAATTTTGTTTTGATTCTTTTTGTTCTGAAAAAAATCTGAAAAAATTATCTTTGTCCTCACCGGATGTAAGTTAAGAGCTCTGATGACTTTGTACTGTTTTATATTGACTGAGAGATTACCCTGGGCTCATAATAAATGCATTTAAAGTTCTTAAATAATTTGACAAAGGTTGGAAACACAGCATCTATAAACGATAGATATCAAATCTCATCATAAATAAAGTTTCTATTCCTACTTTCTCATTTAAACCCTTTTTTTTTTTACAATAAATAAACATAAAACGATAAATAGAATTTTAATAACTTCTTATCAGACTGGGTTTCTTAATTTTGTGTAAACTACTGTAGTCTGAGCTGGAAGCACTGAAGAAAATATTACAAAGAAAAGAAATCTAAAGTCAAGTGGTCTTTATACCTTCAGGTCATTTCAGATTTTAAGGCTTTAGAAAAGTCCCATCAAGCTCCATTTAGACTTCAGGAATAATTCCTTAAAGCATTTCTGTACACAAAATCATTCACAGTATAGTTTTTTTGCTCAATTTTGTAGTTGCTGTTCCTCAGTTGAGAAAAGTGTAGAGGGTTTTTTTTTTCAAGACTGTACTTTTCACTGCTGCAAACCTAATTTTTAGTCTTGGGTTCTGAAAAATCAGAGGCTATTTAGAATACAATAAAGAATAAAAATGTGATCAATTTTAAAAAGTATTTCTGTGAATTCTGAACAAAGTGGGAATCAGAATTGCAGCCCCAAGTATTTAAATAAGCTATTACAAAAGGAGTGCTAGGAACCATTATATTCCATGATTTCTTGTGAATAATAGAAATGCTCTCTATCAAGTATTTTTACTTAAATGGAATAAATGTTTGAGAGAGATGGTGTTCATCCATTGTAACCTTTCATGCCACTACTGTTGGTATTGTTATAACTTCATCTATTAAAAACATGCTTTGAAGCTATTAAAAATACTCTAAAACCTACAGAGAAGTGTAGTTTTAACCACCATACATTAGTATCTCCATCTTTCAGTAGTGTGTCATTTATGCTTTAATGACATCAGTGTAGAATTTCAGCATTCTTACACTAAAAATGCCTGTCATATACAAACAACATTATGGCACTTTCTGTGTAATATGCCTATAGTAGTGCTATTATTTAATGGTATGCTTTTATATGGTTGAAGTTTTAAAGGATAAGTGTGCCTACATCGTATTCTAGTCCTGGGGCTAGTAAATAGGATTGCTTGTTGTTAATGAGGTGAGCAGACTTTCACCTCTAGTTATGATGGTCCAGTATCACAGAGATAGAAAGAAGAGTCACATTTATGACTTTAGCAAGAGCAAAAGGAATCTCTGAGTCCCAGTTTATCAAACCTCCTGTTTATATCTGGAGCTGTTTACTGGTGGAACACAATCATGTGCTGTAAGAATTTGGCTGAACAGGGCTGGGTTTGCCCAATTTTCATTTGGGAGCATAGAGCTGTTCACCGTTTGGACTTGACTCCCACAGGCACTCCCACTCCTCTTACCATGGTCCAAGGAACAACCAAATGAGGTATTTTCTTGGAGTTTTGTAGTTAAATTTAGGAAGTCTGTCCTGTATGACCACACTGTGGTCAAATTTGCTGCTTAGACACAGGTGAGAATCTGACTCAAGTGGGGATCAACCAAGAAATAAAAAGAGGAAAAGTGCTTTTTTCCAGGCATATGGAGCCATGCACGCCATTGCTGTTTCCATGCAGCAGCACTACGTGAAATAACAGTAACATTGCTTGTGAGAGCACAGGTTACTGGATTTGGTGAGATCTACTATCCCAAATATGTCTGCTTCCTGTTCATGCAACATGAGCAATGTTTAAGAATTCATGAAGAAATATTTCCTTTACTTACTTCTGTAAGACAGAAATATCTGCAGTGGCTTTCTGGATGGAAAATAGGCCTGTAGAAAGATTATTTGTGTGTGCCTAATTAGTGAGTAAGGCAAAAAATATAGATTTCCTCTTTGTAGTACTGAGCACTTCATTTAGAGTATTATTTTCTGATCTAAGATACAGTTTTATGAAAGTGGTTTTTTATATTGCATTATGCACAAAAGTGTTTATAATATTGGTTTTTAAAATTTTGGATTATGTGTTCTCTTTCATATTCTGTACAGCCACAGTTTGTATTTTTTTTCAAAAAGTGAATTTATGCACTGAAATAGCAAAGTGGATTTTCAGGTAAACCATGAGATACATTGTCTGGCCACAGAAAACCTGTATATTTCCTCTTCAAAAGTAAAAACTCCAATAAAATCTTAACAAGAGAATAAAAACATCCTTACCATTGAAATCTCGAATACATTACATCTATAATATATTAAATACAAAATATGCTTGAATTTAAATTGACTGGATGTGTAAGGAGTCTTTGGGCCATAGTGAAATTTGAGAAATGAGTGATAGGTGAACGTATCCCATCACAAGAGAATGTATCCTTTAATAATGACATCAGTTTCACATCCACTAATGTAGTTCGAGTTAAATAACTCCAATGAACCAAGATTTCAAATCCAGTTAAATATCTCCTTGGCTTTCTTTTGGGAATGAGATGGCATGGTCTTGGGAAAATGGAGCCCTTTTAATTCTACTGACCTCTGTCACTGTTCATATCCACCACATTCAGGTCAGTGTTGGCAACTGCCGTAGGAGTCCTTGTCACAGTGTTGGTTACACAAATACCTGGTCCCAGCTCAGGCCTGCAGCCCATCTTCTTAATACTACAGACTTCCATTCTTAAAAGAAAGTCTCAAAGCTGTTGCTGTAGCTTGACATTAAACCTTACTCAGTTTTAATAAGGAGCATTAATTGGGATATATTTTCACCAATTCTAGGGTAATTTATTCTCATAAATGAGAGGATGATGGTTCACTAGTTAGCATACAGGAAAACTCTTTTATTCATTTAGATTAATTAATATAATATGATAAAAGTGCAAGTCTGCCAGTGTAAGAAATAATTTTATATGCATTTGGAAGGAGATGCTGGTTGTTCAGAGGAAGCAGACGCTTTAGCTGAGATGCTGGGATTCTGATACCATGACACTTAAGAATAATTACTAACTGCACATGCAACAGAAGCACCAGCAATTTTGATACATTTAAACACCATTTTGCCTTCAAACTTACTGGTCTTTAAGCTGAGACGGGGGGATAGTCAGGTGAATAGAAGCCCTTCAGCTAATGTGTGTTGTTCAGCACACACCTGTGTGTATTTGGAAGTCTCTCTTGTTTTGCTGCTGAGGCAGCCCCAAAATGTCAAGATAATCTTAATTTATCCATTAAAAATGTAGGCCCATATTTAAGAGTCATCAGCAATAAAGGAAAATATACTGAATCATTTCAAGTGCATGCTAATCATTTAATGTAATAAATGGAGCAACTCTAATTATCTCCCGAGGAAATGATTTCACAGTAAAACAATGGAAATGAAGAGGTTACTTCGGGAGCATTATACACAGCTGAAAATTACTCATGTGAATCTAGAGGATATTTCAAATAAATAGAAAGGATTGCTTATGCCCTTTCAGTAATCATTTAATGCTATGAGAGAAAGAGTAAACGATGGCAAAGATATTTAGTAATTTTCACTCAGGCAGTGAGGCTTTCACAGGTACCGTTATACAACCAAATACTGCTCCTTTTCACTGAGACACTGGTTAACACGAGATCAATGTCATAAGTACAGGTTCATAATGTAGTTGAAGGGTGAACGAGAAAAGTAATATATTTTTCTTTTATATTTGTTAAATAGAATCTGAATTAGAATTTTTAGATTTATAATTGAAAATATCCATGAGCCTTTCTCCTGAGGTCTCTGTGACTCTTTATTTTTAAAAGGATGACTAAAAATTTTTATTATTTTTATCCCAAAACTAAATCCCAAGAAAGCTTATTTTGGAAATTCAGCACATTTTTAGACAACAACAAAAAAATAAAAAGCAAACTTTTGAATAAGATGTAAGAATTTCTCAGGGAGTGGGGTTAAAATTGAGTTTAATGATTCAGTCCATTCCCTCCAAGGGGAACTGATTTCACTGCAAGCTAAAATGTTTTGTTAAATTATGTACTTCAGTTGCTTGGGTGTTATGTCTCTCTTGGAGAAGCACATGAAATGAGCGCTATCCTCCTAGGCATTTTAAAAACACATCCACATTAAATAGAATATATATACAGTGGTTGAGCATACAGTCTTTTTAAACTAGATAACAAAATGATTTTGACTTGTTTTAAAATCTTTTCCCTTAAATGGCTCTAAAGCTAAGACTAAAAGATAGATAATGTGGACTGAAAATTTTTCCCCTTGCTTTCAGTTTCGTGGAGAATAGCACATTATAGGTACTTCCCTTTGTGCAAGAATCACATCAAATGCCAGGAAAAATACATCTGTTTTGGCTACATATTTAACAGCATGCTTTCCAGAACCATCAATTTGTCTTTATTAATACATCAAGTGCAGTTTGTTTATAATGTTTGTCCATTCCACTGCTGTGCTACTACAGATATTATTACCTTATACTTATTACTAAAATTGGATAAGATAGAAGGGAATACAGCTCTTCTACATAGTGAGGGATGTGACCTAGTTCAAGACAAATTAGTGCACAGTGATTCTAGAAGCACAAATAGACGACTGCAACTTTTTGAAGGTCTGCATTTATTCTGAAGCTGACAAGAGTATTTCACAAGAGACTAGACAATTGGTTTTTTATCATAAGATTACTGTTCATCATGTACAAGAAAACAATTGTTATCAGGTATGAACTTAATTGGAATCAACTGCAGCAGTCTTTACAGGAATTTACCAAAATATCTGCCATTCAGAGCTGGCTTACCATAATATTCTCTATGGAATAGTTGACCACAGGATTCTCATTCACAAACAGCCAGGTTAAACAGTTAAATGCTAGCAAATCCTGCATAGCCCTGTGGGAAATTTCACTTTAATCCCGAACTTATAAGAGGACAATCAAAGCCCAAAGCCTGGGTAACAAATCTGATCCTCAGTTGCAATCTGTGTCCTCATGGGAAGGAGAGAGATGCTCCCTGTACAAGCCTGAGATGGATAAATACCTAAATGATGAGATAGATGGGGAATGCAGAAGAAGCGTCTGGCTTCAGCCATTCGCTTCCAATTTCACATTACATTGTGAAAGGCAATTCTTGTGCAGCTTGGGAACAGCCAGTCCTGATTACTCTAAGTTGAAGTGTGGCTTAAGGAATGATTAATGACAGTGTCAGGAGAAAACAAAGCACAATGAGAGTTATCTCTAATCCACCTGCTTGCAGACGCTATAGTAAGGGAATGAAAATGGCCCCGGCGAGCCCTGATAATAAAAAAATCAAAATAGAAAGGTGCAAAGCTGTAGATATGTATTAATCTGATATATAAAAACTAGGTCTTAGCTTGAATAAAGCATTAGGCATGAATGGAGCCCCATAGGTGATAGATATTAGAGCATAGTGGACTTCACATTGTCTGTATTTTTTAAATCAAACAGAACTGTTCCCTTCAGTATTGCCTTTGACATTAATAGGTTGGTATTTGAAAAGTCACAGTTCACTAGATGAGCAGGCTTGTGAGTTCAAGCTCATTAAACAAAACCTCTTTTTGTTGCTTAAAAAAAAGTGACACCATACCACCACCTTGTGGCTTGGTGATGCAGAGGCCCAGGGAGGAGAGAGCTGCGTTCCCAGCTCCATACACGCTACAGTCAGATGAAGCACAGTTAATATATCTCCTTTCTTTTTGAAAGGCAAAAAGCTCGCCAGCTCCTTCAGCAAGCACAATACCTCTGAAAGGCGGCCTGGCCATTTCAAAGGGTTCTTGGCCAGTTTTCCAGGTAGGTTTGCTCTGATTCAATACCCTTCCTATTGCAAAAAGTAAGGGTAGTCACTTATCACAGCTATGACTGAATGTGCACATTATGGTGGTTTCTTTCAACTTGATTGCAGCTACTCAGCTTCTCTCCCTTCCTGACCTATCCATCTTCTTAAACTTCACATCCGCTGGGAAATCTTGCACAAGCTGCGTAGTGAGCTGAGACCTGGGAAGATTCACAACACGGAGCTGTGAGACAGCCTCGCGCACCGCTCGGTGCTCTGTGGTGTTCATCAGACAGGGCACATCCCTCCAGATGCGCACCAGTGACAGTCTGCTCTCTGATATAAATTCCAGTGTTCACATGTGAACTACTCGCTTTGCAGGTTGCATCTACTGAAAAGTAGATTTTGCATCATTCTAGGGAGAACACCACCGTGTCTTTTAATGGGGTAGAATTGTTAAATTCTAGGCACACCATAAGGTTTCCTAAAACACTGAAGCTACCCAGGAATCTAAACATTTTTACTCTTGTTCAGGCACATGTTCTCCCTATGTCACCAAGGATACTTTGAAAATTTTAACCATGATCTTGTTAATCAGGAATATAGACTGAAACAGAATACTTTCTGAGGCCTGCTTCTCTGCCAGATTCAAAGGTATTGCCTCTTGTCAACAGGCAGGGAATTATTTGGCCCCACTGAGTTCAGAAACAAAAGTCCCATTGATTTAACTGAATCAGGATTTCAATCCCAATGGGTTTTGCCCCCTCCTTTTTTCTTAATATGACCAGCAACAAGTTAAATGTTAATTTATATTTCATGGAAGTATTTTAATATTGAAAAATCTAATGAAGATTTAGCACTTGGCTTTTAATGAGGCTGACATAACTGTTGAAAGAAAGCAAATACATTATTTTAATTGATATTAATTCATAAGTGCTCCTCATTTATATATTAAACAAAAAAGAAAGTGTCTTGTCATACACCACAATTTATTGTGTATTCAACCATCATTTACTCAGATTCTTCTCTGGGTTTTTTTTCATGTGAAAGGGTATGATGGAAGCTGCCATGTAGAATTGTACAGCTGCTGCATAAGCTCTAAGTACTGTGATCACATCACCCTTATTTTCTGATGACGCGCCTCAAGTCAATTCTATGCATGTGTCTTTGTCTCCACCTGACATCTCCTGCTATCATAATAATCATGCTGTATGGTTTGAAGCTTAAAGCTTTTGTATACTATATTTTCTTAATAATGCCAGGGAGCCAGGCAGTTTCTCTTCTATAAAGAAACATTGCTATAGGCAGCAAAGGGTCTCAGTTGAAAATTTTTGATCAAGAATTCACACCAACAAAACTCAGGGGTGTTCAGCTAAAGTTTTGATTAGTCCATTTTATAATCTGGAGGAAAAAAAAAATAGATTTGGATATATGTTTGGGTCCTGATCTCTTTTTCAGGCATTAGGGTCTCAAGGTGTTTATTCAAGCTAAGGTTTGGAGTGGAACAAAGAAGAGGTTATGAATGCATTGGAAGTTGTTTTACCTGTGTACCAGAGCAGATCAGGGGAATAATTTAGCCAAGAGAAAGTAGTGTTGCAATTACAATGCTTTATATAGCCATGAAAGATGTTTAGTGAAAATTTGAAAAGTAATGTGTCAGTGTCATTAGGAAGACATTTTACCATGAAGATGTAATAGGTTGAAGCTAAATGCAAAAGCATTTAAGGGTTAATTTGAGTGCTGGCATCACAGTATTGAAAGGATGAAGTTACCACTGTCAAGTGCTTGTCTAAGATGCTTTTATACCAGTTTCATTCTCTGTTTTCCTCTTCTTTGCAATCAAATGTTTCATCCCCTTCATCCTCATCCTCCCTTCCCATGACACTAGTTTCTCTCTTGATCCTAAGCAGCCTTTGGGAACCTGAAAGGTTTCCTTTAAAAGATTGCACTGAGCTTTCAAATGTCTCCTCAGAAGCATGCTACCTTTGAATGAAATTCTGGTCTTGATGCATACTCTATTTTAGGTCTGTCTTCCTGCTTTCTTTACAATGTATGCACCCAGGGATTTTCAAGCAGGATTCTGTTCTGAATGTAGAGTTCCTGAAAAACATTGAATCCTTGCATCACACCCTGTAAGATCTGAAAGCAGCCGCAATCTCAGCAGAGATTTACAGACTATCACAAAATGTATTTTAACAGAAACCGAGAATCCTGTTACATAGCATTATAGGCAAGGGGTGAGAAAAGGTAGAGGATGCTACAGATTAGAAGATCAAACTCCTTAAAAGGGGGTTCAGATTGATTTTGAACACCTTTCCGAGCTCTTTCCGAGCTGTTTTTGTGCAAACAGATTCATGTCTGAGTTGCTAGGAATGACGTCTTCTTTTATTCAGAAAGCTCCCTAACCAGTTATTTCAGAAGATTTTACGTGAGCGTTCTTTCTGGCCAAAACTCATTCCACTCTCCAAAGTCAGAAACAAGCCAAAAGCAAGAATGAATAATTTACAAAGGGCAGCTGGCCTGGTTCTTGCAAAATCAGACTAGTCTTGGCTCCAACTCTCCTTTAGATCCAAAGCTAAGCCCTGCAGGTCATAACTATTTCTACACTGGGTTTGCATATCTGCCTAAATTCCTCACCTTCTACTGTATGTGTACTGTGATGCCTTGGGTAAGGCATTCTTTTTCCTCTCACTTCCGATCCTTAAATTGCATAGTGCTGTTGATTCAATTATAGTTATTTGTGATCATATGCTTGAAGAGTAGGTGAATATTGAGTGTACCCTGCACAGGAGACTCAAATTAGCACCTGGTGGGGAATTCAAAATGAAGTATGTTAAAATAGAGCTACACTCACTTCTTGTACGTAGCACGTAGCACCCGAATTACTTTCTTGTCTATTATTATGGAGTCTGCATACAGGTTCTGTAGTTTAATAGTAAGTCATGTACTCACTGATGCCACCACAATGTGGAGCATTCTGAGGCAGGACATGATATAGTACCTCAGTTTTGGTTAAAAATCCTGGCAGCTGTTGTGAGGTAATGTCGAGATCCCTATCTAAATTGCATGCTAGTATTGTTTTTAAAAATACTTGAATATATATCCACTTTATCATATAGTGACTTCTAGGCCATCTCCTTTGACATATGCTAACCTGCAGCAAAATAAAGATTCCTTCCTAGAATTAGGCTAGACAACGTAGTATCAAGTTCAGTTGTATTTACCTTAATTAACAAGAATTCTAGTCATTTATGTGGACACTGCTCCTGCTGTGACTGCATAAAACAACAATAATAGAGCCATACAAACATTTGGAAACAGGATCACTCCTCTGTGTTCAGTAGGTGTTGAAACTCAGTATATTTCAATTCTAATTTGAGTGATGGTTCTTTGTAGTTTGAGGTTGCATGTGTGAGTGTTCTTGACAAAGTATATGCTACTGCAGTACAGCCTTTGGAATTCTTTAGCAAGAATCCCAACACCAACAGCTGGTCCATATGCAGTTGACAATAGACTGAATGTCTTGGCTAAATGTGTGACTTTCTTTAGCAGTGCATCTACAACATGGACAGCAATCGTCAATGAAGTGTCAGTATAAGGGCTGCTATATTCCTCAAGAGAATCACCTATGCCAGTGTAAACACATTTATGCTGATAACTTAGTCCATGTTGCAGCCTTTTGTTTGTTCAGAACATTTAAAGGAAGCTACGATTTTAAGGAATGAATTGAGGTGTGCAGTCTGGAAAAGAAAAGAAACAGAGCATAAAATGAGGGTAGCTCAGATGCATTTAGCATCTGCAAACAAAAATCAGCATTCACTCAGATAAATAGATTTCCATGTGATGTTCCTTCTTTCTCTCTTTGTTAATCATGAAGCTTTTTTTCCTTCCTTTTTTTTTTTTTTTCTAAAGCTAGTGGTAGATCTGCTCCTGGCAGTATGTTATGTTCAACCATTAGTTTATTTTTTAAGACTAAGAAGAGATATTTCTACATTATAAATTATTTATAAACATAAGAACAAAGGGAGGCTGTCAGGGCTGCTGGTACTTTGAGAAAACAGGGGCAAAAAAGACGATGAATTTATGAGGAATACAATTTTATGAAGGAAGGAGGAGGGAGAAAGCAACTACTAATTATTAACATTCATCTGCAGACAAATCCTGAAAGAATAGGATTAGAGGGATACATTTACATCTGTCTGTCACAAAAAGAATTCTCATTAAAGGTTTACTAGACTGTCACAAAACTTCTTCTAATGTTAAACTTGAGGGTCTTGTGGGGGAGAGGAATATCTCACTTTTGGTCCATCCAATGAAGTGATATTAAAACAAACAAAAAAAAAATTTAAAAAGCAAATAAAAAACTTGCATTTTTAGTAAGAGCTCCAGCTGAATCTACTTAGGTGACACAAAAGTTCATGTGCCATGGAAAAAGTTTTACATGTCAGAACAAGTTTCAGTAGTTTCTATTTACACAGTCATGTGTACTTTGAGACATGATATGACTGCCACAGCAATCACTTTGTGAATAGCATTCATCATCTGGACGCTTCTTTTCATCTATAAAAAGAAATCTGCAATAGGTTGCTTTGACAATTCAAGATGCTGAGCCACAGTTTCTTTGCTTTAAAGAAACAGACATTAAGGTTAAATACATTAAAAGTGCACAAAAATAAGCACACTGTGTACGTACAATATGTTGACAATAGCAAACTTCAATCTACTGTAGTTTTTGATCAAAGAACTGAATCTGTGGAAAAGAAATCCTGAATCTAGCTAAAGCTGTCATTTTATTTTTCATAGCAAACTAATTTATATTGAGCACACATCACTGAGGAAAAATCTGGAACAGTTTAATATTACTTGAGCCATTGTATGTGGCTGTATTAGTAGGGTGTTCAGACAGCTGCTCTTAGGATCATACATATCTTTTGCTGGAACAGTATTCTGGTTAATTTGTGGTTTATGAGCTGGTTTAATTAACATACGCAATAGCTTGCAAGGAAGAAAGTTTTCACCTTGAGCATTTTGTTAGAGGTAATCAAAATTAGCAAAGAAAAGCACTAAAAATTCCTCTAGATCTGTCCCTTGCCATTGAAGCACAATACTCTTCAGCATATCAAACCAGGGCCAGGTTAAACCTTTGAGATACAGCTATTCCAGTTACTAAGTATTTCTTTTCAGATTTTGTGTCAGATTCAAAGAAAACCTTGAACTCTAACCTCTGATTTTCTACTCATTTATTTTTCTAAGTGCCGAGTGGAGAATATTCCCCAACATGTATTTTCAAACCTGATTGGTGATTATTAGTCACTACTTTTAAAAGGAAGAGTTGAGACAGCATAAAAAGGCCTGATTTTCAGAGGCTAGTTCCCAAGGTCTGCTGAAGTTTCAGCTCTCTAGGTCTCTCAGCTTGGGTGCCCAAAACAGATGCATCCAAATGTAGGCCCATATGTTTGAGCATGTTGCACCACTATATATGCACTCCCTGGCACTGTTGAAAGGCATACATTCCCTGCAACCCTCCTACGCTCCTCCCTCTGTTCTGCTCCATTTAGGTCTGTGCACACAATCTTGATTTCAGGTAACCCAAATGAAAAAGTTCTTTTTATTCTTGGAGCTGAAAAATTAGATGGTCAAGTCTGTAGCCTACAGGGTAGCCCACCTTTCAGCATGTGAATCCCCTGAGCATGCCACAGCTGCTTACCTGCAAAGGGTACTGGCACTGAAAGGAAATGCAAAAATCCTTGTTAAACAGGAACTGTATAAGCAGTAATAATAAGATATTTTATTCTGAATATATCTAGAAGAACTAATAACAAAATATTTCACTTTAAAATTATCTATTTCTCAATTTTCCTACTCACAGTTTCCTTCACTGAATGTAACAGTATAATCCACCTAAGCTATAAAAGTAACAAAGAAAAACTATCACTGCAACTTCAGGTAATACCTTCATACATTCTCGAATGACTTTTTAAAAATAAACTGAAAAACATACAGCAGTGTCCAGCAGACAAACTCTCAAGCTACAGAAAAAAACCACAAACCAGTAAAAATGCCCAAGAAATATGAAATTAGAAAGGTCAAAAGCAATGGGATTCTATTCCCCTTTTCTAGTCAAATGTCTTCTAGACTGTTCTTCTTTATGTTCACTTTGGAGTTCTTGCCTGATATTTTAGGGGACATAACTCTGGTTTGATTAAATAAATATTTAAGGAGTACAACCGTTTTCTTTCTTGCTTTCCCTGTCATGCAGTCAATTATCACTAATCACATTCCAAAGAACAGAGAATATGTACAATCATTAAATAGGAGATTCAATTTCACATTTTTACGGTTGAAAATCTCCTTTCTGTTACTCATAAAGCAGGCATAGGAAGGCAATTAAAGAAGCAAATGGTGAGACATTTAAACATCTACACTAAAGCAACAGTTAAATATTTACTGTGCATAGGTTTTCTAAGATATATACACATTTGTACATATTAAAGGCAAGTGGAAAATAAAATCTTTGGGGTTTTTTATTTAATTTTTTGCCTTTGAATTAAGTGATTTTTATTTTTGCATCTGGAATAAACATCTCTGTGAAGCAAAACCACATGAAATACCTTTACAATCCCCTGGTAGACCAGAGTTGGTGAAAAGCTACTTGTAACTGAGCACTTCTGTTAAATGCAAATTCTTGTAATTAATGTATATATAATTACAAAAAATACTCTCTTGTACCTTGGTAATATTTGCTATTATACATTGTTGCAAATAAAATTGTTGCACTTCAAACATTTTTTTTATGACTTATAGAAGTTTATAATTCAAGTGTTCTTAATTTTATAAAATAGGAAAATATGTAGCATAGACAGGTAGGTAAAACAATATTTGCTGAAACTCATCAAACACACAGCTCTCAGAGGACAATTACTGAATCATGTCAAAGTTTGGAATCTGACTCAAGGAAGATTTGTGTGCAAGTGCCTGTGTGTAACTCCTCCTCTGAAATGAGCCTTTTGCTATCTCTGTGCAAGCACAAGATATGCACCTCTAGAATTTACTTTCTGTTTGCCAACTCAAACTTGTGGGCGCATCACGCAGCCTTTCATGTTTAAGCCTGACTCCACAGCAGCGCTAACTGCAATTACATGGGGATCTGCTGCCTCCAGACAGTCCACTCTTCTCTGCTAGGAAGAAGTCTGCACAGCTATGGCGCTCACTCACCTTTTCCGTCTGCTGGCATCAATTACTTCTGGTGAATTTTATCGCAATTTTCATAAACTGCATGTTTGCACTTCTTGTTCCATGATTTACCTTATTTTTTGTGGATATGTGAATATATGGAAATGTTGTTTTCCCTTAAAAACAGCAGTATAAATTTTGCATGTTATATTTCATTGTATAGCGACAGACTTTATATTTCTGCTTAGTATGCTGTGAAGTGGGAGAAGATTTCTAAAATATTGTTGGAAAGTAATCCAAGGTCCGGCAGATTTCCTGGGCTTTATACCGAAAGCTTTAGGTGCCCTCTTTTGGTATACCGCAGGAAATGCAGGCAGGCTTTTTTAAACCAAATAACCTTTTGGGGAAGCACAAATCTCCACTTATAGGAATCCTGTGTTGAATGTTATACAAATGGAATTTGCCCACACACACACACACACACAAAAATCATTTTATTTCATATGAGGTCCTATTATATGGTTTGCTTCAGTATTCATATTGCATGTACAACCCATTTATGCTTTGACAATAAATTCTCAAAATGTTGGGCTTCAGTTGTGATGCCTCAAGAAGTATTTATACTTAAAAGCATTATACCTGGAATGCATATGCCCAGGGAAAGAAGAAATATAGTTCACAAAATATTTTCTGCTGAGCTGAACATTTTAGTTATATCATACTGTCTCTATGGCTTTCAGTGGCATGGAGACTCAAGTAACACTAGCTAAGTTCTAGTTCCAACGTCTACAATGCAGTAAAAAGTCAAATTCATTTCTTTTATATGTTATATACAGTTACAAATGTGGAGATTGTACAAGTTTAGCTGATATGTCTGTGTTGGGCCATCTTGCTATCTGTAATATTCAATCCAGGTGACTGTCTAGACCAGTCATACTTTAATCTGGGCAAATGTCCTTTCTACTGGTTCTCTTTCATTTTAGTTTGTGTCCTTAATCTGTTAAAACAATTCTTAAAACCAAACCAAAACAAAAAATCTTCTCAACTCCTCTTCCTCTGTAACACTTCCTATTATGATAATTTGAAATATATCCAGAGTTATTGCTAGCAGTTAACTCTGAATTTGTGCTGAGAATGAATCTCAGACATAACAAAGTAATTAATTTCAGTTTTAAGTAATGTTTAAGTAATATTTTCTATCAAGTTCAATAAGAAAATGAGTAGAAATTGTTGATTTAGAGGGCAATTGTCTTTTCTTTAAATTTTACCTTTCAGCTAAAGGACTACCGTTACTGCAGAAAAGAACAGGTGCTCTGAAAGTACATGCTCAACAAATATAGCAAGAAACTACAAGGGAGTACTTTATGAGTTTTGTACTGGGCCCTAGACATTCTTCACAGATAGTCTTATATCCTTCTACAGAAGGCAACCTCTGTTTCTTCGATCACATCAGCACTGATGCAGAGATAGATGATTCAACCTTAGCAGATGGTCCTATGGAGTACCGATTTCTGTTCTTGTGAGGGATGTTTGAATCAACAATATTTTTCAAACAGATATGAAGATTTTAGTAGGAAGTGAGTATGGCTGACAACATCTGTTTCCAACCCTCCCTCATAAAAGAAATGGTCTTTGTATCTGCTTATTGCTGTTGGTATTATGTCTAAAAGCATGAGCTGCAATTTTACCTAGAACTAGCTGAACAGCAGTTGAATATGAATGACTATAGCTTTGCAGACGTACATCAGTACTAGCTTTATGTGCAGACTGAGAGCAATAGGGCAAATTGTCACATCAATTTTTAATCAGGATTCTCCAATTAAATCAATGGACTGTACTGTTTAAAAGTCAATAATACAGTAAAGCTTGGTACTTGGCTCAAATCGACAGATTTAGAGGATAGCCAAATTCAGGATGACTGTAACATAAATAATGGAAGTTGCTTTCAACTGTTCTCAATCATTTAGCTCATTCTAAAATGCAAAGTTACAAATTGCACATCTGATGATGCAGTTAGGCTCCATTTGTAAATACATTTCCTATAATGTGAGATGCGATGCATTGTTCATAATATAATGAAGAGCCAGGTAGTATGGAGCAAAAAAAGGCAGAGTTTTGTAAGCAGGTAGGAGACAGAGGAGTCATTTGTGATATCACTTTTAGCTAAGCAAGAAGTATTATATTATGTTATATTATATTATATTATATTAAGCAATTTTAATACCTCTTCTGTTATTTAGATGCAACATCACTTTTTGTGTTTTAAGCAAAAGTTATTTATAACATTTTGGAGCATACTATTTCCAAGTAGTTAGTATATTGGCAATTTTCAAAATCTTTCTTGGCTTTGCACACTAATTAAGCAGAAAAGAATGAGAAGACTATTATATGGCAACATTATCGTGTGTTAGATAAAACAGAAAACATTAAATATGACCATTCCATATTATGGACAAGAGCTGGAAAGAGAAGTAATGATGCTATCAGGGATGTGACAGGGACTTAAAAGATCCTCAAGCAAGGCAGAAACTAGGTAAGAATAAAGGTAGTAGTTCCGATAAGTCAAATTTGCTGGTGCCTACCTAGAGATTTATTTATGAGTACACTAGGATTCTGTATTTCAGAAAATGCAAAATTCTTGATAGTTTCCAATTCAGTGTCAGAGACCTGACTCATTTGATCCCACAGATAGAAGTGTATCACAAATTTTCCTGAGTGTCTGCAAAAATTACATGGTTTGGGGATCAAATCTTCTGATTTTGTGAAGACTAGCAAAACTTACATTTGCTCTTTTGGAAGTCGTATTAGTTTCATCTACACTGGTTCATGTTCTCAAAAGACCAAGTCATGGTTAGTACTGAGTATTTAGCTACATCACCCTTACTTCTTGCCCTTTGCAATTAACTTGGAAGTGTTGGCTACTCCAAAAATTTAAAAGTCTCGATGAGTCACTCACAAAATTGGGAATCACATTTACACTACATCTGGTTCAAAGTTTTAAGATTTCACATTCTCAGTCTATTTCGGCAACTGTGAAGCCTAAAAAGTTTTTGTTGGAGTGAATGAAAGCCAAGAATCTCATTTAAGTCACAGTTTCCAGAATCAGACCTTTTAATAAAACAATAAAATGAAATTTTGATTTTGGTGAAGTCCAGGAGGATTTTGACACTAATGTCTCACTCGACAAGATCAGCCATTAACCCATCAGAATTGTGAGGAACTTACAAAACTGGAAAAACTGACTGAAGATAAAAGTTTAGGGTTAAAGGTAGGAATTAATTGAATTGCTGTTCTCTGTAGTTTCTATGACTCGGTTGTCTGCATTGAAGCATGGGGTTCTTGGGGTTCTGTAATGTATTTCAGCGAATTACCAATGAAGACCAGAATTATCATCTGGTGTAAATTCTAAAGATAGCAATAGATTTACCTAGAGGTGAGCGTGTCTTAGAGACTGAATATGTATTTGTTATATAGCATTAGCACGGGAAGATATTTTACCTTGTATTGAGAAAGATTTATAGTCAGGCAAGAGAATGATGTACCTAAATACCTGACTTCAGGGTTCGTCCAAGGGGGACTACAGGTTTTATGCATCCTAGGAAAGGATACTGCAGTGTCCTGCAGCAGGGATTGTAAAGGATCTGATGACAAGAAGGAAGGAGGGATACTTAAGAGGAGACAGGAGGACTCAAAATTCCAGACTGGTTCTTTTTATCTCATAATGATGAGAGAGTAAAAGAAAATTGTATTTTATGAAGTCAAAAAAGAGAACAGTGTAATACAAGCTAAGAAGGAAAATGATGGAAGTGAGAAGGCATCAGTCACACATCCCACTGTCACAATCAGGGCTGATGGTATTCTAATGAAACAGCACTCCTTTGCAACTCTGACTATCCTGGATCAGAGCTTCAGAGATCCCCCATACTTAGCAATACCATATCAATATTCCCAGTTTGGATTTTACGTGCTCAACAGAAACCATGCATCCAGAGTTTTTCTGATGTCATACTGCCCCTATCCCTTTACCAGCCTGTCTTACACACTTCACATTATTTGATACATCCTACATCTTTCTTAGTCCCTGGTCTTTCCACATTTAACCTCTACTCTTTCCTTGTCTATGGATTTCTGAGCCTCTAATTCATCCTGTAGGCCTTCCCCATTCTTCCAACTCTACCTGTCTCATCTATTCTGACCAAAATTCATCTGCAACAAGATGCAAGATCATCCTGTGGAATCAGAATGTTTTTTGCAGGGGTTTCATAAAGACATGGGATATATGTATCAGAAATCCATCTCTAGAATAAACTATGTTGGAGCTAGGAACGAACAATTCCTACAAAATACAGATGTGTGGTAGCTATAGCACAGAAATTATGGCTTTGTTACAAACACTTATTTTCAGCAAAGATTTAATCACTTTAGTCCCTTCATATATGCCTATAGTAAATTAGTACAGTGATTTGAATATTCTTGTCCAGTAATTAGTATTGCTCCACCTTCAAACCTCAAAATGAATCCCGCTTCCCAGACCCTACATCAGTCCTGACTCATTCCCATCACTATGATGTCATTTCAGATCAAAACCAGCAGAGTCATAGCCAACCTCCTAGTGGTTTGGCTTTTAATAAGATGTGAGAAACCCACATTCTTTGATTTGAATTAGAGGTAGAACGGTTTTGACCTCTCATATAGTAGATTGGAGGTTCCAGCCACTGGGAAGGTTGTTACAGGTTTCCTTGATATGAGGAAAATTCTGGAAATCTCAAACATTTTAACAAGCTGAGAAAATTGTTTTCCGCTCAGTTCTAATTAGATCATAGGCTCAATGGAAATTGTAATAATTTCTGACTTTGAAAAATGTGATGTTTCATTGGCTTGAACAGTTAATCAATGATTGAGTTCACTCAATAGAAGTTTACTTAAGAAACCAGAAAACAGATGTTATGTCTCATTCATTTTGCTATATGGGCTCAGAAAGGTAATTACTACCATGACTTGGAAATTCTGATCTTTGACAACTGAATTAAGTTTCTGTGAGTATATACTGTGTGTGATGAAAAGTCCAGGAGCTGTGAGTTACACATTCAGAAGCTGACCTATGGGAACATTTCAAGATTTTTGAGATTCTTACGGTCAAAGATTATTCGCAGCTCTAGCCAGTCAAGTGCTTCTCGTGAAATTCAAAAAAAAAAAAAAAAGTAAGAAAGAATCAAAATGGAGATGTTGTAAAAGTTAAGACAAAAAACACCCGTGTGGGGTTAAGATAAATTACCAAAGATATTTCTGGATCTTTAACTGTCTTTATAATAACTTCCTGCTTGCATAATCAGTAGTTTTACTTTCAAAATATGAGACTGGAGTTTACAGTGGGCATTCATGTGTGAATAAAAATACAAAAAAATCATTATTTTTCTATATATAAACTCTTTTCCTCAGCACCTCTTATGACAAATGGTGCAAATGCAATATAAGTCAGGAAAGGTCTTCCAGGAAAAGGGAAAAGGAAATCTTGTTTAGAAGGGAATCTCCTTTGTTACATATCTGAATTTAACAGAAAAGTGATTAATTTGATGTCTTTTAAAAATAAAAATCAATGTTTATTAATGTTGATGTGAAAGAAGTCTTTTGTCTGACCAGTCTAGAAACTGGTCTTTGCTTTATATGCATCTTTAAAGATTATTTAAAGGTTATTATTAGTAGGCATTTTTTTAATATGCCAGTTAAATTCAGGTCCTGCTTGACAATTCCAGTGATGTATGAGACACAATAGCTCCTATGATTCTTTTCCTTTCCTGAGCACTTTTGAAAGAGGCTTGAAAAGAGGGGGAAACTGTATTTTTAGCACTCCAGTGAGTAGGTCAATTAAGAAATTGATTTTACACTGTGGGTTTTTTAAGCCTAAATGTGATCTAAGCCAAAATTTCAGTTAAAAGATTTTCATTTGTATTGGAAGGAAATCAGAATCTAGGTAATCCACAGTAACTTAGAATGACTTCCTGATTAAGCACCAAGTTTTCATTAAGTCAGCTACCACTTGTTTATCGAGACAGTCTTCTGATCCATTGGAATCTCAAGTAAAAAGACATTATCCAGGAAAGACTGTTGTACATCAAATGATCTGAAACTGCTCTTCAGTTCCTCTGCTGACACTGCATTATTTTATTTTGTTCCCTTGATGAAGATACACAAGATTAAAACCTTACATGTCTTGCTAAAAATATTCAGTCCAGAATCTAGGCAAAAAGTTGTCCAAAATGTTAACGCTGGCTTATATCACCATTACATTGAAATAGTACAGCTACAGAATGTATAAAGGAGATTTTTTTTTTTGTCAAGAATCTGATATCTTATAAGTCACTAAAACATAAGGAGCCGTGCAACAGAATGGAAGAAAAAATATATAATCTATCTGATGAATTTAGTCTTTTTCCTTACTAATACATTGATCTTTACTATATAAGGTGACACACAAATCTAGGTGATAATCCAATAATTTCACAGATTTTATCTTAATTTTCTTTAGTATCTCTATCCTTGAATCACAGACTTCTGTAAATATTCAGTGTTTTCTATCCATACCATTTTATTTAGGTGTTAGTGATCAAAGTGGTACATAACAGGGTGGCGGTGCTCAAACACACGTGACTGAGGCTAGCACTGTTCCAGTCAGGTCCTGGAATGGTCTTGCAGATTCCTAAGAGAAATTTTGTGAGTAAGAGTTATTAGTACAAAGGTTGTAAGGAAAGTATCTGCAAAGTGAATGCTTTTTTTTTAAATTGAATGACCTTTTACTGCTAGAGAAGCCAAGCTGCAGGGAGGGTGATTTCTGCAGTGATCTATCTGTGCTGCTTCTCTTCATGGAAGCTCAGATTTGGAATGTTAAAGAGGTTCATGTGGTAATTTTTGTGTTTTGATTGGCATTTTCAGCAAATAAAGTGACTGGAGAAACCTGAAAGAGAGAGAATAAAGATTTCCCACATACTTCCTTCCAGCCCAGGGAACATTCAATAAATTGAACAGCCAAGAACCAGGAACTGTTACCCTAGTGCCTTATGAAAACTTTTGCTAACAGTTTGATATATTCAGTACCTACCTCTGGGCCATACAATGCTGAAAGTCTTTGCACAACTGAGGTAACCTCATCCCTTTTGCCATCACAGTAAATGCACTCTTCCTGCGACCCACACTGACACAACCAATCTTTTCCAAGTGTCAATAGAAGAGTGATACAGTCTCTTCATTATTTATCTCATATTGCATGTTGCCTGTGCCTCAGATCTCTCAATTAAATTACTCTTATGAGGATTCCCTGATATGCCAAGATTAGCTAAATCATTCTAAGGGGAACAGCAGGTGCTCTAGCACAAGAGTGCCCACTTGGCAGATCTGAGGACAGGGGTAATCAGGGGAGGGCACTGATAATCAGGCGGGAATGGCCATTTCTTTTTCTAGCAGAGGACATGGTACAAGCTTTTCTGTCATTCTCATAAAGTCTTGGCTACACAAGAAGTTGTGTAACTGCTATCAATTCTGATTGATGCTTAGCTCAGGCACCGCATGTAAATCAAACATGAGCACTGTGACATTTAGCTGTGCTGTCTGTAGCCACTAAACTACAACTTGCCATGAGCAGAAACCAAAACATTGAACCATTCTGCTGCTGTCTGACAAGCACCCATGGAGTGATTGGCAGAGCATGGTCTTGGTCTTCTGCAAGCTTGCTACTCCTGTAGTCCTCTTCAGCATACCTCAGTATGGATTCGTAAGTAAAGCAGAAGAGGTTAACAGCATAAACTTGAGCGGTTTGGACTATGATATATAAAAATTGGGTGAGGGTCTTTAAGTCACCAGAATAACTGGGGTTTAGGTGAGATCATCTGCTTCATTAAGATTATTCAGTACTTTTCAATGCAAAAAGCTATAACAAGAACTTCAAAGAGACACAGACCTAGTAGACAAGGTCTAACGAGGCAGCACCAAAGACAGAAATTGTCCGGTCACTAATTGATGGGCTATTAAGCATCTACCAGGTATCACATTAGAAAGAGACAACCTGGATGTTGCAGCTGAGGAGGAGGAGGAAACAAGATGATCATGAGGATTTGGGATGTTTGAGAGAGTTTTCTGAGATTATGCAAAATTAATGCAAGAAAGTTTAAGGCAAGAGGTCTAGGGAAAAACAAAGTAGACCAAAAGGGGTATAAAAGGGGACTGCCACATGAAAATTGTTGCTGCTCTGTTAGTCTGTCCTTTAAAAAGTATTAAATACTTTTAAAACTATCTCTCTGTTTAGTAGCACCCTGTGCCCTGTGAGTGTGTGTGCCGTGGGGGTAAGTGGCAGCTACTGGTGAGACAGACCTTAGAGTGGATTTGGTGACAGCTACTGGAGTCAGAGCAGGGTGTAGGTGCCCCTCACCCATGCTGCCAGAAGCCAGTGCCAGTGAGAACCTCAGTGCAAGAGTTCAAGAAATGTTTGGACAGTGGTCTCAGGCACATGGTGTGATTCTTGACGTGTCCTGTTCAGGGCCAGAAGCTGGACTTCGATAATCCTTGTGGGTCCCTTCCAACTCAGGATATTCTATGAGTTTATGATTCTAACTTCGGAGATGGGAACAGTGTATCCCAAGTGCCGGCTACTGCAGGCAACAGCATGAGTGAAGTGTCTTAGCATCTGGCCTGAAGAAGATGTCTCATGTGCAGAAACTGTAATCAAAAATCCTAGGCTTACAGATGGATCCTCTCATGTATATCTACAGATATTCAGAATTGACATGATTTACTTGACTTTAAGATCAGAATAGAGGACACAAGAAAACTAGAAATCCACAAGTAAAAAAAATCTTGTAATTTGTAATTGCCACTGCAAGATGGAAAATGGAGACCTTTGAAAGGGTTCATCATTTAAGTGAAATAATATTTTTGGGTATTTTAAAGGATCATTAAAAAGGTGCCATTCCAAACTTATTAGATTTAAAAATTATTAGATCTTAAGGCAGAACAAAAAATATTGTATACATATGTGTACTGTCTGTAGGGAAAAAATATCTTGCTTTCAGAGACCTTAAAGTAATAAACAAAAAAAATTCATTACATCTTTTCTGCAATAATTTAAATCAAAGTTTGGAGATAATACATTTTAAAAAGCATAAATATCATTTAGCAATTATATCTCTATTTCATACTTCTAAATATTGACTAATAAAATATTAAACTCAGGAAAATACAGCTGTTTATATCATCACAGTGTTCATTTGAATGAGATCACAATATATGTATCTAGAAGGGCATTAATTAGGCAGCATGTAATAGTTTACAAGACCTGCTAATATATGGGACTTCTGGGAGCTTTTTCAGATTGCAGCAATTGATTTTGTCACAGAGCCAAAAAGTAGAGAGGAGTTGTAATATTTTTTTCCTCTTCCCAAAACATACCTGATAAATCTGGTGGTGGCCTTTCTTTTCTTACCCCCTGTTCAAATCAAACCTTAATTGCTCTGGCATCAAGATCAGGCAACTTGGCTAGCTCTGAAAGATATCAGCTGTTTTTCTCATCCTTGCTGAACCTCTCTTAGACAAATTTTGCATTGTTTTTTGTGTCAGTTTTATCGTGGAACATCGTGCTGCCATCTGGGAAGAAAAACACCATGGTACAGGAGCAGCTGGTGAATGAGAATGGCCAAATAAACATTGGCACTCACTCTGCCATTAGGTGAGATAAGAGGATTGAGGCCATGCCAAGAGACAGCCCAAACTGCTGCCATTATCCTTCACTGTCCCCTTTCCCCTTATCTCTGTTTCAAAACACAGCTATCATTCATTTTAGAAAAGGGAACCAAACCTATCAGGTGTTGGACATACCCTCCTGAAGCCTGGAAAACAGAGATATCCACAGTGAAAAGCATCTGAAGCATCTTGCAAATTGGCTGAGTGACTGGATACTTTTATTGCCCTGGAAAAATAACAAGAACATTTCATATTTCTGTAATGATTCCTGTCATAGGAGTTCAAAGTACTTTAGATGTAAATTAGTTCTGTAGGTACTTTGACAATGGCTAAGGAGATATTAGCTTTATTTTCATAGGCAGGGAAGGTGAGGCACAAAGAAATAAATACCTGATTTGCTAGATATGGGCTAAGTAGAGAGTTTGTGTTAATGCCAGGAATAAACTTTGATTCTAAACTGCTTTGCATTTTTATATAGCAGCAGACCAATTTTCCTTCCAGAGACTTGAGGCTAGAGCAGAAATGTAAGGAGACATAAAGGTGGGAGACATAACCACCTTAACCTCCAGAAATACAAAACATAATCACAGAATCATAGAATACCGTATTGGAAGGGACCTCAAGAATCATCTGGTCCAACCTTTCTTGGTAAAAGCACTGTCTAGACAAGATGGCCCAATGCCTTGTCTAGCCAAATATTAAAATGTTGGGGAATCTGCTCCTTCTCTTGGGAGATTATTCCAATGGCTTTTTGTTCTCAGCGTGAAAAATTTATTTCTTGGGTCCATCAGAATCTCTCCAGCAGTAACTCGTACCCATTAGCCCTCGTCTTTTCTGTGTGACTCCTTGTATGAAAGGGAGTCTCCATCTTCTATGTAGTCATCCTTCTAATACTGGAACACAGTGATGAGGTGTCCCCTAAGCCTTCTTTTCTCAAGGCTGAACAAATCCAGTTCTCTCAGCCATTCCTCATATGGCAGGCTTCGCAGTCCTTGGATCATCTTTGTGTCCCTTCTCTGAACCCTCTCCAGCCTGTCCACAGCTTTTTTGCATAGTGGGGACCAAAGCTGCATGCAACACTTCAGGTGTGGAAGAGAGTGGGATAGTGACATCTTCATCTCTGCTGGTGATGCCCTTATTGATGCAAGCCAGCATCCAGTTGCCTTTCTTTTCTGCAGCAGCACACTGTTCACTCATAGTGAGCTTGCTGCCCACTAGGACCTCCAGGTCCCTTTCCACAGAGCTGCTCCCTAGCCCAGTAGATCCCAGCCTGTGCTAAATTCCTGTACTATGTTTTTCCATGTGCAAGAACTTACACTTGTCCTTGTTAAAATCCTTAATACTCTTGCTAGCCCACTCTTTCAGCCTACCCAGGTCTTCCCGCAGGGTGGCTCTGTCAGTCAATTCCCTACCCATCACAGAGACCACTTGTCCAGAACCATAACACATCAGTTTCTCTAGAAGGAGGCTGTGGGAGACCGTACCAAAAGCCTTGGAGAAAACTAGGTAGACAGTGTCCACTGCTTACCCCACATCAGCCAGGCAGGTTACTTTGTTGCAGAAAGCAAAAAGGTTTGGCAAGCAGGTTTGCCCTTGATGAACCCATTCTGGTTTTCCTAATCACATACTTTAACTGATGTGTGATAGGACCCAGGAGGATTTTTTCCATAACTTCCCCTAGGACTGAAGTAAGACTGATAGGCATATGACTTCCTGGATCTTTCTTTAATCTCTGACGTAGGGTTGTATTCTTATTTACTTGCTGGAGGGCTGACATAGCATTTCGGGATTCCCTTTCAGACACACATCAAGGTAGTGGACAGAGGCACTACATTCAGCTATTCATGACATTAACTTTCTGTAAGGTAGAAAGGCTGATCTAAATCTGGTTCTTAACTCTTAGAAAATAAGTATCAATCAGTTTCTCATTTGAAATCAGAGTATGTTAGCTCAAATTTGCAGCTTGGATCAGTTGAGAATCTATTTACATTTGGTACAGACTGGACATATACAGACTGCAGTCATTAAGAGTGCCTAAAATTGCCAATCAGATAATAGTTCTGGGGAGTTTTACTTAAAATGCCACTTTTTTTCAATAATTAGTGTGATTGGTTGTGAGACAAAAGGCTGGACATTTGAAAGTGAGAAAATAAGGATGAATTATTCCTTATCATTATGTCTGTCTTGCTGTATCCAATAAAAACCCAGTTGTCCATGCAAGTTCGACTGCCAATAGTCTTTACTCACTGATGGTTGTTTGGAGGAGAGTTTAGTAATCTCAATACACTTCCCAGTGATAACAGCTGTCTTCCTCACAAAATCCCATATGGTGCTAACTGGCATGCCTATCAGTTCTAGTAAGGCTAACATCATGATGTTAGCATTGCCTTTCCTTTGCAAAGAACATCGTTGCTAAGGTACACTAGTGAGGCCTTCTAGCAAGCAAAAAACAAATTACCCCAAAGCATTGGCTCTGACATAACATCTTTCACTATTATGGAAGTACAAGCAAAGACTAGTCCAATCAAAAATCACATTTTGCTTTCTTATGTCTTCCATGCAACTGCAAAAGACCAAACAGCCACAATTCATGAGCTTTTAATGGCAGGGAAAGCCATCATCACCTCTGATCACCTCTGATCACCTCTGATCTCAGCAGTACCACAGGCCACAAAACTTCACATCATTTATACAGACTCAAGCAAAACCAGCCAGTTATTCAATCAGGGAAACAAAAGAAGCCTTGCTTCCTCACAGTCTGTACCACTCATACACAATCTGCCCCCTTCTCAGCTCCTTCCACTTCCCATGGTATTTGTTCACCCCCTGCCCTACTGAGCTCCTTCTGAGGGATTCTAATGGCCACATCTATTAATGGTGTTTCAAAGCTTCCTCTAAGTGTGCACTGTTTAGCTGTTGATACTCTCTACAATAGGCTGGATTCTGCCTGCCTTTCCCTCAGTGGATGCACTGGTTTAAGTCTCTTTCCTCTACTGCTCTATTCAGCTGCATGACCTTGTGTCATTATGCCTTTACAAAGTTGCTGGAAGAACAAATCCTTGCAGATGGGTGCAGTGTGTTATCACATCGGCCTCATTTGTTTAGAAAGTATCATGTGGGGGCCAAAAGAAGAAATTTATGCTTCCCGTGCAAGACGTGGCATTGAAAGGGCATCAACAAGTATAAAAGAGCACTTAGAAGGCATGAGATGCTGTGGATGCTATTTCTCTTTGACACTAATGTTCTGGATGATTCTAGGCAAATCACCATGTCTCCCTGTTTACCCTTGACATCTGTAACACAATGCTGGTTTCAGTAACAACCCTGATAAAATGCTGTGGACCAAAATGCTTTGAGATAATTTTTTTTGCCAATGAAAGCTGTATGCAAGACCTATGTTTTCCTCTTGGTTTTCATACAAAAAATTCAGTGCATCTTATGATAAAATTATTCTTACAATGGTTGTCTGGTGAGGCTGCAATCTGCTTTTCCCACCAATTGTTTATCGCAACTCCAGCAATTAATCCCATGGACAGGTTTTGTCAAGAAAGCAGTAAACTTAGTTTTAGGTATTTTTAAACTAGAGATGCAATGAGAAACAAAAATAAAGAGCCATCACTGTGCAACAGTCTCTCCCAGGCCACAGCTTGTCAACCAGTCATCTGGAAAAAATAAAAATTTTTAAAATTCTTTCTCTAGGTTCTCTCATGGCAGAAGATTCAGAAGCTCCACTATCTCCATACAGTAACTCAAGGCTGGTGTGCTAATCATGAGATCAGATAAGTCATTCTGGTGATTCTTTAAAGTGAAGACCTGCAAATGCAGCCAGTGTGGAGCCACTGGAATCTGTTTTGCACTGTCCCCTTTTATTTCCAGGAGGTACCCTTCACAGAGAGGGAAGGAATTGATGCATGAAAGGAAAGAAATAATGACGGGGAAACAAATAATAATGAAAGAAATAATAAGAAATAAGAAATATAAGAAATAAGAAATAAGAATGATGGGGAAACAAACTAATTTCTGTAAGTAAAATGAGTTATTTGTAAATAACAATAGTAGTCTGCCCTTCCACAGTGCTTGAACTGAAGTCTTTGCTTTATCTGGCTATTCCATCATGAAGATACCACAACTGTGAATTTTCTTGGGCTCCTGCACACTTTATGCTATATATTCCACCTGTATACTGCCACTGCTGCTGGAACCATCTTGTATAATAGTGTCTAACTTAGTTTACCCACAGCACCTCAGGTACCAGTAGCAGTGTATCTGCAGAAGCACAGAAATCATTGCAGACTGCAAAAGTATCAAAAAAAACCCAAGATAAATAATTACACAGAATTTTTCCTTCAGAAGATGTGCGTAATTCTCAATCTTCTCAATATCAAGATAGGTAGCTTGAGCTTAGATATGTTCTCAAATACAGTGTTTAAATTTCCATAATGTGTCCTCCCAGGAGTTGATGTGTTATATTCTTTTTGTCCACGAGATGTCGACGTACCCTAAGAATTCTGGAGTATGTGGCTTTGGTTTTTTATAACATAAAGCCTGCCTAGGCCATGGCCATGATTCTTATCGGGTCTAGAAAATCTCACTGCAAAATTAGCAATAGCAACAAGAATAATAACAAAAACAACATAGAACATCCTGTCCAACAGAAAGAATCCTTGGTTAAGGGTGCAAAGCTTTATGAATTTCTTACGCCATACAATCTCCTGCTTGTTTGGGATAGACACCTGAAGGGGGTGGGGAAAATACATCAGGATGTGGTAGTGAGGAGAACATACAAGCCAGAAGGAGAAGCGAAGTCTGTTAACTTAAGCATTGTGCCTGTTAGCTTGAAATCCCAAATGGGAGCTACTCAACATCTGACTTGCTCAGAGTGTGGGTGGAATGAGTCTATATGTATCAACAGCTGTCCGTGTTTACTGATACATTACAGTACTAAAAATGAATAGAATTAGGCTTATGGAAATTCACATTATTGCCTGTCTTTACTAAAGCTTTAAATTTGCTGTCATTTACATGAGCATATGATTGGAATAACATTAATGCATTGAAGTAAAATTAACTAGTTAAGGAATAGAGGCTGTTCCTCCTGATTGTAAAGAAATACTGAGCTCTTCAGATGATATGCAATTGACAAATGCTAGTGTATACTGTGTTTTACTGCCTTGCACTTTTTTAATATATGCTGCAAACATAGCTGAAGATCAAAATATACCTGCCTGATACCTTAAGCCACAGATACAAGCTAGATGGACTGGTGTGGTCCTTACTTGCCCTGTTTTAGAGTTAGTTGGGGTGGCACAAAAGGCCTACTTTAGAATGAATTTTGATGCATGTCAGCAAGACCTAAGAGTAGGGATTGATGTACCTGGAAAGGGAGAGGCCAGGATGGGTACTTCCCTGGCATTCTTCCAGGGAAGAAGCAGCCAGCATCTATGAATGGGTTTCAGTAATGCAATAACTGCTGCCAGTCTGTTAGAAGCCAGGTTTTGCCAAATGCCTGTTCATTTTTTCCATAGACCTTTAATATTTTCTTTCAAAAGAGTAGGATGGAAAATTAATTGACTGTCATTTCTTTTTACAATAGAGAAGTTAAACTTGTTCTTTCTTGCATATTTTAGAAAAGTATATAGTTGTTTATGGTTAATTTTAAGTAGTGAAAATTACGACTCATGCACTGTTATTTTCTCACATTTTAAGTAGAAGACTGATCCTCTTCCCTTCTCCCTGCATGAACGTTTTCTGGAGTCAAAAAAATTAAAACAACATAAAATAAGTTCATATCAGCTTTATGTAATCTCTTTGGTTTTTAGGTGCCTGATATATGATGTCTAGATTCTACTTTCACTGGGGTAAATCTGAGGTAAAATTCATTAATATTTCATCTTCTGCTAACCAGCAAAGAAAGGGGGACTTTTTTCTTAGTCTGAAGTAAATTTAACCAACTGAATGGAGATACCAACAAAAGCTTAAAAATTATCTGTATTTTATTGTATAACTACATTGTCAATTAAGGAGAAAGAGTTAATATCCTTTCCTACAAACATAAGTGACAGGAACTACAGCTGGATGTGATATGTAGTAAAATGCATCTCCTTTTCTCTATTTCAAAAAAATGGCATCTTCTAGGAAGAGCTCAGCAAAAAGGATGCTCACAGGATCTGGTGTTCTAAATGCCAAGCTCCCACCTATGGGTCTGAGACCCCTTCAGGTGTTTGAGTCAAACATTTACTGTTCTCTACAAGCTGGTAGCTGCAATCTGTAAGGTGTTATGAAGGGTGAAAGCCCAACTTTTACCTTACAACCCTGCAATGTTTTGTTACTGGCTTTTTTTTTCTGGCCTTTTTACAATTATGTGTAATAGATACAGGGCTGCCTATGAACTCATACCAAACTGCACCTTCCTGGCCCTCCATGATTGTGCCAAACCTTGTGCCAAAGCCAAAAGGGCCTAAAGTCCAGATGAAGTTATTTTCTTTTCTGCTGAACTGGTAGAAGATCTATAGAACACAATGGAAAATGATCTGAGTGAGAATTAGAAACTATGAAATAGGAATCAAACTGATTTTCTTTTGACTGTTTCATAACATTTAAATCACCAATACATTGATCTCTCCTAACTAGGAACATGCTGACATCCAGCTCTGGCAATCTCTCTTTGTACTCTGTCTCAGTCTCATCTCTTCCTCTTTCCCACTCTTGGTGTCCAGGAATATTTCTCACAAGTCACCACAGTAATAAACTATTCCTTTTCTTTTTCTTTCTTTTGTTGTTGTTTTTATTGTTGCTTTTGTTACTTTGATAAGTGATGAAATAACAATGTGCTGTCCCTTAAAAACATTTTCTTCAGCATGAGGTGAGAGCAAATGGGACAGCTAATCTCTCAGAGCTGGAGTTCCAGGCTTTAAACAAATACAAGCATTTCTGTGTCTGTAATACTCCCTTCACATTTTGATGATCTTCATCTAGACCACAACTTTTGGAGGATTATTTTCTTCGTTAAGTGAAAACTGAGTGTCTAAATAGCAGTTTAATGTTTTTCTTTTTTCCCAATCTCATAAAAGTATTTTGTTCCTTGTTTCTCATGTATGTACCTTCCTTGCACCTTTGCAAATAAAAAAAGGAAGTAAGATAGTTTATGAGCTTCACGTGGAAAAACTCTGTGTTCAATGGGGAAGACATCTGAGAAAGCACATAACAATCCAATGAAATCCCCATTTCAAACAAAGTATAATCCACACAAAATGAGAAGCAAAGTAAAACCTACATTTGTATGTCCACTAGCCTACATATGGCCTCCTCTCATCAGGAGAGTAATCTTTAAAGAAGTTTTATAGATGTTGTTTTCATAGGACAGTGAAAGACACGGACAGCTCAAACTCTTTTTAGACTGTTCCATAGGGTAGAGGCATGCATGATTTCACTTCCTTCCTGCAATTAATCATTAAGACATTTTTTATTTAACAAAAAGACCTTCTCTATGCAACTTTTGAATTTGTGGCCATTATAATGGTTATTCATTTCCACCCGACTGTAAGACAGATCAATAGACAACATTTTGACCTGAGGCTTGTGAGATGCAGACTTTGTGTCTGTACTGTGTGAGACCTCAAACTAATCACTTTGACATAGATATCTTCAAAAATACCTGGGCATACCTACTGACTGTAGTTTATTTCAGGTGACTGACAACCTCAGTGGATCTTGTGATGGCAGTTTTCATGACCAGATTAGGGCATGAGAATGTCTGAACAAATGTAGAGTTCTCTATCCCAATAACTGTCTGGATTTTCTATGGCGAATGAAGAGAAACAGGCACTGAAGAGTGTGATTCATCTGTTCTTCAAGCAGATGATTCATGCCCTAAAATTGTCTATTACTCTCCATTGACTAGTAAGGAACTTCAGTCTTCAGTACAGTCACCTCTAGCTGGATAAAAGGCTGTGGATAAAAGGCTGTGGGCAGCAGGTCTGAAAGTGCGGCTCCTGGAACACCTGGATAGTCACCTTAAAAGGATACAGTTTGTCACCTAACTGCTTTAATTCTGTGGCTTGTAACAGTCAGCAAAGCTGTCAGCAGCTGCCTGAAGCTTCATAGCTTTACAAGTTAGCTCTGAAGATAAGAGAAAAGGGTGAGTATCATGTTCATAGCAATGCTTGAGACCATTCTAATAGAACATACAGAATATAGCACTTCTGTATTTTATTAAAGCATTGAGGAAAAATACCCAAAAGATTGTGAGGAGCTTAGCTACTAGAGTGTGGCAGGCCATATAAGGGCCAGCTGAGATAGATAAAGCCTGCTGTTTGGAATTAATGAGGTTTTGTACATCATGCTCTTCTCACAGGATTGCCTGCCAAGTGTACTACAAAATCATTTCAAGTAATGGGGCATTAAGAAAGTCACTCTGGAAGCAGCTAAATTGTTGCTGATCAGATATACACATCCTGAGAATTAAAATTTTTTTTCTGTTTTGGGGGTTTATCTTGCTTGTTTTGTTGGGGTTTTTTCCAGCCACCTCCCCAACATAGGCTTTTTTCACTAAAAATTTTTCAGATTAACAGAAAACTGTTCAGCATGTAAATAGTGATCCAGAACCATTATTAAACATCTGTTAAATCGGGCAAGAGCCAGGAAAAACTTCAGCTGGATTACAATTGTTCTTGAGAGAGTTTGCAAGGGAGTGAGAAAGCACACAGAGCACAGGAGCTAGCCAGAGTCTGTTCACATTTGGTTTCTTTCTCCTCCCCCACCCCTGGAACATTGTTGATAGAGGGAAGCAAATGGCTGAGGCTCCCATATCCCAAAGGATGAAATGCCCTACGGGTTGGGTAAGACAACTAACTTTTGTTCCACCCCTCCTATACTTTGCTATTTTGTGTAGTGCACAGATATGAAGAGTGTTATGGAGAGCATAGTAGCTGATGTTTCTGCAAGTTTTGACAAAGTGCCCCATTAACATATTTCCCTCTCCAAAGTGGCAGCACTACATTAGCTATCCACTGACCTAGAAACTGCTCTTATCTCTGTAGAAGGAAGCTATTAACATTTAAAATTTTGAGAAGCAAGTTCTGGCAGATCCTTCCTCTGAAATTAAAGATGTTTCTGCCTCCAGCTGTCCATCCCATTTCTCTGCCAGGAGTTACCATAGAGTCAGTAGAGGGGAACATGTGTAGCACTTCCACTGAAAACGCCCAGTGTCCTAGGATAAACCACTGTGGAAGACAGATGTCAGCTGGCACCATCTAGATGGAGTAGTTAAGATTTAGATATGTTATTTCTGCTAACTTTGATCCGGGAACTGTAACTTTGGCTGGGGGTACACAGATACCAGTAATGTCTTAACTGTAATGCAGCTGAACTATTACAGCTCCAACCAACTTGAAACTTTAGTAATGGAAACTACCATGAAATCTCCATACACTAATGCATAGAGCCTTAAATGGTATTTGCTTTCATAATGGCACAGTGTCTATCCAAGTGTGAAATCTGAATGAAGCTATTGCAATATAAACTGGAAGCACATAGCTGTTCATTCAGAGGAGCTGGGGCAGAATGCTATCAGTCTGGCTGGATCTGTTCACATAGAGTTGCCATCTGTTATCACAATGCCATGTTGCCCAATTAAAACAATATGACTGGATTACAGCATTTTGAGTAGTATTATTTGTTAGATTGTCTCTGATTCTAAAAAATCTACCATTCCATCTGACTGCCTCTGCACCTGCTAATTCAGACAGTGCAAAGAAATTGCAAACTTCTCATTTATTAACTGCATGGCTGTAAGCTACTTCTGAGCCTGAAAATATTTCTGCATTTTAAACTTTTTCTGACTTTTTCCAGTAATCAGTTCTCCATTTTTTGAGGAAGTGTGTATATTTGGTATGGGAAAAGTTACTGCAGAGCTTCTGTATACATGTGGCCAGTGGCTATTAAGGATGTAAGTTAATCAGGGTAGATAAAAATATGGTTTTTAAAAATAATTATTTTTACTTTCAAATAAGAGTTCTAGATGTAATGTTTTTCACTTCTTTCCTGGTTTGGACTCCTAAACTGGTAATTATGAATGTCTTTTATTTATACCTTTAAGTGATTATGGCAGAACTACTGACTTTACAGATTCCTACATATATAATCTTTTCTGTGGCATGCAGATGAGCATGCAGATGAACATGCATTTTGGGGCTAGTTGAGCTTCCATTTTTATGTTTTATTCTGTAAAAGACAAGTAATATCAAATGTAGAATGGATACCATTAACTGAAATCGCTGTTTCTAGGAATAAAAACAACTATTGACAGGAGACTTAACATGATGAGTAAGAGAGTCAGGGAAGCCTATTAATCAAATACTCTATTATTTTAGATCTATGAAGCACATTTGCTTTACTTAAATAAAATTTTCAGTTTGATAACTTCAAAACTTAAATCAGTGCTGGACAAAAAGCCTTTCAAAATGTGCTTTATAACTTCACATTTTTCCTTACAAAAAATTTAATTTAAGGAAAATAGAACACTTATCAAGTTGGATTTCTAAGTTGCTCTCTATTCCTGAATGGCACCATGAACCATATAAGCCAACTTGAATTTTTGCCCAGTTTAAGCACACTTGCTTGTTGTAGTGTAATCTATGGCTACTGATGGGTCCCTATAGTACTGCAATAGTCACTCTTGGGCCAAGCACAGGGATGGACTGCATACCCATAAAACACACTCTTCTGTGATTCTGAAGGAATATATCATATCACACGTAATGTGTCAATACTGCTGCTGTAATTAAGGGAGTTAGCCATGGCATTTACTTTCACAGAATCACAGCACACAGAATATCTTGAGTTGGTAGGGACCCTCAAGGATCATCGAGTCCAGCTCCTAGCCCTAAACAGCATCATCCCCAAGAGATACATCCTGTGCTTGAGAATATTGTCCCAAAACTTCTTGAGCTCTGTCAGTCTTGGGACTGTGATCACTTCCCTGGGAGCCTGTTCCAGTACCCAAACACCCTCTGGGTGGAAAAACTTTTTCTAACATCCAAACAAAACGTCCTGTGACTTCACGCCCTTCCCTTAGATCCTGTCACTGGTTACCACAGAGAAGAGAACAGTGCCTGCCCTTCCTGTTCCCCTCATGAAGAAGTTGTAGAATACGATGAGGTTTCCTCTCAGTCTCCTCCAGGCTGAACAGACCCAACTGACCTCAGCTGCTCCTCATACAGCTGCCCATCAAGGCCCATCACCATCTTTGTTGCTCTCCTTTGGACACTCCCTAATAGGTTAATATCTTTTCTGTACCGTGGCTCTCAGAACTGCCCCCAGCACTCGAGGTGAGGGTGGCCCAGTGCAGAGCAGAGTGGGACAATCCCCTCCCTTGCCTGGCTGGCAATGCTGTGCCTGATGCACCCCAGGACACGCTTGGCTCTCCTGGCTGCCAGGGCACTGCTGACTCCCATTCAACTTTCTGTCAAACAGGACCCCCTAGGTCCCTTCCCATGTCAGTGTTTCCCAGCCTCTCATCCCCTAGTCTGTCCATACATGCAGGGTCGCCCATCCCAGGTGCAGAATCTGGCACTTTCCCTTGTTGTATTTCATACTATTGGTGATTGCCGAGTCCTCTAATTTGTTGAGGTCTCCCTGTAGGGCCTCCAGGCCTTTGAAGGAGTCAACAACTTCTCCCAGTTCTGTATCATCTGTGAATTTACTTAGTATCCCTTCTAGTCCTGCATCCAGGTCATTATTGAAGATGTTGAAGAACAGAGGGCCTAGGATAGAGCCCTGCAGAACCCCTTTAGTGACAGGTCCCCAGTCCGATGTCACTCCATTCACTATAACCCTTTGTGCCTGACCCATGAACCAGCTGCTCAGCCATCACGTGATGTGTTTATCCAGTTGTGTGCTGGACCGTTTATCCAAAAGGATACTGTGAGAGACAGTATCAAAAGCTTTACTGAAATCTAAAAAGATTACATCAACTGGCATCCCTTGATCAGCTAGGTGGGTTACCTTGTCATAAAAGGAAATCAGGTTTGATAAGCAGGACTTTCTTCTCATGAAGCCGTGCTGGCTGTGATCGATGACTGCTTTGTCTTTCAGGTGTTTTTCAATACCTCCCAGAATAATCTTCTTCATAACTTCTTCAGGCACTGAAGTGAGACTGACAGGTCTGTAGCTTCTGGGCTTCTCATTCTTGCCCTTCTTGAAAATCAAGATGTTTGCCAGCCTCCAGTTAGCTGGGACCTCTCCGAATTCCCAAGGCTGCTAAAAAATCATCAAGAGAGGTTTTGCAATGACATCAGTTAGCTCTTTGAGGACTCTTGGATGAACCCCATTAGGCCCCATAGATTTGTACGGATCTAGCTGGAGCAGCAGATCCCACACAATTTCAGGGTTGACTCGGAGTTAATGATTCTTGTGGTCATGGTCATCCGGCTCAGGGCTCTGAGAGCTCCCTGGTCTATCATCCACGTTGAAGACAAAGGCAAAGCATGTGTTAAACACCTCTGCCTTGTCCAAGTCGCTGTTTGTGAGGTGACCATCCTCATCCTGTAATGGGACAATACTATTTTTACACTGCCTACTGCCATTAGTATACTTGAAAATACCTCTTTTTATTGTCCCCCACAATACTGGCCAGCTTCAACGTGAGTTGAGCTTTGGCCACATGCATTTTCTCCCCACAGTGGCAAGCAGTGAATCTACTCTGCACCCTGCTCTACTTCTGTTTTTCCTCTCTATCACATCCAGAGATCCCCAGTGTTACTCAGGCGGTTTTACTATTATAGCACTGAGAGGGAAAGTTTGGTCATGCTCTATTTCCCTTCCTCTGTCAATCAGCACTCCTTTAGAGCTGCCACATATATGGGATATGTGAGTCTCAGATAAGGACTGAATGAGGAAGAGGGACTGGAAAAAGTATTCCTCTGCTTCCAGTGCCACAGAGTACACACTTTGCTCCGAAATCATCCCCAGACAGGTTTTGCCCTCCAGCAAAGTACTAATATGCTCAGATTAGTAAGATATGAGAAAGATCCCCATTCATATGGTTTTTTGTAAACCCTAATGACCTTTTCTTCAAAACATTTAAGATTAAAATACTCAGTGGTAATACGAACTTTGTATTCTGAAAGGATTCACATGGTGTCACCAACCACTAGCCTATGACAATATTTAAGCCTTGTTTACCTATGCTTTATTTTAGGATGCAACCTTTTTGTGGTTTCTTTCCACTAGTATTTTCCCAGTATCCCATCAGCACAGACCTGCAATTTGGTTTTGAGGATTCTAAACAAAAAAATAAGTAGTGAGTCTCTGAATGAGAAGTCTGGAGAGAAACCTGAGTCCTGGACTTCATGCCCACTTACAGAGGCTTTGGTTAACTTTTGTCTCAAGATTTTTTGTTTTAATTTGTATTTTGTATTCTAGCTTACAACTAGGCCATTGCATTTTAGTGAAAACTAAAGACTCACCGGGGCTTTTAAACCTGTGTGGAAAACGACATAATATTTTGTAATTACATTTCCTTTTTGCAAAAAAGCACCCTGTATTTGCTCAACCTTGATGAAATCACTTTTAGTTCCAGGAAAGGGTTGACAAAAAGCTAATCTCTAGATCTAGAAACAAATACAAAGAACAAAAATAATAATGTGCTTTAATATGCAGCTTTGTTTTAATTTTGGATCCTGACTGTGTTTCATTCAGACAGAAGGCATCAGGCATGAAAAGCAGGAGTGGCAACACCATTTTCCTGACCTACAGACCTCTGGCATCCTAGACACATCTTTGAAGGACACTGTCTCTAAACAAAAATCCCTATTTGAGATAAAGCTTTTCATCTGGTGTCTCCTCCTTTCTGTGGGTCCTGTTTTATTCACCAGTACTCCTAAATGTTTTCTGAGATCCTCAATCTTATTAACTTGAAATGGCTTGGTTGATGATGTTGATTCATTAATCTTTGAAACATGAAAGTGTTTTTGAAAAGTCCATGACAGGCCATCTAAACAAAGTTATCACCTGACTTGTCAATAAACATGGATTCAGAAGATGTCAGTCTAGTCCTTTTTGTCAAAGTGGTGAGGCTTTGAGTATTTCTTAAGGGCAAATTAAAGTCTGATTTCAGAACATACTTTCCATAACATATGAATGCTGTTCACAGAGCTGCTAATAAGAGTTACTTATTTAAATAATGAAAAAGAGTGTAGCTCTTAATGATGTTCAGTAGAGTAAACATGACATAGTAAGTCAAATTTGAAGGACAGTAAATTTGGTCAGTTTTGGGTTCTGGTCAGACTTTCCTACCCACATATGAGGTAATTTGCCCTGTCACCTACAAAAGCTTCCTGGACATCCTGGCATTCTGTGAAACCCATAGCAATTGCCTTCTAACCACTTCTGCTCCATAGAGGTCATCTACCTTTTATATGTCCCATTTACCTTTTTTGAATTCTTATCTCAAATCTGCTTCCTTCCACCTAGGCAAAAATACTATGCACTTGAATTTTCCTCAAAAAATAATCTAAGTTCTCCATCATCTCATGTCCATCATTTTTCTTCTTCATTAAAAAAAAATATTTATATATTAACTGAAAATGCAAAAACACTGAAGAAAAATAGCAGTTGTATGATGAGGTAAATCTGAACTGCTTCATGTACTTCCAAATTATCTATCTGACACCAGTTATGGTTTACAGCATTTTAGAAGTCTGCCTTCTATATTCTCATCACCAGAATTGAAAAATGTTTTAATTACAGTGCTACACATGGACCTGAAGGGCATTTGACCTCTTTCCTTATTGTCCCCACTAACTATGAGGAGATAAAATTGCTTGTAATCCATACACAAATATATCAAATGACATTTCTCTTGTAGTAAATCAAGATAGCACAAGCTGCAAAGAAACAGATTTTCAATATTATGCAAAAATGACAAGGATTTGACGAGTGATTAGAGACTTTAGCAGCTCACTTTCTATGAATTAGACACTATTTTTAAAACACATGTAAATGATGTCACTGACTCATCATTTTTACTGTAAGGTTACATAATATCTGGCATTTATACAAAACCCATACCTTCTGGATTTAAATGCCTTCAGTGAGAATCTCAGTTTCCTGTTGAAAATAAGGAGCTCTGAGCCTGCACAGCAACACAGAAAACTCCATAGAAGCTAAATGACAAAAATCTATTTATTCATCTGCTTCAGAATGCCATAATAATTAGGCTAATGTCAAGGTGTCTGTGAATCTCTGTCTTGATTTTTCAGTGAACTGCGACTTTTAAATGTTCTTCTAGAGAAGGAATCTTCAAGTCTCTGCGGTGGGCAACAGAGGACTTAATGTTCCTCCCTAATTCCTATGCTCACCAGTGACATGAGAATTAAATACACTCTTTAGGCCAACCAGCAAAATCCAAAATTTGGTGTTAGCAAAGGATTGGAAAAAAGCAGGAAAAGTCATAAACCCCTGGCTTAAACCCATAGATTACAATCAAATGCACTGCATATATAGGAAAAAGTTTTCTTATTTCAATTTTCTTCCAAATTTGTAATTCTCCCCCAAAGTATGATGAGATTTTCTCAGCGAAAAGCAATCTGCAAAATGTGGCTGGCTAACAAATCTATCTTAAAACCTCAAAGAAAACTGATGCATTGCTACTGTAAATGGAAAACAGTAATAACAGTTTAAAACTGTTTAAAACTATTCATGTGCCAAACCTTGAAAGTATACCAACAAGATCATCATGTCCTGAAGAATGGGAAAACCAGATAGCTTAAGAAAGAGAAATTAAAACTGGTTTTACTTATTTAAGCAGCTTTAAAGCCTCTGTGAAAAATGTTTAGGCTTCTTGTTCTCTGTCAGGCAGTAGCACAGCTTTTCTCCCAGGGCAAGAGCAGGCAGCAGTAAAAGAGTTGTTTTGTCTATTTACTATTTTGAAATCTAAGCTTCGGGCAAGAGCTATGTAAGCGTAACATACAATAAGGAACAACAACAAAATCTCTTTTTATTTTAAGAATAGCTTAATGACAGACATGGGCTTCTACGGTGGCTCTCTGGCAGACCAGCCACTGCTGCCAGTCACTGAGCACAGTGTCAGCAGGACAGGATGACTCATTAGGGAGCTGAAGGAGTGGAGGGAATACACCTAGTGGTACAGGTCCCTAGTAGGATTTTGGCTGACTCTTGTGATAGAAGAGCTTTCTACATGTGTTAATTCCATGTTGGGCAGTTTGGAGTAGGTTTGTGAGGGGGAAGGAGGAAGGGAAGTTATAACTGAAACACCAAAACAAATATAATTTAACAGTACTAGTAAACAGGGCACTTACAATTCCTATCATCATTCTTCCTCAATGTAGGAGGGAAAAGTAATCCTTTTAGGTGTTTATTTGTATCCCTCTGCAGCCTGTCCTGAGCTGTCCTCTACCCTCCCTTACTGAAACAGCATCACAGGTCACTCCTAAGCATAATTGCTCTATAATGGATGAAATTAACATCCCAAGTCTAAACCATAATCCGGTTTGGGAAAGATAGAGAAAGGAACAGACAAGGAGAAACAGAAACCAAGACTAAAACTACACTTTCACATATAGGTACAGACTGACCTGATCTTAGATAAAATCATGAATGAGATAGCTGCTTGTCTCATGAGAAAGTTGACTCATTAATTAAAGCAGTATCTCCACCTGTGACTGCACAAAGTCAAAACAGAGCTGTCCAGCTCAGCAGGTAGGGATAACTGATCAGTACCAGCATATTTCTGTACAGGAAGCATCAGGACAGAAGAGAAAGGAAGGATGTTCTAAGTTGCAAAATGGGACTGAAAATGCACTTTTGACCAGCAGCACGTTCTGCAAAACGGTAGCCTCTTCTCTGTATTGAAACCTTATCCACAATGGACCATTGCCACTGTCATCACTTTTCTCATAATAAATTAACAGTGACTGCAAGCACAGCTTCAGAAAATTTCTTTGCAAACTCTAAGCATCTGTGAAACTAGGTTGGCCTTGAATTAGCTGTGAATTCAAAACTCAGCTGCCATTAGCAAAACCTTAAGGAAAATCCTTGTGTTAAGTTTTGAGTAAGCCTGGTCCTGTTTAGAGAGTTTTATCAAAACCACATGAAACCATGTGACACTCGGTGTCTTTCTTGGTGTTTTGCTGGAATATTGAGTTCATTTAAACCCTAAGTTAAAAAGGAACCACAAGATTTGGAGTCCATACAAAGTGATATTGACTGTTGTGGACCCTGGAGTCAAAATGGGTGAGTCCCATGCTCAACCAAGTTCATCAATTCTGCTGATTACGTTTGCATGTGAAGAATCAAAAGCTACCATGGTATTTCACTGTCAGGAATCAAAGTCATATTCGTGTGTATTTTGCTAGTACAGCCAGACTCCATCTGCACAAGAAACTAGAAATGCAAGGCATGAACTAGCCCAACCTAGCTGGGGGCTGGCTGCATCAGCCTGGTGCCCCACCTGAGCTGGCAGACCCAGCTGGTTTGTACAAAATGAATGTGTCTCAGACATGTCTTCATCTTTTCTTAGCACACTTGCCCCTGGCAAAAGGAAATGAGCTCTTGTGTTTTCCTAGACAAGTCACAAAGACACTCTTGTCTTAAGCTATCTCTGTGAAATGAAAATAATTATCTTTATCAAAGTGCTTTGAGATCTGTGAGTGAGCAGTGTTATATCACTGAGATGCACCATTGATGATTAGATTATAAAATAAATCTGCAGTGCTGCTAATTGAAACACTGTGTATAATTAGAAGGGCTTTTAAAAGTCTGTTTACCCTTCAAATGAACACAGAACTTCTGTATGTTACGAATAGTCCATAGTTAATAAAATTTTTGCTATTTTATGTCTTGATAATGCTCTAAATTTACATTTTGACAAAAAAACAATACTCTCACTAACTGCTCAGATTTTAACCTCTTTCCAGATTTGTATTAACCTTTGTATGTAAGGATTGTTGCCTTTCCGTTTCAGTTTAAGTCTCTCATACAGAAACTTTACAGCAATTTCAGCAGTTGCAGTTTTACTAAAACTCAGTACGCAGCCATTTCCAGTGTCAGAAACTGACTCTGATGAAAGACTTTGGGCAAGACTTTGGCCCAAGGTGCCCACCCAGCTGGTACCAGGACACTGCAAGGTCCCTTCATACAGCAATGCTACCATTCCACCTGAGGACAGCCTGTGGCCAAGAAGGCTCCACATTCCAGAGAGCTGGCAAGGACACACCTCCCAGGGAAGGCCCTGCTTCCTCCTCTTCCTCCCCGTGGCCATCCAGCCTGGCTGCCCAGGGGCCAGGAGTGAGTGCAGGGCCAGGGGTGTGGAGGCTGTACCGTGAGGAGGCCTCCCGTGCCCGCTCGGCCTCGGAGGGACAGGCCCGGCCCTAGGCCCACAGGTCTGGGGGGACCTGCACATGAGCTCAGTAGTGAATTGCAGTAGGTCCTCTGACCTTTTCCTCTTATTCTCAGTGAAAAAAACCACAAACCAGTGTTATTACTTTAGACTCCTCCTGCTTGCCCTTGGGCTAACACCAGAGATTCCCTCATAGCACCAGTGCATCACCAGTGTGAGTCCACACCAACATTGTGAGATGCCATTTCTGGCCCCGATCCAGGGAAACACTCAGGCACACGCTTCCCTTTGAGACTGGCTGTAGGCAAGGCCCAGATCATATGATTGCTGCCCCAGGAACACAGCAAGCAAAGCAGTAAAAGGAAAAATGTGCACAAAAGTCAGGGCTCTGCAGTTCCCAGCACTGAGCTGTAGAGGCTGGGCTCTGTGGTTGTGTTTTTCAAAAGGTAAAAAAAAAAAATCTTCCTGAACATAAAGGAGCCAGCACAGTGTCAGCCCCTGGGGGCTCTGAGGCAGCAGCGGGCCTTCATGAGAGGAAAGCCAGCTCAGTAAGAGGACTGCATGGATATCAGTGTGGGTCTAGGGAAAAGACATTGAAATTCAGCACATCCCTCTGCAGCCCGGCTGTGTGACGCACCGGGGATATTTGGCAGATCCTCCTGTGTTAGCCCCTTTCTCTTCCTGTTGTGGTCTGAATGAATAGCCATTCTGCTTAATTTAACCTATTTTTTCCTAAGTACATACTCTGACTATTTACTCTAAAGCTAGATCCCAATAGTGTTTGTATAACTACAATTTTTCGGTATGTTCCAGCAATGTTGATTCATTTGTGAATTCTTGGCAAGACTTTTATTCAAGAAAAATCCCCAGTGTAATTATAGTTGTACAACATTAATGTGTTTTTTGCCATCATCATAACTTATTTTGCTCCGCCTGGCAATATGAATGTGAAAAGTCGTGCTTTGTTGTTATAAATTATATCTGCACCAAGACTAATTATTGCAATAGTTTCATTCATATAGATACAGGCAAGTATTAAAGAGTAGACAAATTGCTAAAAGACTCCTAACATAATATACCCTCTTCTATACACAAAATCAGTCTAGTAAACAGTTTAGGCTAGCATATCAGTAGAAGTCTGTTGCTGAAACCTGTATTGCATATTTTTCCAGCATGGTAACAGATCAGTTCCCAATTACCCATACTTTACATTGCAATTCTTAACACAGTACATTCCGTAATGAACAGCAAGTACAGTAGCTCAATGCCAGATTCCACTAGCAGGCGCCACCCTAAACAGAATTAAAATACCACAAATTAAAAGAAACCTTGGAAGAATTTAACAGTAAATACTATTCCAGTAAGTGCTTCTCATTTCTGTCATGTAAATATGTTACTTTTACACTCTTTTCCTTAATTGAAACACAGGAATGTGACAACATTCAGTGTGACAAATGGCTTCAAGATATCACATATATAGGAAATTTTGTCAGCATTTCTTTTGCATTGAATACTTTTGAAACATAGTTTAATATTTTTTTTCACAATACAGTGTGTCTCAAGCTCCACATGTCATCTCATTGTCATCTACTACTTCAGAACTCTGGTCAGGACAGTCTGAAAAAAACAAAATTAATGCCTTTCCCCATCTAAATCTGAACAGGTCCTTCTGTGGGTAAGTCTTATTAATTTAAGTGTTTCCTTTTACACTAGATTTTCTGACTGCAGTTAAAACTGAAAGTGGAACTTTGAGAAAAAATAATATATTCCAGAGAAATGTCACTGTGTCAAGACACTTTATGAATTAAATAACTCTTTTTTTTTTTTTTCCGAGATATCAAAGTATTACTATTCTTATTATTGGACCTAAGATGACATTGTGATCTAACAAGTCAGCAATTCAATCCACACCCTTAGACTCCTCTTGGTCATAAGTCTTTCTTCTTCAAGAAAATTTCTGCCTGCTTTTGAAGACCACGTATATTCAGATATTCAAAAGAAGGTAAAGATCAATAAATTAGATGCTTACTAAATCGTATACTTAGGGGGCAAAAATTATGTATTTTTAATTTTTATATACAAATTAATTGATGAAACATTGGAGCATTGGTATTGACAGAATATATAATACATTTATAATAGTCAATTATATAGTCAATATAACAGTCAATGTCACTAGTGTAATTTTTATTTTCTGATCATCCAGAGAACCTGGAATGCCTTCCTCCACATATGAAGAATACACCAAAATACAGCTTTCTTTTCTAAAGCCAGCAGTAATTTCTCTGAAAAAACGTGCTTGCTCTACACAGTCTAATGTCCAATTGGTTAGTTCAAAAACCTTCAAAATCTTATTTTCTTTGCTACGAGGGAAAACTTTTATTGACGTATTTATAAAATAAAATTGTTGTACATACAATAAGCATTTCATCAGATTTTTCGCTGAACAATATTGGACTTGTTGTAGCTGGTGAAGAAAATCTCATGGCTACATAAAGCGCAAATGGTAATGTAAAGCACAAAATACTCTTGTTATTAATAAAAATACTAATAATTACTTGAGTTCAGTCTCCTTCATTGATGAAAAAATCTCCTTCCCAAGGAGTGTAGTAATTTCATGAATTATTGTCACTATGGTCACATTGTTGTCCTGTGTAGAGACAGATTTTTCAGCACGGGGTGGTGTGGTGTTACTTTTATTGAGCACTCCATTCCCAGTTAGTGTCTCTTGAGTTGTTTTTTAGAGTTATATTTAGATTTTTAAAAAACTAGAACAACCAGCCAAGCCCACAAACAAACAAACAAACAAACAAAAATCCCTGTGCTTCTTTTGGCTCTGATTGTCATTTCCTGCCAATACTACACCAGAGTTTTAGAACGTGTCATGGTACCCTACGCTTTCTCCGGGGTTATCTATAAAGGCAAACGACAAGGTTTTGTCACTAGGTGGAGCTTGAAGCTTCGGTCCTCAAGCGCTCATCTGCCTCATTTCCTGCCTTCAGAGGGAGTTCCTCAGCCTTTCCAATCCCGTAGCTAGGCAACTTTAAAACCTTTAGAGGTAAATTTGGTTGTATAATCTGTTGTCTGTTATAAGTATTCCTATTAGAAGCAGGTTTTTTACATATTGAGTCATGTTTGCTGTGACTGAAGTTGGTTAGTAATCAAAGGGAAAAGAATAAAGACTTTCCACATGTGGGCCTGCACTGTAACTTCTGCAGCAAATTGCTCCATGTTTGGCTCTTCTAATGCTCTACCAGAAAAAGCAGACTGATTGCAAAGTAAATATGACAGTGCTGTTAACAGAATGCTATTTTATATTATTGTTGGGCTCTGGATGTTAATCACCAGAATCAGTACTCCCATATGCTGGTAGACTGATAGATAAAATAGCTGTGCATCAACACCCAGCAGCCCACAGCTGGGGATTCATCAAATCAACACAAACAGTCCTTATGTCCTAACATATTTCATGTGCAGTAAAAAAATACTTCCCTCATGCTACAAGCTGTGCCAGTTCAGAAAGCCCTTGGAAATTTGCAGACTTACATGTGATAAGAGTGACATTGTCTCTTCTGGTACCATATGGAGTGGAGGAGGACCTGCCTTGTGCTAGTGGACTGCTCTGGTGTAGGAATAACTTGACCTCAATAGCAAATCAGGAAATCTCCCCTGATTAGACCCTGAGGTTATCTCCATTGGTTAGAGCATGATGCTAGTGGTGCCAAGGTCACAGGTTTGATCCGGGTATGGGCCATTCACTTAAAGAGTCAGACACAATGATCCTCTGGGTCCCTTCCAACTCAAGACTGTTCTGTGATTACTGCTCTTAATTTGTGCCTCTTAGAAGTAGGCTGATTTTTCTGATATCTTAGTATTACTGGAAAGATAACAAAAATTTTCAATAAGAACAAATTATATTCAGGGCAGTAATTAATGTGAAGTGGTAAGATTAGGACTTTAACCTAGAGAGTCCTGCCTCCACACTATTGCCAGGGAAGGCTTCTCCAGGCAGGCTCCAGAAGGAGGAACAAATTCAATGCAAAAGGCAGAAGGCTGACAGGCACAGAGCAGAAAGCATCCCATGACCAGGGAGATGGTCAGAAAACATTCTCAGAAAAAAGCATAAATGTTTAACTTTTTGTTTCAAAGTTGATACTTTAGCCTAACAAATAGATTGAACTATTCAGAAAATCCTGACAATAAGTAGGTGCAGAGATAGCAGTGGGAAAGCAGTGCCAGGAATTACACTTGGTTTATGTAAGCATTTGGGGTCATATTTTTGTACAACAAAAATATTGCAACAGTCAAGCTTGTAATTAAAAGGTTTTCATCTAATAAAAACTGACCTGAAAGGGAAGCAGCTCAAGTTACCAGGCAACAATTTGCAATGGATCAAGGCAAAACTAGATAGTGCCTATCTCTAGAGAGGAAGCCCTGCTGATCTGGCAACAGAAAAATTGTTCTCAGTGCGCTTTTATAATCTTTGACCACTCCCTGTGTCCTGTCAACCATTATTTCAATTAAAGTAAGAAGTGTTTCTTGTAGTCAGAGTAAGGTGTATGTTCTCCAGACCCTTTAATCTGTTCTTGAAACATTAATGTTCACATGCTCTTTTCTGCACATGCATTTTGAAGACTTTAGAGAAGTTAGTGTGATTGCAGAGCAAAATTTCACCATGACTAATTTCTCTAATTTACTAATTAAAATGATGTAAATTTTGCATAACAAATGAGGCCTGTACTGCATGAGTTTGTTCCTTTGGCATATAGTGTACTTATATAAAGTTTTCCTTTGACATCAAAGGCCCATGGATGACAGTGTGCTCAAGATTGTACTTATGAATTGGACTTTCATCTTTCTGTACTCTCTACTCTCATATGATATCAACAACAGTCCTGACTATAACAGGGCTGCTATTAATTGTGACAAGGACAGCACATATAGAGTCATTAAACAGTAGATGTTATCACATTTTAAAGAATAAATATCCAGGTTTTTAGGAAATATTTTGATTGTAAAAATCCAAAGGCATCAGTGCATTTGAGTGCCTAAAACTCTCCCACTTTGAAAAAGAACAATTACTTTTGAAGTTAGTTTGAAGAATATTAATTTAGCTGGTCCCTTATAGAAGTCAAGAATAATACATACAGCAAAATTCAGGCACACTGAATTATGTTTAGAGAGGGTAGATTTTCCTAAGGCTAGTCCTGACTTATAAATAAAGTCAAAAGTCTTTCAAACATTTCTTTATAACTCCATGGGTTTTTCTGCTTCTGCTTTCAGCATTTTTCCCATCTCCCTGCAGAAAGGTTAGATCATCTTTGCATTTGACCACAGAAGGAGGTACATAAAGGTGCTTAACATAAACTTAATACCTTCTCTTCTTTTATCACTTGACAGCCGAGGTTCTGTTGTTTCTTGAATCTGTTGAAAGACTCTTAATGTAATTTATTGGTGTGTGCCTGAATTGCTTGACTATGTAGTACACTGATTTGAATCAGGTATGAATATAGCTGTACTAGAATGCCGGTCACTAAATTTGGGAACACAATTCACAGCACTTCACAGTTAAGTATGAAAACATTTATTGTTCAGATAGTAAATGGAAGTTGATGCATTTTATTCCTGCTGCTAATAAAGTCACTTATTAAATACGCTGAAGAGATGTCTTAGCAAAGATATGAAAATATCTCTTTGAGAGAGACAGAATTTGGTAACACAGCAGTGCATGTGTTTCAGATCCTGCTGGGAGGCTGCTGGAGGCACCTCTTCCCTGTTGTCTCGGTCCTCAGGTTTTGATTGAATTGTTTTTGTATAAACTTTGTACACTTCACGCAGAGACTAAGGTGAGACTTTCCTTTCTTATGTCTTTTGTAGTCTTTTCCCTATTCTGAGATTTTCTGTAAACTAACACTTTAGTAGGAGTTGGAAGTCTTTGCGATTAGAAAAGGAGTTTCAGTAGCTCCAGTCAAAAGCCCTAAGATGTCTGCTTACTACCCAGACTTCCTCTCATTTCACAGTTATTTCATCTTTGCTAATTTTCCTTTAGAAAGGCTGACTATTTTTTCAGTTTAATTAATTGACAAATCTACAAGTTTAGTTCTAGTCTTCACATTTCCACTTATGGTCTTAATTTTCTCCCTGCTGCTTTTACAACCCCTCACATAAAAAATGAAGACAAGAACCTCAAAATTACCTTCTCTCTTTCTTTGGCCTAGCTTCTCACCAGTCTTTCTACACTTTCATCTTTTGTCTCTCTTGTGAAGAAATAGAAGTCTGATACCTGATTGTCTTCCAGTTTCTCCATGCAGCCCACTGCATGCATCCTATCTCCTTCACATCCTACCTTATTTCTCCATTTCTCAGTCTCATTCAGTTCCTCATATACAATATAGTTGTATGTATGTTTTCCATCCAAAAAACTGTTTTGTTTCTAGTTGCTTCTACAACTGCTTGCTGTCTTTCATCCCGTATTGCTAAGATCAACAAATAGTCATGTACTGTACCTTAACAATTGAGGTCTTATACTTTTTCTTCCAGTTCTGTGCTAGATGTTCTCCAGTTTCTTGCCATGTTCTGGTATAAGTGCATGCTTGCAAGGCATACTTCACATGCTGTCACCGAGAGCCTTTTAAGAATTCCAATCCTTTTCACACTTTGGACATTGACTAATGGCAGTCTAATGCATAAGCACAAATTCAGTTAATTTGTTTCACTGATGCTTCATACTGATTATCTGCATTTAGTTTACTACAAATTTATTTTGTATCCAAACTAAAATTTCTGTATCTGTGCACGGGTCAGCTCAAGCTCAACATGATCAAACCAGAGTTTATTAGTCCTTCCCCAAAGCCTTCCTCACTTCCTAATTCATCCTGAGCAATACCACATCCTGCCTGTTCAAGCTGTCAGCCTGAGCATTTTTTGCAATTCTTACCTCTTTTAAGTTTTCATATTATTTCAGTGCTTAGGTTTATGCTTTCTGCATAATTAAAATAATTCTGTCCATTCACACAGCAAAGGCCCCTATTCCCATCTTTCTGTATTCATTTTTTGCTTTCAGCCATCTCTTCCCTATGCAGGTTTTTTCAGATGAGCGCCTACAAAGAACGTTTCTGCAAAATCATTTCCCTAGTTCAGTACTTGGACATGTCTAAGCTTCTGTACTAACTCAAATAATTTGCGTGCAGTTTTCAAGGTCTTTATAAGCTCTCCCTCACTACCTGGGAATATGGGATCCTGCCTTTAAGTGGTCCACAACAATAGCTTCCATTTGACTGAGAGCCATTTATAATGTTTTTACTTCTTTTACCTCATGCTGTTTCTCATACTTGAGAGGAAGTCCCTATGGCCATCCAAATATGGTCATATATGCTAGTATATCATCCTCTTTCAAAACTAGAAAATGTGGGATGTGATTCAGTGGCTGAAACTACCATCTGTCTTGCTGAAGAATATTGTCGCCTTGTTTCACTTATGTTATCTCTTTTTCATCTTTTCATTCTAAGCTGGGGAAAGGTATTGTTTTGAATTTGTGTTTGAACAGCATCAAGCACAACTGGGATATGATCTTGGACCAGGACTCTTACACATGACACCAATATAAATAAATAGTTGTGGTAATATAGTTTTATACCAGAAAGTAATCTCAAGCCTAATTCCTTGTCCTTGTGGGGAACTATGTGCCATAAATAGACATGTGAAAACTGGAGAGTTTTAAAAAGAAATGGCTTAGGAAATAGATTTTGTTCTGAGAAATCAAAGGGAAAGCATCGATTTTGTTTCGTCTTTATATCTGCATTCTGCATCTTTGAAATTGCAAGGCTGCAAAGGAAATCTAGCTTCCTTTATATTTCCTGTTATGCTGATATCTCAAATTGCATAGAGTAGCAGACCTGACCAAGCAAAATACAGTGAGAAGAACCCTTTTCTGGTGATAAACATTACAAGCTTTATCCTTTCCAAGAGAAAAACTAATATTTAGATTGATTTATTGTCTTCTGAAGGTTTTTTTGTATATACCATGTTATTCATATTACTATGATTATTAAATCACTGTGTTGAAAGTTAATTTCATACACCAAGTTTTGTATTTATATTGGAAAATGTTAGTTACGCAGATCTGATTCTAAAATGAATGAAATCTGACTAGCTCATATAGACTGACTATCCTATAATTGGTAGAATCAATAATTTTGACTATCACATACTCGATGAGCTACATATGAATTATAGATCACCAACTATTCATAAAAATGCATCCAGAGTAAAATTTCAAGTGATGATCACTATCTAAAGTTGCAACTTATCTACAAACTAAGAAAATCTGAGACTGAATGTGTGCATATCTGCATATGTTTTTACGGTTTACATAAATCCTTGCTAATGAGGTTGCATTTATAAGTAATTAGAATAATCTCAACACTACTTGCCAGGTGTATTTAAGCATGCTATCTTATGTTATGACATGTTAAAGACTTCTATTTTAATGGTTCTAAATATGGAAAATTAATATTTAATTCTTTTATATGCATATATTTTCTGTGATTATGGGGAAGTCTAAATGAACTTACTTTTTTTCAGAAAAGGGCAAAAATACAAAATGCTCATATCATCCTCTTGACAAGTTTCTGTGTGTCAGAGCTGCCCAAAATACATACTGCATTCAGCATGATTTATGCCGTTAGCATATTTATACAGGGAAGACTTTAAACTTAGTGTTAGTCAGATCTTGCGCCACCAGGCCAACCCTTGGCAAAGACATTTCTTACAGATACTGTGGAACTGTCAAGCGTCATGACAGAGAGGCATAGGTTATTATCAATTGCTTTTGAATTGCTCTTCCATCTTCTTTATTCACTGTTTTCCGTAGAACTGAGTGCAGGAGTGAGTGGAAAAGAAGATTGTATCTTCCTTTTGTCTGTGACTCAGAAGCGCAGCTAGTGTTTAGCTGTCATATTTCCCTCATATTCCCTACTTTCTTATTAAATATTTTCAAATGGTAGATTTTGAAAATACATAAACAAATGATATCATGCCCAGAAATTACCAAGCTCCACAATTTTAGGCATAGCAACCTTTAATGATTCGTGGATAGACAACTTGGCAGAAAATAATAGCTGTTTTGGATGTTTCAGAAATAGAATCAGTTTGTAGGTCATTACTCAATCAGAAAAGCTGAAGGCAGAGTTTAGTAGAAAGGACAGATGCCATGAAAATAAAGGACATATGTATTTATCATTTTAACGTTTTTATTATGGTGAAAGAAGTTGGTGTCATTTTTCCTGTATGAGAAAACACTTTATTTAAAATTTTAGAGGAAACTTTTTAAATCCACAAGAATGAGTGTGAAGATTATGTGGGATATTTCTAACAAGATTTTCAGTAACTTAGGCGTGCTATAGCAAAAAAAAAAAAAAAAAAAAAAAAATTGAACAATTGTGCATCTTCCTCCACATAGAAGTCCGGAAAAAATTTTTCACCTTCCTACCACTTGGCATTCAAATTTATGAGATTCTTGAAAGTGTGAGTAAAGTTAAATTTTTCTTTTCTGTCAATGAAAGACAAAATGCTTACTCATTAATTAGTAGAAGAAATTTTTCCAAGATTATCTCAAGTGCTTGTCAAAACATTAAGGTTTGACAGTGTTAACTAATTCTCAAATGTTTTGTCTCAGGTCAGATAATTTCTAGAAACCAGAATATATTTATCAGAAATTCTTTTCAGTTCTCCCATTCAGCCAATTTTCACTACCACTGACTAAAACCACAAGAAGATCACATGTCCTAGTGTACATATGAGTTATTAACTTGGTTGGTGTTTCAACCAGAGAGGCTTCTGTCTGCTAGACCTTTGCTTTTACCAGGAGATCATATGGCTTATGATGCATATACAGTCTATTTAACAAGGAGCTCTCACACTACAGGAATCCTCTCATCTGACGAACAATTGTAAAAAATAAACAGAGATTCTTTAGCCTAAATGCCATCTGAAAAATCATCTACATTTTTGGTTATCCCAGCAAATTCATTCAATTTTCTTGTATATATTATGATGCCCTTGCTATGACTTACAAGTATCCTAACAAGTTTTGAAAGAGATTTAAAAGGGATAAAAATGATAATTAATAAATATTAGATTAAGTAAATAAAGATGAATCTTGCAGTGAAGTGAGAAATATGTCTCAAGTGCACTAGTTTAACTGCATTTGTTTTTGCCATTATGTGAATTTATTGTAGAAATACAGCAATGATGGGAGACCTGTACCATATTCCCCATACAGTGATATTAGACCAGCCTATGAATATGCTTTTTACTACACTAGTCTTGTTATACTTTCATGTTATTTCCTGCAAATATAGCAGTGGAATAGCCCCTTTTTTCAGTATTAAAAGTACTCTAATCAAAGGGCAAACATAATAACACAGTAACTGAATGATGGGCACACTTAACCTTCATTCAGCCCATAACCAGTACAGTGGTTACAGGTGGAGGGGAGGGATTAGAATATGGATCACTAATGTGTGTGTCCTTGACATTAAGTAAGGAAAATGGCTTCCTGTTCAGGAGTGTTGGCAGGCACTAAACATCTTGAATTAAAATTAATCTTTTCTTAAGCCAAATTGAAAGTCTGTTTTAAGCAGGCGATGGAGGATAGAAAGACTATCATAAAATTATGGTGGAATGTGATCCTCTCCAAATGTCTCTATATCTGAAGTAGATGCCAAAACAGAAAATAAGTCAGTGCTTTACAGTTTTAGAAGATCAGGTCTGAGCTGATCTGACCACATCTGACCCCATCTGACAGCAACTCATTCCTGTTAAGGTTCATGTTATATAACTTTAAATTGCATAGAGTGATGGGGAAGGTGGGCAGTGCATCATTAATGGTGGATTATTTGGATTTTCTTTGACACCCATATAACATAACAAGTCCTACATTTGTTTTTAGTGGTGAATAATTTTGAGGCTACCATTAGATCATCAAGTCTGAGTTCTTATAATCAAGACATCCTAATGCTTAATTTTTATGCACATATTTTCACTCTCATAGTTAAAATGTATAAGAAGTACATTTCTAGATTAATAGTCCCTTTTTATATAGAAATTACTTTGTTTTCTTCATCAGATTAAATAACTGTTTAAAGTTAGTATTGTCTATTAATGTATTTTTTTTCACATCACAGCCATGTCTTCTCTCCAGCTTCTAAGTTAAATAGATTGATAGATTAAATGTATTATTTTCAGTCATGTCTGTTGCAGCTCAGCTAATTTTTCATGGATTTTTCTCTGTACTCTTTCCAATTTTAAAATATATATCCCACAATGTACTATGCATGGGAAAACAGAGCAATCAGATCTGGCCCAAAAAGGCATACCTATGAACAAGAAAGAGCTAGGTATAGAGCATAAAAAAGATGCAACGGAAAATTAGTGTACATTTCTGATTTCAGAAGTCTCAGCACTAAGGAAATATTTTTCTCTTTTTTGGGGCTTTTTTTGTTTGTTGGTTCGTTTGGTTTTGGGGTTTTTTTGGTCTTTTTTTGTTGTTGTTGTTATTTATTTAGATGGATCTTTTAGAAGAAAAATGATGCAGTTAACCATTTTAGATAGAGAAGAATGAGCCAAGATCTAATAGTGAAGCTTAAAGCTTGGTTGCAGAATTCATAAATCCCTAGATATTGGTATTGCAATATTTGCACTGTAAATAGTAGTTGAAAAGGGATTGTTAATTTGGAGTGGAACACAGGTTCCATTCTGCCCATGGTAAGGGTTTCAGAAGTCCAGGTTCCTAAAGAAACTATGTAGATCTCAGAACATTCAAATCTGCTAAAACTGAACCAACAGTACTACGATATGATGTGACAAGGTGAAAGAGTTGGTTTATTTTTCTGTTTAGTTCCTCCTGCATAACTGAATTCTGTTGAAAATTCATCATCTAGTTACTTACTTGATCATTGGTGGATTAATTTCTTCGAATCCTGTGATTTTTTTAACATTAATGCCCATCTTTATGGTGAAATTTAATAACCCTACTAGTATCACCAGTAAATGGTTCCTTTGCAGACTGCTTTAACCTAAATTGAAGAGTTTATCCAGGATTGTTCACTCTCACTGAAACCTTCCATGTTTGACACGTGAAAATTGTTTTTGATCGATGTAGTTCTAAAGTAGTTCTGTGGGTAACATTTGAGAAGAGAGACATTTTACTGGCATCTGAAAGGTATTGCTTACTGTATGCTCAGTGTTAGTAAAAGCAAGGACAAATTGACAAAGAAGAGTATCTCAGCATCTATCAAGATATCAAGGTCTTACTGGTACAAAGATGGCTTTACAGTTTTCATATGTGTGACTGCATAAACTGGACCCTCCAAGCAAAAGAAGAGAAACAGATGGTCTATTCTGAAATGTAAAATTGCTACCACATTGTGAGAATATTGGGAATAAACACTTAAGAAGTAATATTTTATTCAACTACAAAATTTTATATCAAAAATGTTTAAAAAATTGAGGTAAATACTTAAGTTAATTCAAGGTTAAAAGAGGTAGAGAGAAGATCCTACAGCTCCATGTTTGACTTGAACAAGAAACATCACTGCATTTTTGAATGTACAGCTGTTTATTCTATTTCATTTTGATGGCAAAGATCATGAGGCTAGAAAAATAGCAGAATATTTGTGGCATCTCTGTTAGCAAACCAGCTGTGTGTGGTAATAAAGATGCAGCAAAAAAAAAAGCTGAAAAAAGAACAAAGAAATGAGGACAATATCATTAGCTAGATTGCCTATGTAGCAGAGTAAAGAATAAATGCCAAGTAAGGATAAGGACCACTAGCTTAACCAGGCACAAATACAGTCCTGTTATGATTACATTTATCTATCACTGTGATGAATGTGTTCTGACCAGTTTTTGAGTGATAGCAGGCCTTCTCAACCAAGTTGATTGTTATCAGATGGTCTTCAAGATAGCACTTTTAGCGGCATGTAATAGATTTGCCAAAAGATTGCCTATGGCTCCATTGTCAATGTGTTTTGATGCCACTCTGCAGAAGATTCAGTGGTTTGCAAAAGCTGTCTGCCAAATTGCAACTCTTCTTTCTACCTTATACATTCTGAATATTTGGATATTCATTGACAATCCAAAGAAAAGATTCAGACTGGAAACATACACCATGCCATTGTCATGTCGCTACTCTTGATTTAAGCAAATTGTTTGACATACTGGTAGAAGACACTCTGGATATCAAAGATGAAAAAATAATATGTGATGCAGCAGTTGGGCTGCCCTCACCCGACCGGCGTCTCCACCAGTGACGTCCCCGGCGTAATCCAGGCTGCAAGCAGCCTTGACGAACACCAGCAGGCTTATTTGGGCTTTCAACCTTGGTAGATGGCACGTCGGTGAAGGAAGAAAGAGAGGGGTCTCCAATGTGGGTTCCAGAGGGTTCATTCCACTGAAGGGTCCAGGGATTGAAGACAAGGGGAAGGGCTGAACCAGGGTTTTTATATGACAGGGAGAAGAGGCGGAGGGAAGGCAAACAGCCAATAGGGAGGAAGGCGAGGGGAGGGGTTAAGGAGAATGCATCCAATGAGAAGGGTCTGGGGAGGGGTACAAAGGAACTACCCAATGGAGTGCCAAACTTCAAAGAACTTTCCAGAAACATGAATAATCAACTAGTTAAATGCATAAACATGAACTATTGGGTGGAGTTTGGCTAAACTAACAGCCTAGGGACGTGTAACTAGGGGAAACCAGGGGATGGGGATTAGACTGCAGTGCTTTTTTTCCACCAGTCTTGGTTGTCTAGGGTGGCTTGTGCCACTCGCACTGCAACAAATATGGATTTTTACAGACAAATTCAGCCCATGACATATTTCTAACATTACACTAACCAACAGAGAAACGTTGTCATGTATTATAATGCAACTCCTATAAAAATCTCTGATAATCACCATTTGCTCTTAAAATCAGGCATTAATGCAATCTTTCCATGTGATGCTATTTTCATAATCCATGCAAGTTATGCTTACTGTGAACAATTCAAGGATTAAAATTAAACAGAGCAGGTTGTAAAATTGCTTATTTGAGGAGAAAAACATTTTATTTTTATGACTTTTCACCAATATAGCATGCAGCAGCCTTGTTAATATGGTGTGCAACAGACCAAATTAAAGATCCAGATGAGTAAGGCCAAAATGTCTCACACAGATGTTAATTACCTTTGTTAAGTTGAATATTCCACAAATATTCCAAAATATTTTCCACATTGAATAACAGGAAACTGTCTGGCACTCTTCTCTCCTCTCCTGAAAGGAATCAAACGCTTCTGTGCTAAGTGTAGTTACTAACTGAACTTGGAATTGGCATTTACACTTGGCATAAAACTCATGCATTTATATACATGTGTACGTACACTTACATACAAACTCATATGTACACGCACATGAGAAAATGGAGGAATGGGACAGGTATTATAAATCATAATCAGTCTGGAGTGGGACTGTGGCAGTGCATTACTTTTAGGATATGTCATAAATCTCCCATTTGACCCAAAAGGCCTTACTTCATTTAATATCAAAATCTTGATTTAATTTGTTGCCTTAACATTGTTCTATATTCATAACTGGAACAGTGATCCTTAAAAGCACAAAATACCTATTAAAATGGGGTAATTTGGACTATTTCCAAATGTATTCCAATAAACATTATTGCTTTAATAGCTATAGTCTTCTTCTATAGGACTTTATTATATTATGGATTTACCAGACATATTCTCAAGGGGTAATGAATAAGATTCAGGAAGGCATTTTCTCAGTGTTAAATTGCTGTGATTAATAACATCTATCCACTGCCAAAGGTTAAATGTAAAACATAGTAAGATAGCTCTCTTTTTTCAAATCTGAAAATATAATACCATGTTTTCCAAAGCCATGAAAAGGGTTGTTTTGGTTTTGGGTTTGTTTTGGTTTTTTTTTGCCACAGGTAGCTTTGGAATAATTACAGATTAGTCTGTAGCAAATTTTGGTTCTGGAAATACAACATGGTGTCATCAGACTTCTAGCATTCTGGTGGGAGATCAAGATCTTAGGCTGACAGTATCGGCTGTTTCAATGAATGCCGAGAGATTAGTTATCGTTGAGATAGCTCTGGTCCAAGCCATTGCAAGTATGTTTGTAAGAGAACAGCGCTTTTACCTTGTATATTATATCTATTTGTGAACTGAAACACACGGGCTCTCTTGAAGAACTGACTAATATTTTTTGTGCTGCCTAACAGGCTATCACTGTCTTTTTACTCTGACACAAAGTTTAAGTGCAAGTTAGAGTGATTCACATCGTCTTTCTGCATCCTGAATTCCCTCTATGTAAAATGGTGATGATACTTCATTTCACCCACACATTACTTAAACTCCAAACTGTTCTAGGCAGGACAGTATTATCACAGCTTTCAACAAAATTGCACCACTTTTTTTTTTTTCCCAGTATAACTAATAGATCATTTTTTTAACTGGATTAGTTAAATAAATGAATGAAAGTAGAATTCATCCCATCTAATTTTAGCAATCTAAATTTAGGCATTGAGTCTAAGCAAGTCATCTTCATTTCTGTCATAAATGAAGAGAAGTAGAGACTCCCAAAGGGTGATTTATCCCGTCCAAAGTGTCTAGCATAGGTGGAATGAATTGCCATCTCTCTCTTTCCCTGTCCCTACCATGAGCAGAGACAGCTTGTTGACTACATACGTACCTCTTCACAGCTTAAAGTAGTTGAAAGAACTGCATTTTTGAATATAATTTCTTAAAATAGCATGATTAATCTTTCTCAGAGTCATTTGTAGTAAATATAAACCCAAAGAAGAGATTCACCCTTTCAAGTTTCAGATAACACATGGTTAACATTTAAGTGTAGCAAGTGTTGACATGAGAAATGTGTACTGCTTTGTGGAAATGGAATAGAATTCTTTGAGGGACAACATTAACTGTGATGGATATCTGAGTTTAGACCCACTTTATCTTCACTTGCGTTTTTGAAGAACAGAGGTCAGTACAGCCAAGTACATTTTAGACTTTTATTTCTTTTCCGATTCATTTAAAACTCATCCTAGTTGTAAAAGATGAAACTACTAGCATTACTGAAAATCTTCACCTGCTATAATCACTGTGTTAGTCAATGAATTAAGGTTATAAAAACTAGTTGATGCATCCACCTGAGGTACAAAATTTGGAGCTGCATTTTCAAGATGTCTGCTGGCAGGATTTCTTAGTTATAATAATTTTGGCTGAGTTCTTGCTCAGTGGTAATTTTGACGTTAACAACAAGTATCATGCTAAAAATGTTTTTGCATTATAAGAAATAAAGAACTAAAATGTTTTTATTGTTTAACTGTATCAAAAACTATAAACACATAATACCATATTATCCCATCATAAAAGCAAATTCAATACACTAGAGGACAGTTTACAGCAATTGGTGTGCTGAGTGTATGAACATTTACATTTTCAGCACTGATACATTGGTTAGCACAGTTTTAAGCTCATACTTTTTTGTATATCTCAGTCCGTTACTAAAACATAGAGACGTATTTCTTTGAAAGGAATGGACACAGTTGCATTTCTAAGCTTCAGGCTTCTGTTGGGTACTGAAAATGCAATCGCTACCACAATACTGAAATTCATTTTTGCTTGAGTTATCCAGCCATAACTTGTGTATATCACTGCAAAGATTGCCTCCAAACTCCTATTTGAGCTCTTACATAAGTGCATCATGAAATAGAGTTTTGGCTTAGTGATAATTATGTGGAATCAGTTTCATATCTGCTAATAATAGCTAATAAAAATATACATTTATTCAGTTGTCAAACCTCTACAGACATACTGAAATCATGGCAATGCCTGCCATTTCCAGAAGAGGTGTAATAGCTCCTATTGCCCAGACGCTAAGGTACGGACTCTTCTCCCTTTGCATAAACATCTTTGACCTACAAAAGATCTAAAAAATTTATAGTTCAAAACCTAAAGAAAAGAAAACAAAACAAAGTTACAAGAAGAAACAAATTCCCAATGAAAAACACCATACCAAAATATAAAGGCCATACAGTCCAAGTCAGTGCTCTCTGACTCTGGAGACATCATACTAGTTTCTGTGTGTGAGCCTTGTCTTGTCCAATTCTTTCTCATAGACTGGGTAAGACCTTTCATTGTCAAACCTAAGACAGCACACAAGGATTACAGAATCACAAAATCACAGAATATTCTGACTACAAGGATCGTCGAGTCTAGCTTCTAAGTGAATGGCCTGTACAGGGTTCAAACCCAGAACCTTGGAGTTACTAGCACCATGCTCTAAGTGTGACTTACATTTTATTTCAAACATGAGAATATGTGCAACTGTAGATAGCAAAAGCTTGTGCATGAGGATTTTGTATCCCTCAAAACTGTTTTTAGTTAGCTTAAAGCATGTTACATAGAAACTTACTTCCTCTGTACAGAACTGTCATGTACTCTGCGTTTATATTCTTTTTTCATTCTTTAAATAATTACTTGGTGAGGCTTCTCACCACTGCTGGGTTTTTTGATCTACTGCTACATTCCTGAAGCAAATCTGATGTGAGGTCTTGCAGCTCTTTTTCCAGTAAATATCAAATACAGCCCAAGTTCCATGGCTTTCTGTACCTTTAAACAGTACTAGATGCCAAACAAACTAAATGCTTCGTATTATCCCGATGTGTCATGAACACTCTTCCCTCTCTGATCCAGACTCATTCCATCAAGAATACAAATAGCATGGGGAGACTTTTAATGATGCTGCTCTACTCCTTCTCTACTTATGCTTGCTTTGGTTTCTCTTTTTATTAATTCATGTATTTCTAGCATCAGGTAGAGGATTGGTAGTGGATACCAGTAATTTCCTAATGTCCAAGTCTGAGCTCTGAGCAGCAATTATGTTTTCAAGCAAATTGCTGTCTGCTTTGAATATGCTGTTTTCTTTCCTCGCGTGAGATTGTTTGGCCATCTGTTGCTTTTGATTTATCTTTTTTCAACTCTTTCTTTAATGCTGTGAGAACATATTTATGGAAAGCTTCTTCATCACATGTTTTTCAGTATATGTTTCAGTATGTGTTTCAGTATGTGTTTCCCTTGCACCATCAACACTAAGTGCTCCTCCAAATTCAGATTTCAGCTTGCAGCAAGTAATTTTTGTTCATAAATTTTATCAGTTGAGTTTTATGGGGTACTTTACATGCAGCTTGTTTCTCTAAGAGTTAAATCAATACTATCACCTACAGATTACCAAAAAGGGTGATGCGGGAGGAGGGGTGTTATTCATGCAAACAGTTAATGGGATACAGTAATGTGCCTATTGAGAAAGTTCACTGTCTTCTCCCATGTTATTTTTGTTCTCTTATCTTGGTGTACAAAACCTTAATAAGGATCTAGCTATCAGTTTCTTTGGTGTGGCTTTTTGTACTTGTGCATTTCCACGGTGTACTCTGCTTAACTATCTCACCATGAGTCCTTCGTCCCTTCCTCCCAGACAAAACATTTAATCTCACTTGCTGTTGAACTGTTTGGAGCCTTTCTTGGTCTTCATCTAGCCTGAAGTAAGCTCCAAAGCTTGCCCAACAAAATCCTGGTCCTGCAGCTATTCAGATCAAAGGCTGGAATGTGCTGTGGTTTCTAGCGCATACACCTGTATTTCTTTCCTAAGGAAACCAAAGTATGGACAAAATGGAAAGAGGAAGGGAGGGTTATTGTTGTTGAACTCATATTTGTGAACAGAGTCATGAATTTTACATGTCTTTTGTGAACACGTATCTGCTAAACCCACCTTTGCTGTTCAGCTTAATAATCATGACATAAATTACGTATATTTTATGCTCTTCAAAAGTAATGAAACTACAAGTAAGAGAATGAATACTAGCAAATTTATATTATGGGATCAAGTTACCATTTTGCAGCTTGGGAAATCCATACACAGGCCTTACATATAAAAAGCCTCCCCTAAACTATGCTGTTAACTCTGACTTCATCACTTTCAGTATTACTAATTGCCTGCCCAATTCCTGAACCATGTGAGATTTATAAATTCAGTTCTCTAGTGCATTTTCTCACCTTTTACTCCATCCAAATCTCACTTTCCAAAGGATATTTTCTCATCAATAGAACAAAGGTAACATTCCTTTTATGAAAAAAGTGAATAGGCAAGTATTTATCAGTTCTGAGTCACCATTATGTATTTCTAGAAATAATTAAATGATATAAATTTGTATTCTAAATTTAAGGTTTGCATTCTTGTGAATTCTCCTTTACCAGATATTCAATAAATATATGCATTCTCATTCTGTGAGGAGCAGCACCTTTAGAAAGCTCTGGCATAAGCCATTGAGAATGGATCATTATGTTGTGCAGAGATTCAAATTATACAATATAAACTAGTAAAAACTGAGTCAATTAATGAAGCAAACATCCTTCAGTTCCTTGGATCCTAGTAATTTCTGAACAGCATGTCATAAAAAAAAGTGTTCTGAATTCAAAAGTAGACCAGTTAAAAGACCTAACATAACAAGGAAAACAGATTTCTTGGGAAGATGAAATGTGAAGCAGTAAATTGTGCTTAATCAAAGTCACCAAATGAGCAACCTGTGAGTATTAGTATACAAAAATATTCAATAGACATGGGGATTTAGTTGTAACAAAAATGCTGTCTTGAAGCACTCAAAGAGGCAATAATGTAATGCTAATGTACTGGATTGTACAAAACTAAACTGCCCGAGATTAACTTCAAATTCAGGCCATAGTATGTCCCTTTCATCAGAAGTGGGGACCAGTACTTTATGCATGTAGGCATTCATAGTAATTAATTGTCAATGTACTCACAGAAGAAGTCAATGACTTTGGCCTTAATCCCTGACAATGGAAAGTTTCTCTGTTATTACTATTCCTCTTTAATTTATAGGAGGAGGGTGTATTTCTAGAAAAATGCTAACCCAATTACCAAATTGTAAACTGTTTCCAAAAAAGATTCTTCTTTTAAGCTAAAAAAAGGTGTAAATGTAATACAAGGGTGGGAGAGATTTTATTATTCCAGGTAGCTGTTCCGAACTATAATAAAAAATCTGATTTTAAATAAGCCTATTAAATTTGTTGAAGCATGGACTGTGACCACCAGAGAGGCTATTGAGAACAGGTTTCTGGAGTCAGTAGTTAAGATTATTCATACCTAGTAGTTGTGCAGTATATTTCTATCCCCTTCAGACAGTTTAAAAAGAATCTGAATACTGTGAGCTGTTCTTTAAATGTATCAGATTTCAGTTTCTTGAAACAATCAAACAAAAAAATACCCAAATGTAGAAAGTACATAAATTCAGATTCAGCCTGGGCAGAAAATGGTATCTTGTTCACCATGGCTATGGACGCATATAAACCAAAAAAAAAATCTAATGGTTTCTTGTGATCCCAAGGGTTGACCCTACAGGAGGATGTGTTATGTGTATTGGTTGGATCCTGTAATTACAAAAGCAACAGCATCCCGAGAGGCAATGATAGGTTTCCACGTGACTGTTGCTTCAACATACCATGTTTTAAGACGTATTCTCTTAAAAGTAGGAGACAGTAAAGGGGAGAAACTCATAGTTGCTTAAGTAGGATTTTAAGCAGGCAGCCTCCAAAAGCAGGCTGAGATATCTGCAGATCAGGACATCATACTGTTAAAATTAATGACCTTACCAATATCTTGAAAATTATTCTTGGATGTGTAGTGCCCTTAAGATATGTTCTGTACTGTGACCTTCTGTGTTATTCTAGATTTGACAATAAAGGATATTTCTCATGGTGAGGGAAGGGAGGGGCAAAAGAGAATTGTTTACTGTAGCCACTTTATACCAGCTTTGCCAAAACATTCCTTCTAAAATCTTTTCAAATACCACACCTGTCTGCTAGGAAACAGAGCAGAGATTCTTTTTTTTTCCTTCACTGTGAATAAGCACAATGGGAATTTTAAAAAAATAAATTATGTCGTGACTTCCTGCTTTAGATGATGACTATTAAAAATAAATTTTCCTTTTTTCTTGGAAGTGTCATAATTCCTTTGGAATAGATCAGCTGTGCAATGAAACTATTTTAGCTGAAAGACATGAGACATTCAGAGCTGTAATAACTTACTTCAAAGACTCAGGCCTTATGGTCATAACTAAGACTTACAGTACTTCCAAGTGTTTATTATTCCTCAAAGTATTTGAAAATTCTTGTCATTGTAAACAATATGACAACCTTCCTTGGTTAAAGTTCACAGCAGCTAAACTCCTACTCAATCAAATTTTTCCCTTAAGTTATTAAGCTGCAATTTTAAACATACATTGCAGCAAGAACTGCATTACATAATGTCTCCCTCAGTCTTACAACTGTAATTATGAGACAACACCTATTCAAAATATGAAACAGGAAACTTTGGGGTTTTTTCTGTGACAGTATAGCAGACTGGAGAGAGAAGTCTAAAGTTAGACTGTTTAAGGGTGTGATCTGCATCCCTAGTTACTAATTTAGCATCAAGCAAGATGATGGTTTAATTAGAAGCAGCACATTGCCTTTGATAAACAGATGTTCTCTTTATTTAACTGCTGCCCACAAAGTTAGCACTAATAGATTTTTTTTCTTTGTTACAGACTGTTAATTTCCGGCCCTTGGTCATTGTGTTCCCATAATCAAAACATTCCCAATTAATATGTATTGCCATAAATTTATTAATTCATCCCTGAATGTCTCCATAATTTCCTCAGAGCACTGCAGCTAAGAAGCTGAGCTTCTCTGTCAAAGCTGTATGAGTAACAGTCCAATAAAGCCACACCTAGTTGTCAGTGGACCAGGATTTGGGTAAACATGGGCCAGCCCAGCACTCATGTGTCTGGTGACTTGGTAAACAATGAAGCATTCAGAATTTTAGGGTCCTACCTACTGAGTGAATACAACCCTACCTTGCTATTATTGCTGAAACAGCAAGGTAAACAAAAACTCAACATGCAATTCAAAAGAGCTGCCATTGGACCTACTTAAAAATAATTCTGTGCAATTGCTCGATAGGTTGCTTAGCAAATAAAGGCTCGGCTTTGTTCTACTTTTCTAGCCTCTAAGTAAATAACAAGTGTAGAAAAGCACCCACAAGTTAATAAGCAAATAAAGCTTTTAACTTTTCAAAAATTATCTGTTAGATATTGTAGCAGATGTTATCTTGAATATGTTACTGATTGCACCAGTTTATGAAGAATACTTTGCTTTATTCTATCAAGTTCTATTTTATCTTTATGTATCTTCAAGAGCTACAAATGTTTAACTTTGAACTTAAGCTGAAAGAATGACTAGATGTACCCTTAAAAATGGATATTTACCATTTCTTTATTTTTTCATTTCAGTTCAACTGCTATCCATGTATAGCCACAACATTCATGTAAGTCAGGATGTTAATACTTCCTAGGCATGGGTATGAACAAATGTCCTTAAACTGTAGTTTGTTGATCACTACCTCAGTGGATTTGGTTCAACATACCTTTGTGATTGCTGTGTTCCAGATTTTCAAGGCTCAGCATCTAGCACACCAGTTATGTTTGAATAAGCTCTCTTTTCAATTATAGCTTTAAGGCTTCACAAAACCTCATTGGAAATTCTGCCATCCCAGGTTCAAATTCTACATTCACATTCATGGATAATGCTGATATCTAGTGGGCAGAAAGATTTCCTCTCAAGAACTCCATCCACCCCTAACTAAGACCATTCATTTTAATAGTATTTCCTGTAGGTACATAATAGTATAGTTTTGGTTATTTTGTGCTCGTGAACAGTTAAATATTTATGACCTGATCTTTTCAGCAGCTGAGCACCTCCTTGAAGGTGATGAATGCCATTGCTTTGATCAACATGCTTCTTAGAGGTTGCAGAGATGAACTGCTGCTGTAGCTGTACTTGCTCTCACGAAATACTTAGGCCATGCCAGAGAATATAAGAGTTTCTTACTTTGCCTTTATTTCCCTGAAAAAACACACAGTTGGAGCCTATGAGTGAACTGTTACAAATGAAGAGTTCTATCTGTCCTAAATCCTGTATTTATTTACACCAATGGGACTTCTTGTTTGAAAAAGGGCTGGTAACAGAAGCATTTCCAAAATTAAATTGTAAGATTTTCCACATGACTGTAAGGGGTTTTTTTCATGAGTTCCCTTAACTAAAAGTATTAGAAAAGAAATCATAGAGGCTGTAGGAACCAATGTGAGTAAAAAAAAACTACTGGGAGTCTTAGAACTATAATACACACATTAGAATCAAGCAAATCACAGCTATATGGTAAGAAAACCAATGATCACAATAGCAAATAGCTCTGCTACTGCAAACAAACTGCCCTTTCAGTACATAAAATTGGATAGAAAAGTAAATTAGGCCACAAGTAGTAACATAGTTCAGTTGTAATATATGATACATTTCCTGCTTCACATTTGCTATACAGCTCTAGTTTCTCTGAGAAGACTGTCCCAAAGCCTCATTTTAAAGAAATGTTGGTATTTTATATATAGACAGATATTTTTATGCATTTGTATAAGCTTTGAATATAAGCAAGGTCTGTGTGGAAGCAGACAATTAAGGAAAAAAGCTCTCAGTGTTGCTTTTCTGAAATTAATTATGAAAACAGAGTAGAGAGTTCTCTATTAATAGGCTGATTCCCACTAGACAGCAGCCAAAGAAGGAAACTCCCTTCCTCTACTTAGAAAAGATAATATGACACCCCATAGCTTGCTGGCAGTTTACCCCTACATGGAAGAACTCAATCTATGGCCATTTTAAAATGGCCTTCTTTCTTAACAGACAGGGATTTTGGCCCAGAAAAAGACTGGAAAAGGTGCACAGATCAAGGCCTAAACTATTTACCTTTACAACTGGTACATACTAAAGAACTTGTTTAGCAAATGGATCAGTCCTAGGTGCATTGCAGTTCTACTGTTATTTAGGTGAATGTATAGATTTACAGGTGGTTTGCAACCACTATATGATTTTTGTCTTTAATTTACCAGCAAGCCTTGGTTCTGTTTTGGAAGATAACCAACTTATAAAATGATCAACCTATAATATGCCTATCTAGGCTGTATTTTAGCTTTACTTTATGCTTTTGGTTCCTTTGGCTTTTAGAGGCAGGAAAATATTGCTCGATAGGAAAGGTTATTTTTTAGTTGCCAGAATTCCTTTGCAGTTTTAATGGAAAGAAGCAGAACTTTTTGGGGGGAGCCAACATCTCATTTCCATTCCGCTCTCATACAGCCACTGTTGTATCTGCAGGGCCTGCAGAATGTAACTGCTGCGGCAGGGCGAACAAAGGCGCCATTCAGCATGGAGAGCAGCTTCCCTTCCGCACTGCGCTCCGGCCACGGCGAGCTTGGCTGGAGCACGCTATCTGACCGACACAGGATTCGCTGCCTGAACAAAACTCCCCAAGGACACCCGTCTGGCATCCTGAATTAGTCCAGTGGGATGAAGACTTCCTTTTTAGCACTGGCATGAGCGCTGAAAGACAGCTGTGACTCGCTTTTGTTTCCTCACTCTTTACATACAGACGTATTCTTTGGGATCGTACTTCACAAAACTATTGCTCATTGGAGCTCAGGTGGCTGGTTCTACTACCCCAACTGTGTGCTGGGATGGTACGTTCCAAAGTTACAGAAGCTGTGAGAGTACATTGTTTCTAATCTGCTGCCTCTGGAATCCCATCGCAGGGGTCATTTCCTGACTTTTATGTCATTTCAATCCAGTCCCTTGAAAGTTCCCACCCCCTGTAACTTTGTAAACTAAGTAAATAAGTGATGTATTTTCCCATATTACTCGGTTATGCACATAAGATAAATTACTTTAGTTTACCATTTTGCTTAAGAAAATTAATATAGAGGCAGTTGCTGATTTAAATAATTAAACTAGGATTAAGTTATAAACTGTCTACAGAGAAAGGAACACCTTATTCATAGGGTTGGTTCATTTTCAGACTTCAAGCTGATGAAAAGGACAAGAAAATTGTTAAAGCTTCATAAAAATCTTAACACTGTTTAGCAAGAGTTCCTATCAATCTTCAACACATCTGTTTTTTAAAGAGCAAAACCAAGTCACAACTTTCATTTTCAAGCCCTAAATTACATAGTACCCATACTAGATTTGCAAGGCAGGCTTTTCTTTGTAGATAAACAACAGATATGGCTGACACAGGCTAAGCCACCATGACTATAAGCAACATTTCAACTCAGTCACCATTATGAACTGTGTCAATACAACATCAAAAGCCAGTGATTAAAGAGAAAGATAAACAAGCTAGGATTAGTTGATCAACTTTATTCCTAATGAAATATCATTGAAGCAATGGAAGTTTGTATCATGGATGAATAAGGCCCAGTATGTCTGGAGTTTACTTCTGCATGTCATGAACAGATATGGCAGAAATATTCTCCCAGATAAACCAGTTTAGCTCCAAGGACATACCCTTTATTTAAATCACTATGATCAGTACAATTGAATGTACAGTACAGTTCTCATTTGAGGGATAATGCAGGCAAACCTCTGGTTTGTGTAGCGTGTTGTGTTTCCTCCTTTCTTTCTCAAAGTAAAACTATTTTATTTATAGTCATCTCCAAAAAATGTGGACTTTGGTAACATATGAGTCACAAAAGGTTGGTGGTTCAGTTCAGATATACATCCAGAAGTTTAGCAGTTTCCAGAGTTTACCTGATCTCGTGCAAACTTCTCCAGCTGGGAAATTAGATGGCAATTTCCTAAAAACAGTCTGTCTTGTGACTTTGTAGTGCTTCCTTGTTTCATTCAGGTCAGCTGTAGTTCAAGAACAGCGTTTTGGCATTTCCGATTTCAGTTCTGGCTGAAACAGAGAAGTGCCAAGACATAACTTTGCAATAGCTTAAAAAAAATTTTTAAGAGATTAGATATGCTCCCTGTTGGTTTGAATTTCGTGTTAATTTTTTTCTAGGTAGGCTAATGTAGCCATTTCCACACAATAATGTCCCTAATTTCTTTACTGACCCAATATATTTTGTCCAGCAGCATTTTTCAGAAACAAAGTGATTTGAATTGAGTGTGAAAACTAGCTGGCACATAATTACATAGAAAGATTCCTGGACTGTTGGCAGTACTGGCAAGTATTTTTCCCAGCACTTTTTAACCTAACTCTAATTTGTTGTATACTTATCCTTAGACTAAGTGGCATGCATAGATTTATTAAGAGTATTGTTACTAACAGAGTCATTTATACTACAGCAAACGAGGCAGAATGCTGTTACATCTTACCTGGCAATATTCTCTTATATTAGGAAGTCCTATAGTTGTGTGAATGAGGATTTTTGGAACAACTGCATCAGGATTCCAGTCCAAAACAAGAATAATCTTTAGCAGTGATATTGCCTAAAACTTCCGACTTTTGATTTATTTTTATTATATTTCTTGTATTCACTATAGGAAAATAAATGGTCCTCCTGTGCAATTTAAGTGGGTTGGTCATTTGCATAAACTTATTTGAGTAATCAGTTTTTAAACCCTTAAGAACCAGATTCCAGAAGAATGAAGATAAATTGCAGAGAAAGCAGTTGAAGAAAACAACCCATGGATGTGTGATGTGTTTTGCATTATCTCATTGTAGTACTCCTGTTTCCTGTATTTTGACATAAACACATACACACACATGTATGTGGACTTTCTTTCCTGAAATGCAATTTTTGCAGCCTTCACTTGTAAGTCACACACCTACACTGCTCTTAAGCAACGGTATCTCACACAAGTGTCCAAAAAAAATTCATATATAACATTTTCTGCTAAAAAAATCCTGATGATATGGCAGCCTTAAACTCGTAGGATGTCACTGAATTCTAATGGAGTTTAATAGAGGCAGTGTTTTCTAGCTATACAAGTGCCTTTGAATTTTGTTGGCTGCAAAGCTGGCTGATTGTTCTGATTTTTTTCCTTCTTCCATCATTTTTTTAAATAATGAACACAATTTGGTTTAGGTGTTTGTACTGAAGGGGTCTAGGAAGGTGAATAGAGTTTGAATACGAAAAAAAAGAACTAAGATATTGATAAAATTTAAGAAACCAAATGATGCAGCCAATATGATGCTACTGTAGTAAAGAATTCTTAAATTCTTAAATTGGCCTAAGCAGCTGCAAATGGCAAGGAATTAGTCTTCCCTATTTCACCAAGATATAGAGCATAACCTAATGAAAAGTCCATCCATTCTGTTTTATTCTCTTCTGACCTTTCAGATTGCCCATAAATATATTTAATGCTAGTTTTTTACAATCTTTGGGACACAAATTCTTTCGTTAGATATTAAATAAATGAAGGAAAGCAGTAATCATGGAGATGTAAGCTTTTGCTGTGTTGTCTACTAATTACTTTTAAAAAATTACTTTCAGACCTTGTACCATAGGCAGGTCTCCAAATCAGTGGCTGTTCATCTAACATTTCTAAAAAAAAAAGTCCTAATTAATTTCAGCTTTTCTATTTTTTTATTTCATAAAAAATATTGGCCAGTAAAAGGAAGTTCCTGGCAGATGTCATCTTGTTCACACTAAACCACGAAGCCGTGAAATAAAATCAACCTTGCATCTTTGTTAGCCTGGTGAAAACTTTTTAAGAGCAGTCAAGAAGCAACTTCTTTTGTCTTTTATTACCAATAGGTCTGGCCTGCAGAACTATCATGGGGTTTCATAAACCTCAGAGCTAGCTGAAGACTTTATATCAAAATATTTTGGGCTTTTTTTTTTCCTTATTGAAAACATGGTGTTGTAATATCTTTTTCTTTTCCCCAGGAGAAAAGCCTTTTTGTAGAATACCTTCCCTTTCCCATTAGGAAAATCAAGAAAAAGATTCTTTCCAGTTGACTGAATCTGAAACCAAATATTCTGGTTTGCTGAACTAATCTGAAAGGTTTCATTTGAAGTCAGCACATACTGAAATCAATATTCCTCTGCAGTTGCTCTGCTATACATGTCTCATACTCATATTCCCTCTTGCAGGCTACTGTTTCTTGGTCAAAATCTCTTTTGCAATTAGATGGATGGTACTTCATCAAAGACACATGACCTGTATATTAAGCAAAAGACTTCAGTTTGGCCATATGAGAATATTTAATTGGGAAAATGCTGAAATTAAGTATTTCCTTATTTCTGCACTGGAATTTTTCAAAATAACACAATAAATAGGAATTTCAGCTCTTGTTTCACTCTGAGATGAAAGGATGTATAGCAATATTATTAGTCTCAAACAGATGACGGTCTGATTTTCATCCAAATCAAGTATGATTAGAAAGAACTTCCCATCCTACTAGTACAAACTAAATCACTTTAGTCTGTGTACTTTGGTCCCAAGTTTGCTCAAGCATCCCATAGGCTTCCATGGGGTTTCCAGAACCAGAAGACAGCATTTTATGTGTTTCTTGCATTAAGGCCTGAGTCTGCTCCCACTGAATGGAGTGTGTGTTTTGTCACCAACTTCAATGAGAGGATCACCTTAAATGAATATTTATGGTTATAACAGCAAAGCCACTGGGCATGTGGTTATCTCTCAATAAGCCACATCCAGCTGTGACTTTTTTGCTTATACAAATTATAAACGGCCATTTTGTAATAGAATTGAGTTATCCATATTCATAACAAAAGAACCTTTTAAAGTGGAAGCACTGTTACTCACTTGTGTTTGAAGTTGCTTGCTAACATGGCTTTGATAGGGAGAACGAGTAGATCAGTAAAAACCCAGCTTGTTTTAGGGTCTAGTTCATCTTCTTATCAGAGAATCAGCATCCACAAGGCTGTTCTTAACTATCTTGGATGAGGTGTTCAAAAGTAAAAAAAAATATTGAGTGTCCATCGATCACAAGCAGTACCACATGAACTGTTGTTGAGTTGATTTTGGTTTTTCATTCAAAACAGTTTCTGTGTAAGAAACCCAGTAACATCCCTAGTTTTAACTATTTGGGACTTAGTCCATCTCACATATAGCTTTTTCCTTTCCTTTCCTTTCCTTTCCTTTCCTTTCCTTTCCTTTCCTTTCCTTTCCTTTCCTTTCCTTTCCTTTCCTTTCCTTTCCTTTCCTTTCCATTCCATTACATTCTGTTCCTGGAAAGTTCTGCAATCATTCCCAGAAAAAATACCATGAACTTTGTGAACATGATCTAAGTAAGTAGTACTAGCACTACAGTACTAGTATTGAAAACTGCTCTGAGTGAACTTCTGGGTACAGGATCTGAATTCTTTCACATGTGCCCCTACTTTCATGTATCAAGAAAGATTTCTTTCAAAGCATTGCCAGCTTCACTGAAAAGCACTTTATGTTTACCATTATTTGTTCTTGTTAGGTAATTTTCAAGTTCTCCTGAGGCAGAACTTATCCAAGAAGTGGGACTTGAGATTCCATTGTGCATATTATTACCATTCCACAGCAGCAAAATGCTATATTTTCATTCTATAAAAACACCAAAAACCTGAATTTCTGACAAGCTGAATTCCCATGGCTAATATTGTGACTGACAACACCAAGAACAGCAGCCTTATTTTTTTCATGTTTGGCAGGATGCTTTTGGGTAGTTTACATTACTTAGAACAGACACTTCTGCTTTCTTCATGGAACCCTGGAAATAAAAATGGAAAATCATAAGCTTTTCTTTATCCATTCTGTGATAAACTGGTAACCGTATAAAAGAAGGATACTCACACACATTAAAAATAAGATCAATTCAATAATGTCCTATATTCATCTTCTTGTAAGATATTGCTGTAATTATGTCAGACCAAAACATCTTTTACTGAAATCAACTTAAACCCCCACACACAGAGACACAAAATCCTTTGAATTTTCCTTTTAAAGGAGCAAGATATTCAAAACTTTGAGCCCAGATTGACTTTAGCTACAGTGTGCTATCGGCACCCCTTAAAAAATTTAGATGATTGGTAAAGAAAGCTACCTATCAGTCTGTGATTGATGGAGCTCTTTTACAATCCATTCTACACTATCCTTGTTTTCTTTTCTACTCTGGCTTTTTTAGACTATATTACACTGTTTGATTTCATCACCATGTAGCATCAAATAAAACCTGGATAATATTTTCATCAGTTGTTTTCTCTTTCTTTTAAACCTGTTTTCTGTCTCCTTTCTCAGTAAGAAAACCAGCCAAAACAACCACAAAAACCAACATAATTCCAAATCTTTTAAGATGCTGATTTCGTATGGTTTTTGGAGTCTGCAATGATTTCCACACACATTTCTGTAAGTATTTATAATAATGGAACACATTTTTCTTTTTCAAAATTACAAATTTCAATCTAAAACATCTTTTGCTAATACATGAAAAGACAGAAGTCCAAGTTTAATTAAATCAATTTCATGTTACCTAAAGCTTCTCAGCACAAGCCTGCTGAGTACCCAGTTTCAGGGCAGAAACTATGGTTCCACAATTTGTTGGCCTAATCATTCCCATAGAAGCTGCAGTTGCTTCCAGCAGAAGCCAATCCCTACACTACTAAAATAGAGACTTGAGGAGACAAAAGAAAAGGTGGCACAGATGGTCATTTTGATTCTTATCCCCATTTGATGAAACATAGAGCACAGCTGCACTCATCTCGAGACAATTTCAGCTCAGCCATGTTATGCTGCCACAGCATCGATGGGAGCGCACCTTCCCTGACTGTGTCTGTTGGCTGGTACTCAGCCAGAATGTGCTGATAGAAACCATGGCTGGGAAGGCTCATGTCAGGCTGTGGCAAGCAAGGAGGCAACACAAGCAGGAACCACAAAAGGAGAACTCAGCTGGAGCCCTGGTTTTCAGTTCTGCATTCTTAATACCACATGTTGTTTGTCCTTAACTCTAAAGTTGCCATGTCGATTGCTTTTGTCTTCTGCTCTTTGTTGCTGGCAATTACTGGTTTATACAGCATGAATTATAGGAGCATCTGAAATCCAGTTAAAGATACACTTACTGAAGGGGAAAATGCTGGTGTGATTACAGATCCTGTACTTGGTCAAGAATATCATTAGCAGTCATTTTGACAACAACAAGGGCTGCACTTGTCCAGTGCAAATACCTATATTTATTCATTGCTATGAAAATATCATATCAGAATTTCCTTTAGCTTAGTCTTTGTCTACAGTTTACAAATGGATTTAGACTGTGAAATTCAGATTTTACAAGGAATTAAAGTCTTTCACATTTCAGTTACTGCTTTTGGCAGCCATTTCTATACACCGTTAACAGTTTAACATAACCTCTGTGCAGGAAAAAGTATTTAATAGTTGTAGTGTCATGTAACATACTTCAAAACTAAAATATCCGTGACAGATACCCTAACACTGTCAGAATTTTTAATATCAACATTTAATTAAGGATCAAATTTCTGACGCTCTTTTAACTGGACAACTAATTTAACAAGTTGCTGCTACAAGTTGGAAGTAATTTGCACTTCCTTAAATTGACAGAATTAGGCAGTTTTTTTCAGAATAAACTGACTACCTGCACAGTCTCTTTTTTATTTTAAATATTTCCAGCTGTTGTAATTTTAATTTGCATATCCATGGTATGTAAAGTTCACAATTATTTTTTATGCTGGTGCATCAGTAGAGCAGATGTTTTCTCATTTCATAAAGCTTACATGTGTGACTAGATTTAGTTCAGCAGTTCTATAAAGCCAATTCTGTTGAGCTGATTACTTATCTAAATGAAGCATGGCTTTAAAATAATCATAATCGTGTGCCCCATGGTAACTTAGTGAACAAAAATGGGCAATATTTTAACCTAATGGTGTTCAGACAGTTGCTGTTACTTTTCTGACTGTCATTTTCTTTCATCCTTTACCCATGAAGGACAGTTTACTTTGTAGAGTCTAATGACCAATCAAGGAAATAATGCCTACAACATTTTTTTCCCACATTCTGTTAAGGAGCAGTTTTAAAAGACACCTGGAAAAAGAAATGTAAATCTAGAGGTACCTTAAAGCAATGCAATATATTTATATGACTGTGGCATTTGTAAAAGTTGAAGCTATACCAGGAATGCTGTATCTTCCGTCTAACAAAAAAAAAAAAAAAAGGGAGTATATTTTTCCTGTCTGTGTCTTATTAAAATTAAATGCAACACCAAATGCTAGCCGTGGACTTAGATTCACCTGGCTAATGATCTTCAGGTCTCTCAAATTCCTTAAGCAGCTTTAGGACAGGTGAAACTTGATGGTTTTGCTATGCAGAGATTTGTGAATATTTATTTCTTGCCACATGCAGGAGATAAAAGATGAACAATAAATGTCAGAGTTCAGACTGCCACGTTCTCAATGTTTTCTCATGATATTGGCTCTGGTTCTTCTCAAACTTCCAGAAACCTTGTCTCTCTCTAGGATATGCAGTAAGACTGTATGTTAAAATTCAGTCTCTACCCATTAGCACTCCAGAAACATGAGCCCTCTATAAAAGAGATTATCCCATGCTTGTTCTTACACAGAAAACAGAAGTTGACTTGCTGTCGGTTGTGTTTGGGATAATGGTTAGTGACATTATTTAGGACATGGGAGATGGAGAACTAATGTCATTCTCAGCCTGAGGGTTTTTTAATCTACCTCGCTCTCCTCTTTGTGGCAATTCTGTAATCATCCACTGATGAAGCAGGGTGGGTGAGATGTGGTGATACTGAATTACCACAGAACCACCAGACAGAAAAAAAGGTTACTCTACTCTCACTGTGTAAAACTCAAACAAGTTATTTTACAGCACTCAATTAGCTGAATTTATAAATAAACAGAGACATAAATAAGACATTTTGTGACTGTTGTGGCAACGTAATAAAACGAGTTTACAATAATCACCTGTTCGTATAATTCCCAGAAAAATTTCTGTATTATTTATACATCGTTGACAGCTATTTTTTATCAATCTTATCTGAATTATTGCAACACCTTCAGGCATCAGTTAGAGATCCATGCTCCTTTCTCCTCAGTATTGCATACTCATAAACTTAAGACTGTACGAAGTTTCTTCCTGTTTTTTCCGTCTGATATTAAAAATTTGAGGGGGATTTTTTCTCTCTTTGTTAGATTCATGTAAACAGATCCTTACTTCCGTGAAGTGAGTGAATTTCTATACAGGAAAAAGAATTAGATTAAAAGTTCAAGGCTGATAAGACCATCACCACCAATCTGTGGCACAGAGCACTGCTGCTGTATGCAGGGAGACACGGTAAAATGAATCTACTTGAGATAGAAAAATCCTGAGGATTCTTTTCTTTCCCCTCTAGTTTCAGCTTCTGTTACCTGATCACACACATATTAGGTTTGGGGGGATTTATGTTGGTTGTTTTCTTTTCCTTTGGGCTAACTACTGTGTCAGAAAAGCCTGCCCCATACAAGATTTAGTCCAAGTCCTGCCTGTTAGATCCAGATAATTACTTCAAGAACTGAACTTCAAATTCTACTTTTTTTCCAGGTAACAGGTAGGTCAGTTTAATTGGTATTTGATTTCTTCTCTGTAGTCAAAAGGATTCCTGATGGGAACTGGCATTTAAAATAAATCTGGTTTTTGTAGTAGGCTACATCCTGGTCAGGTCATTGTTGGGAAGGGGGAATGGAAGAAGATGTAAAATCTCCAGGGCATTTAAATGAGGGGGAAAAAAATTTAATAGGTTCTGTAAGTTCAGTATTGCAATACACTTGTAGGCCTAAAATCCAGAGAATTTTCCTAAGTCTGAGAATTTAATTAAATCTGTTGTCAGTTTGAATAAGATATTTCTTGACCCTTATTTTCCTGGGGTGGGAGAAAGAAACAGCAATATTGACTGATCTCACAGGTGAGCATTCAAAGTGAATAAATACATTTTTATTTTAGGCTTTGAATATGCAAATTGATTTAGTAGAATAAGAATAAACAAAAGCCAGGCACAATGTATAATTCTAGTAGTGTATGTACATATAAAGTTACTATTTGTTACATAAAGTATAAGAGTTTGAAATCTCAGATCTTTAAAAAGAAAATTAAGATATTTCAAGCTGGAGTATGACTCAGAACCATGTCCTTAAGATCCTTTGTGCTGTCTGAAAGATCCACAAAGCAACAGGGGGGACAGACTTTATATGAGAAGCAGCAAAAATGCTGTCAAAAGCTAATATAAACAAACATAAAATATAGAGAAAAATAAATGTGTTTTGCCATTCTGTATGATTCAGCGATGCATTATGTTTAGTAGTGTCAACCATATGTGTTTAAGGCAAAAATATGATTGTATTTCAGCTGATGCTTTTGCTTTGATTTTACAATATACCTGAATTCTGCAAAGCTTTGTATTATTCACTGAGACAAAGGATGACAGCAAATTAATTCAACACATCAATAAATTACATCTCACTAAAATTCATTCAATATATTTATTGTTAAAGACAGTAAGAACAAGATAATCAAGCTCCTTTCTGCTTTCCCTGTTCATCTCTTTGGCCCTGTTTTAAACACTTCATTTTTTTTCTAATGGGGTTAAAGAAGAGCTAGCAGGCAGTGTAGTGCCATTTTTACTGTATTTCTCTGAGTCACTAAGTGTCCCCAAGAGATGATGGTATCTGAATTTCTCAGCTTGGTCCCCCTCCTTGCATCTGACATAGTTTCAGTGTCAGAAACAGGAACAAAGACTTGTTTAAAACAAAAAGAAGCAAGCAGCAGGACCCAAAATTATATATGCATATCAAGAATGTGCACAGCTTGGGAAAATAGTCTCTTCCCCCCCACATTCTCCAGTTCATCCATTTCTTAGAAAATCACAGCTATTCAAGTTTACAGTGATCTCTTTATAAGTTGGACATTCAGACATTTATGAAAAGATGATAAATTTGACAAATAGCATTTATAGAGAGATGAAACCAGCTACTTTTACAGATTTTGGCTTACTAAAAAATAATGCTGCAGGCGTTTCTCTGCATACAATCATCTAAATAACTAATATGTTATTAAGGCAGAAGCAATAAAAAAGGAGTTGTTATTTAATCCATTAGTGAATATTTTTGCGACTACAATAGTTTCTGTATTGCACCTCAGAAATGGCTGTACTGAAGTGATAGATATGCAAGTTGGTATTGAAGTATCTGAGCCCTGCCAAAAGAGGATATAAACATTACTGCAACAAATAAAGAAAATGCTCTGGAACAAATTCCATTTAGAAAAGTGGCTTTCAAAAATATTTCTTCAGAAAACAGAACAAAAACAAGCAAAAAAAAAGAAGAAAATAATGAAACAACAAATAGTCAACAGATTTATTTTTTTCAAAAGTAGAATACTGTGCCCTAGAATGATTCTCACAAAATTTTTTTGTCTTCCTGTATTTGTAAAACTTTCTTTGATAATTGAAATGTGAGTTCACGTGCTATCACTTCATACTGATTACAAAGGATAGAAAAATGTATTATCTGAGACAAGGTCTTAAAAGAAGATTGCTTACAAGATAATTTATTTACTGATTTAAATTCTATAAAGGGAAGAGTTATTCCCAATAGTCTATAAGGTTTAGTGGGGTTTTTCAATAAATCATGATGACATAGTTGAAATTCTAAAATGAATATACAAACAAAGAAGGCAAGGGGATAAAAATTAAATATAAAGGCTTTAAATCTGAATTTTATGATTCAGTTTCTTATGCAGTAATTTACTATAACTGAAATGAGGACACTGTGTCCTTACATGACTGATGTAAATTTCGGTCTAAAACATAGGACATCCCTCATAATGAGGTATGGGTTTGGGTGTGTCAGATATGTGTGTGGCTTCGTTTGAAATTAGCTCCACAGCTGAACATTACAGGAGAAGAATATGCTGAAGTCTCTTCCCATACCATAGCAGAGAATGTCACAAATGAGTGACTCATTGCCTGAGCTATATTTTCATTTTCTGTTGTGTTTGGTCATCTTTCTCCTGTGTGGGAAGATGGCATGCCTGGTCTCCTAAGCCCCACCTTATGTACAGTAGCCGAGACATGGCCAGCTGCAAAGGTGGAACAATTGTATCTCGTCCCCTTATTTTTCCAGTGGACCTATGTCAGACAGCTGGAAAACCTACAGTGAAATTTCCTTGGCTGTGTGCTCTTCCACACATGGTCTGTAACACACAGAGTTGGTTCAACCCTACAATACACTGCATTGTGCTTCCTACGTGGCTCTCAAGCTCCCTAATGTGCCACTTTGGGATGTGGTTTAGTGGTGAACAAGGCAGTGCTGGGTTACCAGTTGGACTTGATGATCTTATAGGTCTTTTCCAACTTTAATTTATGATTCTAGAGGTTGTAATGGGGCAGGGGTCAGTCTGTTCTCCCAGGCAGCAAGCAACAGGACAAGAGGAAAGGGCTTCAAGTTATACCAGGGGCGGTTTAGATCAGATATTAGGAAAAAATCCTGTACTGAAAGGGTGGTCATGCATTGTAACAGGCTGTCCAGAGAAGTGGTGGAATCACCATCCCTGTGAGTGTTCAAAAGGCACGTGGATGTGGCACTTGGGGGTATGGTTTAATGGTGAATACGGAAGTGGTTAAGTTGGTTAAGTTGGACTTGATGACCTTAGAGGTCTTGTCCAACCTTAACAATTCTATGATTCTAATGAGAAGACCTCCATTATCCATGCACATCTGTGACAATTGGTATCTAATCTTTTCTTTTTTGTTTTTGGAGATGTCCTATTTATGTAATTTCAAACAGAAGCATCCTTGATTTAATATAAATAATTATACTCTCACATACAGAGAGGACAGCTGGTGCTGTTTCTGGGGGGGGAAAAAAGAAAAGAAGATTAATATATAGGACCTTTTCAGGACCCTTCACAGTAAATTGAAAACATCAAAATTGACATGATTGCACTGTGGATTTTACAGGCTACATTCTCTCTAGTATCTACTTTTACCAGAGTAAAAAAGTCACTGAATTGCATGGAATACAACCTGAGACAGAATTTCTGTCCAGTCCTTTCAACAAACTTTATTTAGCCAGCCTCGGTTCCTAACCAGAGTCCTCAATGTATGGAAGCTACATGTGGCTCTTGTGTATCTGTGAATCTTTCTTGTTTGATGCTTCTATTTTTTTATTTCAAGGGTAGCTCAACCAAGTCAGTTTCAAGCAAGCCTGCCAAGCCAGAAGATGCAAAGGTTGTCATGTCAAAATGACACTGTGGATTCTCATATACTGTACTACCCACAGTGCAGTATGCCAGGGTGTGGAAGATGAGCTCACTTATGTAGATAGTACTTGTTGGTGATGAAATATCATTCCTCCTAAAATAACAAAAGTTAGAAATAAGTGAACACAGTGCAACAATAGAAAGAAATCTGCAGATGATTTGCACGTGAAACAAGAAAGAACACTTCCGTTTGCATGTTAGACTACTGTCTGCTTGCTCTGAGCTAGCTCATTCCTTTTATTCCTCCCTTTTTTCTCTTATAGTTGTCACACAAGTTGGCTGAGTGTTTTACCATGCTAAATTCTAATATTTATGCAAGTGGACTGAGTACTTGCTCTACATCTTTGTGCACCAGAGGCTGAACTTCATCTCCCCTTTTGACTGTTGAAAAGACGTATTGTGTGTATATATGGAGAAGGAATAATTATGGGGCTTCCTTGCTATTTATACTTGTTTACCTTTTTTCAGCTTTATGCATCCACTGATTGTTGTCACAATCATATTTCTTCTATGTGATAAAAAGTATAATAGCACAAAGAGATATATTTCCTATCTCCTTCAGCACCTCATCTTACAGCCTTACATGTTTTACATCTTTCAAATACTTAACACAAAGTGCACAATTCTCATATCCTCTCTGCCCCACAGAGATTTGGTTGATCTCATATATACACCCATTTCCACTGGACTTCACAAGCATCATGACAGATAGAAGGACAATTTGAAGTATGATAATCTTTCTGGCTTATTCCATTACTTTCTTTTCCTTGATGATCATTTTTAAGAGAGACACATTTCTTCCTCTGTGCTCACCAAACTCATTATTTCTTTGTATGGAGAAGTTGCCTTGTGTGCTCAATCACTTCCTCTCTATGAGAAATTCATTAGACACAGACACAGTCACTCATGGTATTTCTTAAATTCTGTTGAACATGTATTTCTGACAAATGCTACGTGTTCACTCCAAGGCATGATGCGGTGTTAGTCATCTCCATGTATTCATACTAAAAATAGTCAACCCCACAGCCAGCTACCTCTGTGTTAGTGGAAGCCAGTTCTGTGACTGTGGAAGGGTGACTAACTCCTAGAGCAAACATTCTCCAGAATGCCTCCGCTTAGTCAGTTTAGCTAGGACATTTCCTCCACTCTCTACATGATTAATGTTCTAACCATTGTCTTCAACATTAGCTTTGTATTGACAATGGTAATGAGAAACATTTAGTGTGAAACTTTGTTCCAAATTTAAAAGATGCTCTTTAGTAAATTAAAGGGGATATCTTTATTGTTTGTGCTGCCTCATGTTCCGTTTTTGCTAAAGCACATGAAATCAAAGTATGCCCTAAGGCATCTTACATCACTGCTACAGTTTAAAAACCGTGTGTTGGCCAATAACTAACAACAATTGATTGCTGTCAGATTTCACCAGGCACCACAGAAGGGGTCAAACTGATAGAAAATTTTAGTATCTTACAAGAGAATGTGAGAATCTTCCTGGTAGCAGAGAAGAAAACTATTACAGACTGTTCTATTGTGGACATTGCAGATCTCTGCAATGCCAAAAAACGGTTACAGTTAGTAACAAAGTGTACATTGTCATGCCTCTTATATGTATATGCATGTTTGTATACATGCACAGATATGTTTGTGTGTGTGCAAAATATTTCAATATCAGTGGACACATTTTATTGATAAATAAAAGAATGTATGGACAAAAACTGACGTGTGGTTTCCAGATCTTATTTTGGCAAACTACATTCCAAGTCCTAGTTCTGAACTTAGCACTATAGGTAACTCTTTAACTGAAACATATTTTCAGAAAACAGGCAAACATATGTCAAGTCAAACTATTAACACCAGTTAGAAAGAAAACACAAGTCTGAACTTTCATCTGGAACTCAAAGCACTACTGTGTCCAGTTCTGGGCCTCTTGCTTCAGGAAAGACATTGAGGCACTGGAGCATGTCCAGAGAAGGGTGATGAAGGTGGTGAAGGGTCTAGAGAGTAAGTCCTATGAGGAGCAATGGGGGGAGCTGAGATTGTTTAGCCTGGAGAAAAGGAGGCTCAGGGGAGACCTTACTGCTCTCTACAACTGCCTGAAAGGAGGGTGTAGTGAAGTGGGAGTCAGCCTCTTCTGCCAGGCGACAAGTGACAGGACAAGACAACATGGTCTCAGGCCAGAGGAGGTTCAGGATGGATATCAGGCAGGAAGAAATCCTTCATCAAAAGGGTTTTCAAGCATTGGAACAGACTCCCCAGAGAGGTGGTGGAGTCACTACCCCTGGAAGTGCTCAAGAAACAACTGGACATGGAACTTAGTGCTGTGGTCTAGTTGACAAGTTGGTGACTGGTCAAAGGTTGGACTCGATGATCTTGGTCTTTTCCAACCTAAATTATTCTGTGATTCTGTAATACATAAAAATGAGAAGTTCAGAAGAAACATATCAGACAAAATTGTTTTGAAGTGTGGCTAAAAAGATGAAAGGACTGAAATTTCAATCCTTATGTTTAAATCTAAGTATTTTTATTGCTATTATATTACTATTTGATGAGAAGTTGGACATGAGCCAACAGTGTGTGCTCACAGCCCAGAAGGTCAGCCACATCCCAGGCTACCCCAAAAGCAGCGTGGCCAGCAGGGTGAGGGAGGGAATTCTGCACCTCTACTCTGCCCTTGTGAGAGTGCAGAGTGCCCTACCTGGAGTGCTGCATCCAGCTCTGGGGTCCTCAGCACGAAAATGATGTGGACCTTTTGGAGAGAGTCCAGATGAGGGCCATGAAGATGACCAAGGGCTGGAGCACCTCTCCTGTGAAGAGGAGGGAGCTGGGGTTGTTCAGCCTGGAGAAAAGACTTCAAGGAGGCCTTACAGCACCTTCCAGTACCTAAAGAGGGATTATAAAAAGCAGAGAGACTTTTTATACAGGCAGGAAAAGTGTTTTAAACTGAAAGAGGGCAAATTTAGATAAGATGTTAGGAAGAAATTCTTTACTCAGAGGATGGTGAAGCACTGGAACAGGTTGCCTGGAGGGATTGTGGGTGCCCCATCCCTGGAGGTGTTTTGTGGCAGGTTGGACGGGGCTCTAAGCAATCAGATATAGTGGGTGGCATCCCTGCCCATGTCAGGGGGCTTGGAATGAGATGATCTTTAAAGGCCCTTCCAACCCAGACCATTATCTTGTTCAATGATTCTCTGATTCTGTTTGAAATGAAGGTTTGCCTACTCCATGAATCTTGGACATTTTCCTTCCAGAATTTAAACAGAGGTGACAAGAAACTGTGGTTAGTTAATTTTCTTTCAATGCTAGCCATTCTAAAAACAGCTATCTCCACAAGGACCTCAGAAATTAACAATTAATGCTCTTTCTGTGTTTGAATGTTTGAAGTAATTATTTTTTATTGTTTCTAAATGTACTTTTTGTCAAGGACACACTACTCTTGACTAGTTTCCTGTCTGCACTTGACACAGCAGAGACCTAGAACAATATTAGCATGGCGAACAGAAATAACATCAAGGGGCATTATATACAAAACAAATTACTTGCTTTTACCTCACTGACTGCCCAGACTGTCTTAATAAATAATACCCTGGCTCCCATTCAACTCCCTGCTTGCAGGGACTCCTTGCTTGTCCTAAAAATTATGGCAGAGACTGTGTTTCAATGTGTGTACTGAAAAAGGGAGATACGTGCTCAAGAAAAAAAAAAAATATATATATATATATAATTGGAGATCAGTCTTTAGCTATCTAAACAGAAATAATTTCATTTCTCATCTGGCCTTGGAAAAGAGGTGCAAAAATATCTCTCATCTGGTGTGTACAACAGTTTTAAAGTAGTATACTCCAGAGGATCAAATTATACAGGCAGCAGAATGAGAGGCAAAACAAGAGCCAAGGATTTTGAATAAATACTACAGCTGTGGGAAATGAGTTGCAGAAATAAAAGGAGGAGGGACCAGCTAGTTATGAGGGTAATAAGCATATGAAATCTAAAGGAAACAGAGCAAAACTGACTCTGATTTATACCCTAAATAACTTCATTGAGTTGATTAGAATTCCATAGGACACTGAATACATCATCTCAGAAATTGGTTGGTGTATGATGGCTGTGAATAAGAGAGAGGGAATTCTGCAGAAGTACCAGTCCTTTTGTCTTAAGGTTTTTATATTATACTGTTTCAGAAAACTTGGAAAGTGACAGTCTCAGAGTGGTAGCTAGTGCCAACAGTATTGCAAGCAGGTGTTACACAATTCCCCAGCTCCCCCAGCTTGTGCTCTGCCTTCATCCACAATTCCACTGCTGCTCTCAGTTTGGATCACTCTGTGCTGTTGATTTTGTGATGAGCTGGGTAGTGCTTTTGTTATGCATACAGATGTGCAGCACTGACTGGAAACAGATCTCAAGATTGTTTCCACTTTAGGTATCTTGGCCTTTTGTCTGAGCTTTTCTGTTTTTCCATGCTTTTCAGTCTTCAGTGTTTGTAAGGTGAAAAACAATATGGTCTGAGCTACCCAAAAGTGATTCTCCAATAGGGACTGTTCCCGCTTCTGCAATCCTGTTGTGTGCACCCTTCCTTCCCATTGACTTTGCTGCTTTGGACCTCCCAAGCTAGGTCTCTTATCGCCAGGGAGAAGACTTTGTTGCCCTCCATCAGTCTTTCCTCCCCACCATCCCCATATATGTTTGGGCATGACTAGGAGATGAGAATTGCTTCATACAGAATCTTGCCTCCTGTCTCTCAGAAAAAGAACGCATTTCTGTCTTCAGCCAACACGCAGAGAAAAAAATAGTGAATCCTTATTCACAAGGAAACTCTGTTGTATTTAAGATACATTATGTCTGAAAATGTACACACAGCAGCAACTGTGACTTCCTGTATCAGGCCTAAATGCTTCAATGCCTGAGCCATCCGTCTGAAGTAGCCCTTTAAAGTTTCATCTATTTTAATTATATCCTATGAGCTATCCAGCTTTACTGGAGAAGGAAGACAGAAACCTGAGATTAACCCAAAGAAGGAGGCCTACCACTCAGAAATATCAAGAACTACGTAGGCTTATTTTCAGCATTCCTTTACCTGTTAAATCAAAAAGGTGGAATCTCTGCCAATCCCACCCCACTTCCCTGTTCAAAGGATCTCTTGGTCACAATCTTGAAGTTCTTAGATACATTGTATTTGCTTTTTGCATACAACTCAAACCAGGTCCACCTCTCCATCTAACATCAGGCAGTACTGATGGGCAGCTTAAACTGCTATCATTTAGAGCACAACTATTCTGTGCAGGAGACTGACTCAGCTTCATGTGCTGGATGCACTGCAAGAAGAACCAAAGTCATGTAATGTGTTGACTTTTGCATTCAGTTTCTTCAGAATGGAATCAATTCCATAAGTGATACTTCAGTCCCAGCCCTAAATACTGAGAGTCCAATGCATTTGGCATGCGGGGAAGGGGTTAGCATTGTGGTGGGGTGCCCACCAAAGCCATCCTGTCATTCACCTCCCCAGCTGGATAGGGAAGAGCAAATACAGTGAAAGTCTCATGGGTAAGGACAGAGAGAGATCACTCAATTACTGTCATAGGCAAAGCAGACTCAGCCCGGGAAAATTAGTTGGATTTATTAACAATCAAATCAGAGTAGGGTAGTGAAATAAAAAAAACAAATCTTAAACCATTTTCCCTCTCCCCTCCCTTCTTCCAGGACTTAACTTCACTTCCAAATTCTTTACGTCCTGTGCACTAGCCCCACAGGGGGATGAGAAATGGAGGCTGCAGTCAGTTCATACTCAGCCCGGGAAAATTAGTTGGATTTATTAACAATCAAATCAGAGTAGGGTAGTGAAATAAAAAAAACAAATCTTAAACCATTTTCCCTCTCCCCTCCCTTCTTCCAGGACTTAACTTCACTTCCAAATTCTTTACGTCCTGTGCACTAGCCCCACAGGGGGATGAGAAATGGAGGCTGCAGTCAGTTCATCACACATTGTCTCTGCCACATCTTCCTCCACAGCAGGGACTCCTCACACTCTTCCCCTGCTTCACCATGGGGTCCTTCGTCCAGGAGAGAGTTCTCCATAATCTCCTCCAATGTGAATCCTTCCTCCAGGCTGCAGTTCTTCACAAACCATGATGCAGAACTTCTCCAGCATGGGCTTCCCACAGGATCACAGTCCCCTTCAGGCATCACCTTCACCATTATGGTGTTCTCCACATGCTGCAGGTGGATATGTGCTCCACTGTGGCCTCCGTGGGCTGCAGGGGCAAAGCTGCCTCACCATGGTCTTCTCCACAGGCTGCAGGGGAATCTTGGCTCTGGCTTCTCCTCCCCCTCCTTCTTCACCAATCTTGGTGTCTGTGAAGTTGTTCCTCTCACATATTCTCACTCCTTTCTCCTGAGTGCTGCTGGTGTTGTGCAGCAGAGTTGTTAACTCTGTAATGCCCAAGGTGCTAACACCGTTGCTGATCGGCTCAGCCTTGGCCAGCAGAGGGTCCATCCTGGAGCCACCTGGCGTGACATGGGGGAAACTTCTGGCAGTTTCTCATAGAAGACACCCCAGTAGACCCCTGCTACCAAAATCTTGCCACACAAACCAAATACAAGCATAAAGAACAAATTAAACTAGAGGAAAGGATAAAGCAAGAAATGTTTTATACTTATCACTCACATTTATAGAAGAACAAAATGCTGGGAAAACATGATCTGGAAGGAACTTTTTTACTCACCTGAGCTGTTTATTTTCTGCAGTAAACTCATAGATGCAGTATCAGTAGTATTAGGATCCTAAGAAGCAGGCAAAAGAAGCAGTTGTAAAGTAAGCTATTTAGGTGGGAAGATGTTTTCAAGAAGAAACATGAATTCAAGATGTTTGTCATAAAGGGTGTGAAAAAACATGAAGGAAGCAAAACAGTATTTGGTGCAGTATCCTTCCAAAGCATATCATTCCAGTTACCTACTCTCATGAAATCAAGATTAAATCCATTGGAACAATGAATATACAGAGCTTTTAGGTCCTTACTTACATGCTTAAATACAGAAATACAGTTTTGAAAACGTCATAGTTTTTTACTATGGTTAACTGGAAAAAAAATGTGGATATACTTGGAAAGCCAACAGATGGCTCCATGCCACTGGATTCTTGCACATGTCCTGTGACATTGACCATCTTTAACTACAGGTGTCTTTATAAAGCTTCCTATCATGATTTTGGGAGAAGGCCAAATTATCAATTTTATCTTTTCTTCCTTCTAGGGGCTTCTCTCCCAAAGCTGGAGGTGGTCAGTATTTTGGTAGATGTTATCAGTCCTGCCTGGCAGGAAGGAAGGACGAGCCTTTATCACATGTATGAAAGACAGTTATAAGAGCTTTGTTTTTTTCAGAACAATAAATATAGGGCTTCTTTTATTATTCTTTCTTATGTTGTAATTTCAAGTATTTTCTATGGAATTATCCTTAGAGCACATACACATAGATACATGCATACACTGAGGAAGTTCACAGTCCACATATGAGAATTTGTTCATGGATCTCAATAAAAAAAGGGAAAATACTACTCCCACATCTGGCAGTCATTTGTTCATCACAGAACTGTGCATCTGAAAGTATTGCATAATAGATATGCAGGGCCAAAATCATCCTGGGTGTAACAGTACTGACGTCAATTCCCTTACACCACGAAAGAATTTTTTGTGTAGAATGCAAACTGTTCTCATGAAAGACAGAGAAACACTTCAGTATGGATTCTTCTTCACTTTATTTTCTTCAAACAGCTGGCAGCTGGTAGACATTGTCTTGCTGGCCAATTGCTATAAATGAGATGGACCATGAAAAGGCAAAAAGGAGCAGGGGTACGGAGACTAAAACAATTAGTATTGAGCATTTGAAATGGTGTGAGCTGTATGTAAGGGATGCTATTTCAGACCGCCTCTAGAATGGTCACTTGAATTGAGTACATACTACAAGCTGGAAAACACACGGTGTGCTCCTGAAATGCCTAGGATTTTCTCATAACTGACATGCTTGAATCATTTCCTACTAACAAAGGGTACAATTTTTAGGCATACCTATGTGACTTGAAAAGCAGATGAACTCTTGAAAAAAGGTAGGAGCAATTTGCAATTTGCAATTCTTGTGTTGTCACTTAAATTTTAAATCTCCAAGTACATTTCCTCTCTTGTTTTCAAGGTGGCTTGTCCTTGGAGCACTCCCTAACTCATGTGAAAAACTGGCAGACTCCTTTAGCTGACACTTGCATTGACTTCCTGGCTTCATCTGCTGTGGATTAGGAAAAATTCTACTAGCAGAGAAGCAGGAAGGGAAATTTCCTGCAGAAAGGTAATAAGAAATGGGAAAATTAATATCTGGAAGCACTGAGTGATGGCTACCAAATTAATATTTCTCTAAGTTTTGTGATGTTGAATTTTGTTTTGGAAATCCAGAGGATTTTTTGGATGATACTTTTTGTCCTAAGAAAGGCACATGTTGTACATCTTCCTAAAAGCAAAAATGCAGATAATAAAAAATATTACTGTTGAAACCTAAGACATTATAAAGGTTTAGGCTCTGCATGTTGAGACATTATAAAGATTTAGGGTCTGCATATATAATAAAATTATATAAATACTTATTAATCGCACATGTCTGTAAACCTTTGCCACAAAATGTAGGGCACATTTGTGGCTTCAGTGCAATAAATTGAATCTTTGATATAAACAGAACTTTACCCTTAGCCCAAAATCAATTAAAATTGTTTCACATATCACCTACACTTTTTGCAAGTAATGTCTGTAATTTACTCACTGTATTTGTCTGTAATTTGCTAACTGCATTGTCCCACACAGAGGAAACAGCATGACACGGCTTCCTCCCTTATTCCTCCATGTCTCTGGGCTCCTGACCCTGTTCAAAAGTGGGGGGGGGGTTAAGTTGTTCAGCTGGTTTTTAGAGGATTATCATATTAAATGTCCTGCTGAATAACTTTTGTGTATGTTTGTCTTAAACTTCTGTTCCTTCACAGTGTTCTCTCTTTGATTCTATTTAGTGAAAATAAGATCAGGATATGGGATCTGGTAATACATACAAGCACTTAAAAAGTATATTATAGATATATCCCTTATAAATTTTACACTGAAGTTTGGTGTGAATTTGTATTTTTATATTGTTCTGCTAGTTTGCTTCAAGAGAAACTTAGCTGAATTAAATTGAACTACAGCAATATAAACTAGTCACTAGAAAGCAAAAGGAAAAATGTGTGTACATATGCACAGCTTTGAATTAAAACTATTATTATTTCTTTAATTGAGCAATTTCAGATTGCAAAAATCAACATTTGCAACTTAAAACACAAAACATAAAATAACATCCTTAGTCTAGTCTCAGTTAACCACATAGTGACTAAATACAGCATCAGCTAGTCTTCAGGATGTGTCCACAATAACAGATTACTCAAAATGTTCTGCTGCTATTCCCTACCTAATATTATGTCTACAACAAAATGTGGAAGTTTAAAATATCTCTGTAATTATGGTAAACAGACAACAATCACTAAAATTGCAGACTACCGTCCACTGTTCCTAACCTACAAGCTGTATATAGAAAACTAAATTAAACTATTCTGCTTGCCACTGGTAGTCAAATGCATGCTGAATTCCAGGTGTTGGTGAAGCACAGGGGAATCATATTTTGAGTGAGATATAAATACCAATCCTGATTTCTGTTAAGATTTTTAGATGTTTTCTAATTCTGAACAATTAGTGTATGTTTCCTTACTAACTGCGTTGATAATTTTCACAGATGTTTTAAAATGCAGAAGTCATTAGAAAAATGACACTATTTCTTCTTGCTACCTTACTTTGAAATGGGGATATTACTCAATGTCCAAAAACCTTTATTCAGGTTAACCTAATAACTCAAGCCAAATTCCTCTTGGAGTTGAATGCAAAAGAAGCAGGTATCTTTAAGTGTCTCTCCACCCGTGTTTTGAGGAAAGCAGTCCTTATTTCTGGGCATGGCTTCCAGCCCTCCCTGCCTGCGACCCCGCCGATGCCCTGCTGCTTACGTACAGCAGCCTTTGAGGGAGAACAGGAAGAGGCGAATCAAAGAAGCAGCTGTTCTCTGAATCACAATCCTCTCTGGATTTCTCTATAAAAATAACTAACAGAAAGACAAAACCAATAAGAGACATAATATTCCTTGAATCCACCTCTGCAGCTGCTACCAAGAAGCTCAGCAGCACAGTGATAAAGACGGACACAAGTGCACGCAAAGTTTTGTCTTTACAGATTGAGGGTCTCTTTCGCTTTGGCTTGCACAATCTACGGGGCTGGACAGCTACAAATTCAGACTCCTCTGTACAAATGGTCTGTTAGAAGCTGCCTTGGTCTGGCCCCAGAAGTTTCGCTTCTATCACTCCCTGAATAAAGACTTCCCAAGCCCGCTTTCAGTATTTTCAAAGCTTGTATTTAAGAATCACCTCTGTCTTTGCTATTCAAATGTATCCATTTTCAGTCTGCTTGCTTCCTGGTCTAAGCGAGCATGTAGAGGCCAAAATCTAACATCAACACCCTGTAAACAGTTTTCTATCAAGACACCTATGAGAAATTTACAGATTTGAAGAATGATTATTTTGCAAATTCAAGAAAATCTTTCCTGTATTCATTTTAGAAAGACCAACTTGCATTGTATTTTTCTGCATGCAGATTATCTGTTTCTTAATTACTTCAGATGCTTTTTACATGAATAGGGCTGTAAGATATCCTGAATTTCAAAATAAAATTTCTTTTTTCTTTCATATGACAGATGAATTAGACAGTTTCTGTACAAAATACTCTCAAGATATTTGTAGAATAGCCAAAAATCAGAGCCATGTATTCTGAAATGCTTAGAAACATGACTGAAATCATAATCTACAAAAATGGTTTAAGTTTTCTAGCCTGAGACCTGACCTTCTGTTCAGATTTTTCTTGGAATTTTATCAGCAATTGGAGGTAACTAGCAAGAGCAAAGATCATAAAATCATAGAATATCCTGAGTTGGAAGGGACCCACAAGGGTCATTGAGTCCAACTCCTGGCCCTGCACAGGACAGCCCAAGAGTCACACCCTGTGCCTGAGAGCCTTGTACAGACACTTCTTGAACTCTGTTGGGCTGGTGCTGCGACCACTGCCCTGAGGAGCCTGTTCCAGTGCCCAGCCGTCCTCTGGGTAAAGAACCTTTTCCTAATATCCAACCTAAACCTCCCCTGACACAACTTCATGTCATCCCTTGTGTCCTGTCACTGGTCACCAAAGAGAAGAAATCAATGTCTGCGCCTCCACTTCCCCTCACGAGGAAGTTGTAGACAGCCATGAAGTCTCCCCATAGTCTCTTTTTCTCCAGGCTGGACAAGCCAAGTTGTTCAGATTCTCCACATATGTCTTCCTTTCTAGACCCTTCAGCAGCTTCACAGCCCTCCTTTGGACACTCTCTAATAGCTCTATATCCTTCTTATATTGTAGTGCCCAAAGATGAACACAACAAAACGAATGTAAGCATTTCTACATTATTAGAATCATAAATGACTGTGCTTTTACTTCTTCCTCCATTAAAATTCTACCAAAAATGGAAAAGTACATTCATTCACAACTGATCAATTTCCATGCCAATTCCTGAAAGCTTCTTAGACTTAATTCCTTCCCTCAGCTGCTATTTCCCTTGTGCTATTTAGAGAAACAAACAACAACAACAAAAAAAGCCAACAAAAAAACCCCATTAATGGCTCTCCTTCCTGGCTTATAGTTCCTTCCTTTTTTTCTGCCTTTACTGAGAAATTGTATTCTGTGTGATCCTTTTTAAAAACTAGGCATTGGGTCATTCCATAATTTATGTACCCAATCAGAAGCAGACTTACTTAGATTAACAGATACTAGTGTTCCCTAGAATGCCGCTTGTTATGCCCTTCCACTGTACAGCCATATGGTTCCAAAGTTTTACCTACACTCTCCCATTTTCCCATTCAAATCCAGATTTTTTTCATAGTCCAATATCTTTTCATTAAAGGAATCCAGGAACTCCTTTCAGTGGGTCCATATGAAAAGAATCTCTAGAAAGCATGTACTCAAACTAGAGGGGCAAGCTAGTGAGTATTATACATTTAGTATAATAAATCCCTGCCACTTAATTTAGCAACCTCTTTGGTAAAATTACATGACCCACCCCTGGAAGTGGGGTTCAAGTTCAAGGCCAGGTTGGATGGTGCTTTGAGCAACCTGGTCTAGTGAAAGATGTCCCTGGTCATGGTAGGGAGGTTGAAACTGGATGTTCTTTAAGGCCCCTTCCAACCCAAACCATTCTATGATTTTAATGATTGTGCCTCCTTGCAAAACCTTTGCAGTCCTTCAATAAAATAATTCATGCGTATGACTAATGGAAGCAGCTACACTGCAAAACACTTGCAGTTTTGAGCATATAGAACAGATTTTTATGTGTTGAGGATAAAGTTTTTCACTAGATTTCCAGTGTCTGACATGAAATCAGAAAAATGGGGCCACAACTTTTTTGCAACATGTTTGTGGATAACATGAAAAATGCATAGACCTCATCAGATAAGGGAACCACCACGTTCCATCATGACTCAGTTTAAAACAAAAGCAGTGATAGGTAGAGAATGCTGAAATCGGACATTTGCTGCCTTGTTGCTTTGTAGTCATTAAAAGTCACCATGGACCTTCAGAAACCTTTTCTCCCACTCACTGTGGTTTTAAGCATAGATGTTAATAAATTTCATAGTGTAGAAGATGGTGAAAAAACAAGTCTCTCTGTTCTGACATTATTAAAATTGTGTTTTAAATTCCCATCCTGGTAATTTCTGTAGACCTTTTCCCATATATTTTTCATGTGGCACTAATATGGGCAGAAAAAAGAACTTTCCAACAAATTTAGTTGGTGACCTTGGATGACACTTCATATTTCATAAAGTGTGAAAACAGACCTAGCTAACTACTTAAAATATTTTTTTTTCTCGATTGAACATTTCATGAATACATGACTTTAATTTTCATTGTAACTTGGGCTTCTGAATGGAAAAGTTCCTTTTGAAAAAGAGCTTAGATGCCTGACTTGGATATTTTTTGATCATCCTTTGCTAGCTTTAGCATAAAAAAAAAATGAAGCACACATTCCTGTAATATTTCATCAAGTTCTGACTAACAGAGAATCAGAAATGTTCTAAAATGTACAATTACAAACAGGCATAAACTCTGAGACATTTTTGTGGTTTCAGAGAAAACTGACTTAAGTACATACGTCTGGAAAGTCCCACCAAGAAGCCACTTCTGTATTTTCAGGAAATTAAGCAAAAAAGCCTACTGCAATTTTTCTATTGTTATTTGTTTATTTATTTTAAGCCACATAAAAAGCAGAAATTTGTGATCATAGGTGCAATATTTAGACCAAAAAGAAATTTTTTGAAGATAGAAGAGTTGTTTATATAAACAACTGCTCTCAAAAATTTTGAGACCAATTCTAATGGTCTTATATTCTGTGACACTGTGAGTAGTGGGAGGATTCAAACCTTTGTAGCTGTGGAACCAAGTCACGATCACAGTCATCTTCTTAAGTACTTTGTTTTTACTTCCATTTTCTGGAATGACCCACAGAGAGTACTGGACAGACGAAAAGTAGGATATGCCAGAAGATGCCTCTGAAAAGTCTTGATAAAAAAGGTGACTGGAAGAGTAGTATCCTGAATTAGATTGCTATTCTTGAGCATAAGAGCTCTAGAGCTAGCATACTAGCATAGATCTGAAGGACCCTGCAGCCCCACATCCTGTCTCCAGCACTGGCCGAGAGCAGGGACCTGCAGAAGAGTATAAGAGCAGGAAGACTATATTGTCAACATTCCCTGGTATTTGAAAGATCCTGATAACCAGCAGTTTGGAATTCAGAAATTTCTTTATATAAGAGCCTTGGGTTTGTCTAGGACCATATTCTATCTCCTACAATATCCATAACTAGTTGCATAAAACCCAGTAAAAGTGGATCAAACATACACTTTCCCAGTCTCTTGATTCTTTCAGATTTGAAGGCTTCCTAACCCTGATACCATTTGTGCAGTAATCCACCAACACGTCTCTCTCCCAGTCAGACAACCTTTCCCTGAAATGCTGTAAGTTGCCTAAATCGAAGATGTCCTTTGGTAACAAGTTTCACATGCTTACTACCCCTTCTGCTTTGAATTGTATTTCAAATAGCCTAATTTGATGGTCATTACTTGTAATTGATAGAGACTGCAAGAAGTTGGTCCATGTTAATTAATGTTGGAACAATTAAAGTTACAGTCAGTGGGTTTCTGATGTAGCTCAGAATCACATTTCCCCTTTTAAAAAAACAAGTGTCTTCATGCCTACTCTCTGCATTGAGAAAAAGGGAAGTCTCTTTCTTTTCTTTAGGAAGGTTTTCCAGATCAAAGGTTTTTCCTATTCTCTCAGAGTTTCTGGATTTCAGCAGCACTTTCTGTCTAAAGCCTGGCAATCCAGAAGCTAGGCAGAAGGCACTTGAAAGATTTCAAGTATGAGTAATGAATTTTCTTCTGATCCTGAGAAAACAGATAAGGAAACCTGGAAGCAAGACTTGTTGTAACGATACAGATGACAGTTAGAGACTCGCAGCTGCCACACTGAAGCCTGATCATTCAGGATACTTTGACTCTGTCCCATCTGACCTCTCAGCAATATTGCAAAGCTGTGAGGCTCAAAGTGAGCCCTAAGCTGCACAATTAGTGATCACAATGGAGGGATCACAAGTTGAAGTTTAAATAGAAAGTGTCTGTTTCATATCATTGCTGTGCAATCTTTGCACCTTTGTGCTGAGAAAAAGGTGACTTCTGTAGGACGAACAGAAAATTGAAGGAAACAAGAATATTTTTCATATTGGCATAGTAAGTACTTTAGTTCTGTCATATTTCTGCCACTGAAACAGTGATGAGCTCACATAGTTCATACAGTCACACACAGCACATGCACATTGTGGAATGTCTAGCAGCAAAGACACCATTCCTTTGTTCAGCTGCCTCTTTGGTGTTGTGAAAGCATCTGTCTTCTGATAATGTAGGGTGCCTTTTCATATTAATACCTTATACTTTGTTTTGGCTTTCTATTTCTGTAAGACAAAGTCCCCAGTGTCTTACCTTACTGAAGGTAAAATGTTGTATAGAGTAGGCATTTTTCTAATGGTTTAATTCTGAAAAATGTAAGCAGTTATGTGAATTTACAGAAGAACCCCTGTCATCCTGTATCCTGCTACTCCCACATACAGCACAGTGCTGTGTGCAATGTCACGGCCTTACCTCGCGTAAGCCTCCGATCTGACAAGACATGACAGCCGAGCTTGCACACGCCACTGTGCTTTAGTGAAATACTAGGGTTTGTTATGCATAGTGACATGCTGATAAACTCTTAATTAGCTGCTGTTTATGAGTGTCTGCTTTTACAGTAGACCCTAATTCATTTTCCTCTGCCTATACTATGTCTCTATATGCCAAAGACGGATTATATTGCAACTGGTATCCACTTGTGTGTGCATATACAAAGGATGATTAGCTGTAAAGCCTTCTGTGAGACATTTTATATGGAAAACTACTTACAAAATATATCAGGTTGCACCAGACAGCTGCCTAAATTCTGGAATGAATATCTGCTAACCATTTATATGCCAATATTGTCATTCAAAGTTACTTGTAACTGTATCCACTAAAGCAAAAAAACTATTTGGCAAGTAACATTTTTCTGACTCCCAGTTGCCCTGGTACTCAACACTACACCAGCCCAGCGCAAGGGTGTCATTATGCTTTTTCTCACGTTACCAATCTCTGTGGTCTACTGTGTTGTCACTCGAAATTTCAGATGTCTGTTTATAATTGAATGCTTCCTTCTGTGAAAATAAAGGTGATTAATATAGTGATATAACGTCCTAAACGTTATATAGTGTTTTTCAGAACACACTAGATACTTTTGCTTTAATGCCACTCAGTACTGTTCTATAATTATACACGTTTTTCTCAAAAGGGGATTTAAAAAGACAGTACTTTTCTAAGGACTGCAAATAACGTGATCTCTAAAGAGATCTATGTGAAAAAGATATGAAGATATAAATGTAAACTTTTTCTTTCTGCACTGGAATGAGTGAAAGCATTTCTGACACAATTCCTTTTGTGATAGTATGTAATATTCTATGGTGTCCTCCCTCTTTCAAAGACACGTGACTTTCTTTTAGAACATGTTCTTCAGTAAAGATGCTCAGTAAAATTAGGCTGTACTTAGAAGCAGATACCTGTTACATTCTGTCTTTGAGCAGCAATGAGCACAGTTGGAATCTGTGCTTCTGTTGGAGTCCCTTGTCACTCCCACAATAAAAGCAACATGACTGTGTGGAGTAGAAGTGACCTCAACTTTTACTTATACTGTTTTTTTTTATTATTTACACTTGTATTTAGATTTCACTCTATTTTAAACTGCTCTGTCATAGGTCATAATTTATGTTTCCCCACCCTGTCTTTTAATTTGCATCCCAATCATAGTAAAGCTTGCAGAAGAGAATCCTGTAGAGAGAAATAAGGGAGAAAACAGCGCAGGCTGTTTCACTAGAATGAAAGAATTTTTCCCTCTTCGGATACCAGGAGGCTTTATCTGTGAACCTAATGGGTCACCTTGTCTCTAAGAATTCACAAACACGCTGAAGTCCTGATTCCCTGCCACTTTAGGTTTAGCAAAGTAGAAAGAGTTATGAAATGATCCTTGTGGCTTGCTACTTAATTTATCTATCCAGTAATTTTTCTCAGAACTTGAAAGGACAGGTAGAAATAACATTCACCCCACCTTGCCACCCACTTACATTGCCCTTTTTTACCTCTCTGAGCTTTTCCTTGTCTGATGGACATGGGAGTGACAGTAGAACTTCCTTAGTTTGGCTGCCAAATCCTCTTGTGGGAGTTGGGAGACCTGCTAGTAAAGGTACCTTCTGCATATTCAAGTTTGAAGGTCATTGTCTGGCTTTTTGCTACTACTTATGTAGTAAGCTCAGTGCTGACAATACAGGATCCCTTCTTTGAAGATTTAACCCCAAAAGACACCATTTCCATTTGGCAGTAGCTTCTGATTCACATGTTCACTGAAGTCAGGCTTCCTCTTTGGAGAACTGGAGGAAACTAGATTTGTCATTTGAACTGTCAGCAGCTTTTACATAGACAAAAAAAAAGAAAAGGATGGGAAGTAAAGCCAGTGATTTGTACTTCTATCATAACACTGGCAAGACCTCTGAAAACAGGAACAAGAACAGGTCTTGGGATATTTTAAGTGTGGTGCCAACCTGTATCTATTAAAAAGTAGAAGTCAGCAGGAACATAAAACGCTGTTGATTTATGTTCCTTAATCTCCTCCCAATGTCATATTACTCTAATTATACAGTTGGCTTTACAAGCTCTGTCACCAAGGACTATGGAAAGCCCTGTGTACACACATGGAGAAAAGGAATGTCTTCTCCTTAAATAGCAACCTTACTTATTTCTCTCAGTGTGAGATTGGAAATGGTAACATACTCACTACTGTCAAAATACACTTTAAAAATAAACAAAATTCAACACAGAACTGTCTTTTATAAACTATTTTACAAACAACCTAAGGGCATTATTATCACATGGACAGAAAATCAGTTTTTGTCAGAATAAAGATAATTACAAAATCTAAAGCAATATTTACATATTCACAAGCACAACCACATAACGGCAATGCAAAGAGATTCTGTGCAGGACAGTTTCTGATCTATTGTCCATTAAAATGGGATCACTTGGCCTGTTTTCAGAAAATCTACCTTGAATCAGGTCAGCAGTCTGGTGACTTCACCCATTACAATCACATTTCAGTGCATTCACCACAAGAGACTGAACACGAGAGAGGCAGACATGAAACTGAAGAATCAATAAAAATAAAATCTGTGGAAAATGTAGTCTGAGAGAATCACTCAAAAACCCAAGGTGAATAAAATGTTTGTAGGTACAGGAGTGCCACGATTTTGACACAGGATGACAGATGGGTAAAGGTGTGATTCACAAGCATTTACTGAACAGAGAATTAATCTCAATATTACAAGCAAATTTCTGCTGCAGAGGAAAGTTTGAGGGAGACCATATGGCTTTAAGTCAGGAAAATAACAGGTTTGCTGCCGTAAAAAAAAATCCTCTTACTGAGGTATGTGATTTTGATGGCAGATTTAGCAAATGATTGGCACAATATAATAGAGTGTAATTTTAAGAACCACAGAATTATCCTACATTGGTGGTACATCCCTTTATTGTAAGGGCTGAAGTCTTAGCCTGGCTCTAAATATTTGAATCTATCTCTTTATTCATATTTATTATTCATTTTTTTCATGAAAGATATTCCATTTGAAGCAATGTGTAATGTGTCATTCAATCTATCCCCTGAATCTAGCTTTACTTATTTGGGGGAGAGTCTCTAAAAGCAGTTTATTTCCATTTGGAAATGTGAACAGTTAACAGGAAAATACTGTTAGTTTTGCAATTAATTTCTTTTTATGGATGCATAAGTCAAAATTTGAAAAAAAACAAGTTTGACAAATTTTGTCCAGTTTTGAACATGAGATTATATTCCTCCACAACACTTAAAAAAATAAAAAAAAGCTGAGGGAAGTCACTTATGTGTTTATTCTAAATACGTTCCAAGTATATAGAGGAAAAAATATCTAACTGTATCCTGTTAAGTATTGCTGGAAACTGGTGGTGACCTCTGTCAAACAGGAAATGCATAGCAGGGGACAGAACATGATGAAGCGGCTTCCAGAAGTCACACCTCAGCTGCACAAATGAATTTATGTTGTGTTTTGACCAGAGAACTAGCAGACAAGTGCACTTAGCCTTTTCCATGGAGAACATCCACATTGCTCCTTTCTCGGGTGACAGTACCCAAAAGCCCATGGAGTCCCAGTTGCAAAGGTGGTCCTGTGTCAGCTGGCTAAAAGAGCAGCCCCTCAGAAGCAGTGTGGGTGGCAGAGGGGAGGAAGGAGAGCACCCAGCGTGCAGAGCTCCCCTCCAGCAGCACCGCCGTCCCCATGCTGCCACGCTTCCTGCCCCGCTAGGAACCCGGCCCTCCCAACCAACCCTGCTCTGGCAACAGACCTGAGCAAATTACATGCGTGAAGTCCACTTTAATCGCAACCCTTGCAGCCACAGAGAAACATCACTTGTGATGCATCTTCTCAGTAATTCACCCAAAGCCAGACCAACCAGCTGAGGAAGAGAAATGAACAGTAATTCCCCTCAGAACATTTGCATCCTCTTCCCAGTACTTCCTCATGTTCCTCATTGCCGTCTTTTCTTTCTCAATATAGAACTTCAAACATACGCATGCATAATTCAATTCTGTATTACACAGCTTCTTCTGTGATTTTTCCTATCCTTTTTCATTTTTAGCATGATTCTTTCCATATTTCTCAAATGTGGGACTAGAAAACAATAACAATAAAAAATAAATCTGAAGTGCTTCCTAGCAGTTTTTGCCTTTCCGTGATGACCTTCAGTCTTCTGTGTAGCTCTGAAGAACCTTTATCTAGTTTCTCAAAACGTCTTTTGACCACTTCTATAAATCGAGTCAGGGTACCAACTCGAGCGCATAACAGCAGTCCTAAGTGCCCCTAAATTACCTTCAGAAAATACCTGAGATGCCTCTCTTCCATTTACATGCCCGATTAAGTGCTTATTTGCTATGCAGAGCAAAGCTCTTGCTTTGAAAGTTCTGTTTACTTAACAATTATCTTTTTGAACTAGAGCAATGCTAGAGGTTTCTACTCTGGTATTTCCAAATCCCTTCTTGGCATGGTTAATCAATCCAAAAGCTGTTTTCTTGTTTAAACAAAAGACTGGATATATGAAGGCCACAAATCAAGTTTCTTTACTTGATGTTATAGTTTGAGTAGTCTCTGAATTTCTCATCTGTAATGTGAAGACACGGACCTACAGGTCAACTTACCAGCTCTGCACTACTCCAGTGAGACAAAACAGTTTTAACTGCTAATAGGCTTTATAGGAAGATGACCATTTTCTCTTTCGTTCTGCAGCTTCAGTGGCTACAGAATGTTTGGCTTTCCCTTTTCCAAAGATTTGGCATGAACAGCTCTCTGGGAGAAAGCGGGTGTGTTCCTGTCAGATTCACCTCTGCCTAAAATGTGGAGTTTAAGCAGTGGTCCTTTAACTTCTCTGAAAGAAAAGTTTTTTCTTTGTCCACTCTTTGTTCTTTTTCAGAATCAGTTCACTTAGAGGAGAACACAACCTGTCACCTTCTGGTGGGACTGGATATAATTTTAGCCCCCAAATTTAGTAAACACAAAGACTTTTTTTAGCTGTGTTCACATCCCTCTTAAGATAGCCTCTCTTCTTTGTGATTCCAAACATGCTTCAGTATTAGCCAATATATAAGGCAAAATATGTATATTTTCATTCTTCCAAGAATAGCCTAGTATTAAATAACCATAAATCAGCTAGAGACTGATCCCAGCTGAGATCACAACTCAAAATTCCAAAACTCAGAGCAGAGCCCAATGTCTGAATCTCTTCTATCCAAAATTATATAAATCCTTCATGAATGTGGTTAAAGGACTACAGCATAGACGGCTTCGATTGTTTTCTGTCTCTGCTTAGCTGTTTTCATGGCCTCAGTCTTGTCACTTTATCTTTCTCACACTCAATTTCTCCAGCTATAAAATGGTGTTAAACTGTACTTCTTTGTAAAGTATTATGAGATAAACTGGTGAAATGTTTCTGTAGTCCTGGAGTTTTATTATAGCAGTCATGATCAGAACCCTGAAGATTGCACTGTATATAAGCAAAAGATTTTTGTGCCATTCATCACAGGTACAAAACCAAAACACTTTTCTGGATATCACCCAAAACATTGTTTCTGGGTATCAAAAGGGACTGGACCACAGTTGTTGCCATCCAAGTAATTATCCATTCATGAGTGACAGACATACTTACTAGGTGATGTATAGCACAGAGTGTCTATCTGATGACTTCCAGTAAAATCATCAGCTTTAGTCTGTGATCGGGCATATAAATGGAAAGTCAGAGGACTGAAAAGGTTTCCACATTTGGTATGCATGTTGGTAGTATTAAGACTGGAATTTGTTAAGGAAAGCATTATGTAACCAAAAAGTACCCCCACTTTTAAAAGACAACATGCAGTTCTGGCAGACGCTTCTCAATACGGGACAGCAATGATTCTGTTACTGCTTTGCACATGCAGGTCATTGCCAATTATGTAAATAGGGTAGATAAGAAACTAAAGAATCTTAGATTGGGAAGTGTTCTTTACTAGGATAAATAATTCAACAAATATAGAAATAATCAACCTTGGAAAGTTAGGTTTACTTAAGAAAAAAATATCACTTTTGCAGTAAACTGAGTTACCCAGTCCTTGCATCATCTTGCCTTACATATTGTCCACATATTCATGCTGACCTAAATTACTGGTTTGTAGCTGGACACAACCTTTGAAAAGTTTCTCATTTGGGATTGAACTTTTCATGACCTGCATAGAAAACTGCTATTTGAGAAAAAAAAAAAAAAGACCACATTTTCCATAATTTCAGCTGATGAGTTTTGCTCATAGGGAGACAACAATTGATTGGGAATTTAATTTACATAGAGGTCATTCCAGAAAGCATTTTACAAATACGACAACCATAGAATCCTTTTCTGCAACTAAAGAGTTAAACCTGGCCCTTAAAAAGCATTTAAAGCAACTTCTGAATGTTTTCTTTCAGCTTTCCTGTCCTTTCATGCTTTCATGCATGAGATGCAAAACAAGTCCTTCACCTGGGATTTCTATGCAAAGGTTAGGTCACCAGCCTAACTGCTGAAATTGGTTGGCTGTCCCAATGATAAATTAGCGATTTGCTAAATAAAATCATTCTGTGCTGCAGATTTATTTGCCAGTGCTGGGCTTATGTATGTGGACAACAAACCTGAAAGTATAGTTTTCATTGTAGCCAGACAAACCTGGATTTGAACATGTCCAGTTTATAAACTGCCAGCTAGATCCAGACAAGCTGACTAAAGGTAAGAGTAATATGTAGATTTTTGCCTACGTAGCAGGAGTGCAATGGGTCAGAGTTACTTCACTTACAACTTTTCTTCAGAATGCTTTCTCAGGACGGTATAGACAGTCATTAAGATCAAAAATCTGCTCAGCAACCTAAGTGTGGCTCATATAAGCAATTGTTTGCTGAATCATCCATTTTTACAGTTGAAGGGCTTCACTCATTCTTCTGGCATAGCACTTGCACAAATGCAGCCTAAGCTGGGTATAAAATGCTCCTAAATGTGGAGATGTTACTTTACACTCTCTGCACTCAGTTAGTTCCAGTACAAATCATTACTCACCATAAAGAGCAATGGCAAACAGAACTTGAAGAAGATAAACCAGGGCATGTATTATTCTGGTTATATGACGTGCTCTGTGGAATAAAATGTACAAATTCACACACACAAAAAAGGGGGTTATGCTGTTACTTATTTTGCATCTTAAGTTATTTATCATGTTTCTTTGGGCCAAAGATTCTATTATTAGGGTTCAGAAATAATCTTATGTTTATGAAAAAAAAAAAAGAAAAGGAACTTATATCAGTTACTAGTGCTAACTTTACTTTGGAAAAATCTTGGTTTGAAAAAAATTTGAATATGTTCACTTCATTAATTTTGTGCTAGTAGCATAATATCTGAGTTGTAAGTGCTTCTGGTAGTCAGTACAGAAGTCAGAACTTAGTTTCTTATTCTTAATTGACTTATAGGAAGAATTAAATCAAGTTTTGCAGTATCAAAGGTTCTTCATAAAAGTTTCATTATTGAAAGTAACTTCTATCTCCACTATGCCTTTTGCATAAAACCCCCTGTACAAATATTCTAAACTAAATCTTACAACCCAACATGAAACACTGATAATAATGTGGGTTCAGGGGTACAAAAAGACCACTATGAGATACTAGGTTCACTGCTCATCGTCATCATCAAAACACCCAGCATTGAGATGAAAATAGTTTGAAGAGAACCTTGCACCTGAAAGTCTGTAAGAAAAACACCAAGGAAGGTGCTGAGACTAGATTGGCTGGATTCAAACTTCCAGTCTTTTCAGATTTCTAATTCCATTAATCTCTGGAACAATTTTCAGTGCTGGAAATCTTTTGTCATAAATGTATGTTTTACATTTGTCTATTTCAGTAGTAGTAGTAGCAAAAGTAGTATGTATTATTGTTTCATTCATGTGCAAATGACCAGTTTCTGAGCACCAACAATATCCAATTAATATGTGATCTCAGACCTGACAAAAGTTGGGTTACTGGAAAAAAACTAACCTGTGCTGAGTTACAGCAGCATGGATGTGCATAGATTACTGTGATTAAAGCACTACCAAAATTTAGCTTGGTTCTCTGACTTTTGTTGGAGAAAATTACTGATTCGACTTTTCATTTAGAACTAAGCCTGTTACCAGCAGCAGCTTCTGTAGGATGTATTTCTTGAATGCTTTAAAATAATGTTAAGAGAAGTGCTAACATGTAAGCAACTCGATGCTGCTCTTTAGGAAAGAAGAGTGACTAGGGTGGAGACTGACACACATCAGAGTAAGAAAAACTTTTCTCTCTGCATTTCTTTTCCTGAGGTGCAATGTGATCATAAAGCTCCATTTTAGAAATACAGAACTGGTCAGGCATTAGTTCATAATATATTTGTGTTCAGTTATAAAATATGACTGTACTATGAAACTCTGAAATGGATTATGGGGTTTTTTGGCTATATTACCAGCCCAAAATTGTTTTCATTCATTAATAAAACCAGTTAATCTATTTTCCATACTTTAACCAAAACTAACCCCTTCCTGAAACCCTTAGTAACTTTGCTACAGCACACAAACTCCTTTAATGAGCTTGCCCAAATCTGCCTTAAGGGGCTTATTGGAACATTGCTATCCTCATTGCAAAAAACACACTCACCACAGCTTCGTCCATTATGGCAAAGCTAGAGATCCACCTATAGATACATGTAGGTACAGCTTTTGCCTCGCACTTAAGGTAGGTAACATTCTCTTTGTATGCAGGTGTCCTATCAAGTTACTCATTTACAAGTTACTTTACAACATTCTTCTCCATCTTCTGTTCTATACGTGCATATGTGTGTACAGAAAAACACACATACATTAAGATGAAAACTGGAAAGTACACAAAAATATCCAATCCACAAACGTCTCCCTAAATTCATAGCACTTCAGTCTAATCAATACAACCAATCTTACTGATCTTTGCTAAGAAGCAGAAGTTCCAGGATAATAATATGACACACGGAGTTGTTTCCTGCCTGCTGAATGAAATGTGGATTTAAAATTTAGGAAATCTTTACTGTATATTCTAGTATACTCAAATATATTTAAAATCTTTTATACAGCAAGATAATTGTTAATTAAATGATCGGGTTTCAGTTCATTTACATGTGTAATATTTGCATGATAAGGTGTTGTGTTACGCATTTTGTTGACATTCTTACACTCTGTCAGAGAATATACCATGCAGAGTTAATGAAAGAAATTATATGATTTTCCTTGTAATGTTTATTTACTGTATTATCACCATATGATTTAATTATTCTGATCTGTTGAGACCTGACTGACATTACACCCATGCAGAGCAAGGGCAAACATTTGGAATGGTAATACTTTAACCACTTTGCATGAAATTATAGGCAATATTTAAATTTCTCTCCAAACTTAGAATAATTTCAGCCTGGGAACACACTTTTTACTTCAAGTTTTGGGGGTTTGTTTAATTTTCTTCCTCATAAGCAGGGTTATTTCTAAGTTGAGTTCCCTTAAAAATCAGGCTTTTGCGTGCATATATATTCACTCTTGAATGTCTAATAAACAGTTTTGATTTGGAAATTAAAATTGGCAATTGATTAGACTGCTCTAGAGCACAGTATAGCTCCGCACTGATAGGAGCTACTCATATAGCTTTTACTGAAGCAAGGCAGTGCAAATTGCAGCTTATATACAAGCACCTTTCTTAGAGAGCTAAATGACAGATAGCTGCTCTTTCACTGACTTGGACTTATTTGCAACCAATAACACAGATGTGATAAAAATCTGGGTAGTAAAAATGCATTTGCTCAGATTTCAAATGGTTTGTTTGAGACCTAATCTTGATCTTATTAAACTTGCTGGTAAAATTCATGTAAATATCACTTGGAGGTTTAATCCTTTTGTGGATTAAAATGTTCTTGCCCGTAAGTGGGGACGCTAGCTATTGGTCCACCTGGAAAAAAAAACTGTATAACAATCATATCCGCCTGAGTCTGAATTAGATGGGTCCTTCAATATTCATACTTGTGGTTCAGCAGAGGGGGAGGCTATCTTTCAGAACACACAGCAGTCTAAACATACTGCTTTAGACTTACTGAATAATTCACTGAAAAATGAATACTGGAAGAAGTGTACTTAATGCTTTACTCGATTCTGAAAGTTTGATCAAAATGTGTGACTGGATCAAGCAGAAGCTTGGCACTAAATCTGATAGGCCTTTTCTAAGACTAAGATGCTCAAAAGATCTGGAGTATTTTGATTTCTAAATTGGCAACTGTGATTGCCTGGGGGAGTGGACAGGGGTAGAAACTGTTTTATTGAATGGATGAGAATTATGACCACAGCAGGAAACATAATCTACAATGCTTTCCAAAAATGCCGGCACTGATATTAAACATGTATGCCTCATCCTGCTTGAGAAATCAGAGTACTGTGACTTAAATTTATTTCTCATAGTGGGGAAAAACACGTCCCACTGTGATAAAGCACTGGAATAACAATGAGACAACCTGGAGGATGAGCTCTGTGCTGTTCCCTGTACACCTGTGCTGTAGTACCTGCCAGCTGGGTCCCATGGCCCCTCCATCCTATGTCCCACAATCCTGTGCCAAATTGAATCCCAACAAAAAGACTGCTGGTAATGTTGCTGTGCTGCACGACTCCCAGGCCGAAGTTCTAGCTCATGAGAACTAATGGCAATGGTATTAACTATTTAAGCACTATTTGAATGCTAAAAACATGAATTCTAGGTTGTTTTGTACTTCCTGCTCATTTTTCCTTCCTGATCCCAGAGGAATTGCAACTAAGGGTCTGCCCCTGTCTTCCAACATCCTTATTTTATAATCCAAGAGAATCTGGGATACAGAAAACAGTTCTGGTCAGGGGGAAAATATCTCATCTGTATCTCCATAACTGCAATGTCCATTTCCTAGAACTTGCCCGGCCGAGATCCCTAAACATGGCAACTCCTAGTACTTTCTCCGGACCAGCTCAGCACAGTCTCATCCATGTGTCCCATCAGCAGGAAGCTTACTCTGATCCAAGGACACTTGCACCAGCAATGTGGTTTTACTACTGAATCTTTTTCAGGATCAAAAGAAAAATTATTTTGTTTAAAGCCCTCCTCTGTGTGCCACAGGCAAGCAGCCCATCTAACGGCACAGTAAGAAACACCCCATGCTTTCTTGTCCTTCTCTCCAAGGACTCTATATTAAGCTACATTTGGAGGTGACAGGAAGTACAGCCTCCACTTGAATAATAAGGAAATGTTGTTATGCAGCAGCCCTTGGTGATTTACTGTTCTTTAGAGAGAAATATGGGGAAAGCAGCCATCAAAAAGTTCAACCAGGACAACACACTTCAAGTTGCATCTCCCTGTGTTTAGCAGATGACAAAGACATTGAACATGAAAATGAAACCATATGGACTGAATTTTTTACCCACTCCATTCCCAGTTCCACTTTTTCTTGTGGCAAAGTCTGGTTTTGGCATTTGATCTGTTCAAGTCACCCCTCCCATCCTTTTGATTAAATTAGTTGCATATGTAGATTTGGGGTTGTGTGTTTTCTAATGTCAGATAGCATCTAATACTGCATCTCTTTTAAATGAGAGTAAGAAGAATGGGCACAGGCTACGTTTTATCAGAAGACCTACTGTCTTCTCAAAGAATGTAACAGGTCTCCTTAGACTTCTCTCTTTTTTTGCCTTATCTTCACATATCTTGAAGAGTTCTTTGTGTGTTCGTTTTTGGTAGCTCACCCTCCTCTATTGAAAATACAAGGATTGTAAAAAATAGATAAAAAAATAAAGAAATAAAGTTTTAAAAAAGCTGAAAAAAAATAAAATTACATTAAGGAAATAGCAACAGGCAAATGTGATCCCACACCATTTCCTAACTTGTGGTGTATGAGGAGGCAGTGATGGATTTCATACTGTGAGTGTTTTATAACTATACTTAAAAAATAGCATTTTATTGTAGGGTTGTTTCAGACCTCAAAAGTCTAATGATGGTCATGCCAAAATAGCACAACATGGAAGTGGTAAAATAAACCCCAAGCAGATGTCTCATAGGAATATTCTGTGCTGTATGATTGCATGGTTTTGCTAGGGAAGGCTTTCTCATGCAGATAGTCCAACAGACCATTAATGAACCTGCCAGTCTTAGTGGACATTTCTGTTCTCTGTGAAGATATAATTCCTCTTCCTGATTCTTAAGACTAGTTGACTCATGTATTTTTGCATTACAAAACCTGAGAGATTCATATATCATGCGAAATATACTAGTTCACTAATACATTGCAGAGGAAGTCTATTGAAAGTAGAAAATCAGATTTTTAGTGGTACCATTATGAAAACCTTACTATTCTGTAGCTTTTTCAGGTGCATTACTGCAATTTTCACCAATTCAAGTTTCCATGTAAGGGTTACCAGAAACACGCGTTTGGGAGAAGGGATGTGTAGTATACATAGAAGAATGACTCACAGAAGAAAAGGGCAGAAAAAGAAGGGAGAGAAATATCTAAAACTGGGAAATGGATGGGAAAAGAAAACACAAAATCAGAAAGTGTGAAGTCAAATCAGGGACAGTTCTAAAATCTAAAAATAAAGCTTTCAAATTGATACAAATAGGAGTAGAATTAGTCTTATCCTCTACAAGGGATCTCCCCTTAAAATATTATTTGCAGTCAGACTGAAAGGGATTTTTTAAAATGCTGATCATATTTTGTGAGGTGCAGCCTGAGAACCATGATTTACATAAAGAGACTCCAATGTAATATTAAAGATAAAGAGAATTTATTCGAAGCTAGAGAAAAATACTCCAGCTCAGTTCTTCATCACATTGGCTGATTAATATTGACTCTCTAGCCTTTCATGTGTTGCCTGATGCCCGCTACTGCTTTTCCCAGCTGGTGATTATCTGCTCAGCAGTAAGTAGAGAGAGCACCATTTCTGTTACCTGGGTGGTAGTTATGTGTTAGTAACAATCTTGCTTGGAAAGATTCAGTGATTCATCCGAAATTATGGAATGGGGTATCCTGATCAATCTGAAGGTGGCACAGAAAGAGCTTCTGAGTCTCTGTGGGTTTTGAGATGAAGTAGGATTTATTCGTGATGGTGCAGCAAAAGAAGTGTTCTCAGAACTGTTTCTAAGAATAGCAGGATGACTTCTATAGCAATCCTGTGAGTAATTGGAGAGCAGCATCTACTCTGTGTTTCTGAATCCCATGAGAGCATTTGAAACATAAATACATATAATTGTACAACAGCTTTTTTTTTTTTTGCATCTGACTTTTTTTTCATTTACAATAGCTTGACTTGCATAATAAATTTTCTGTGGTCTACAGTGTTTGAAGAATCTTTGTGGTATTTGGAAAGCAAGAGCATGCACCAAATCTTGGGCTTCATATTTCTTCACCTTATCTGTGAGCTAATGACGAAAGTCTGTAGAAATGTAAGTGGTAAATTTGAAAATGAAAGATTTGGGAGCTTCAGCAAAGCAGCTGAACCACAAGAGAATCATTCTCAGAAGATTCATTAAGATGCTGGCAAAGTTTCTTCCATGTGTTTCATTTAATAGAAGCAATCACCATACAGTAGCTACTATATATGATCAGTGAAATATACTCATGGCCGACACAGGAGATAGGAATGGTCTCACAGTATGAGGTAATCCCAAAGCAAATGTCAGCCATTCACCAATCCTGAAAGCCATTGATTACAACTCTATTTCTAATGGAAAAGCAAATAAAAGCATTCACATTGCTGGAGAAAGGAAAATGAGATGTGGGAAGATCAAAGGACAGACGCCCTGATCTAGCTGAACCCAGCTGACTGCAGATGAAATGTTCAGAAGATTAGTAGTGGCAAGAGGCTGCTCCTTTTGCACTCCCAAAGTCTTGAAGTTGTCGGTCCCATGGTCAGACTGCTTCAGGGCTGCCTTGTACCTAAATCATGAGATCTAGAGAGTGTTAGCAAATTATTACAAAACTACATATTCCCAGTAACAGTGTCTTTCCTTTGGAGACATCACTTGCACTGCGGGGTTGGCAGAAGATATCAAAGAGATTATTTCCTTTAATCTAGAAGAATATGATTTTTTTACATTTCATATATATTTATGGCTGCCATAAGCTTATGTTTCTCAACAACATAATGTTACATTCTCACACCAGGCAGAAATTCGATCCCAAACCTTCTATAAGCCATACAAAACACAGTAACATTTCTAAAACCAAAACTGAAAATGTATATGTAAACAGGCATATTTGGATGTTTGTAATATTTGTTAGATCAGTAATACAGTGGAGCACAGAAAATTCCTGACAATAGGATTCATACGACATAGAACTTGAAAATACATACAGGAATAATAGGCCATGAACAATTATTGCCTGAAAGTCCAAGTTAACTGCTACAGTCAATGTTATCCACATAAATGCTAAAGTAATAAAAACCAGTGAAAGCTTGTTGCTACATATTGTAATCAAGTTCTCCACCTCAAAATTCAGCAGCTGATTTTGAAAGCTTATAAGTACTAAGAAATTTAGCACCAGATCAAGAAAAACGCCCTCCTTGATTCTTTCTTTGTCCCATTTTGCTTATTCCTGTGCTTTTAAAAAGCTTAACAAAAATAATTTCTCATATCAGATCATTAATACTGTGAAGCAAAATTTTTCTGATGGTTTCAGGAGACTGGAGACAAAAAATAGACAAATGTGCTGAATGACTGTTTTCCTTGACTCCTCATTTCTGAAGATAAACTTACTTTCTTTATCTGTTTTGAAACCTGAACAGTGGTTATAGAAGTGCTTCCCAGATGCTATTTTTATTTTAACAGAGCTAATTACTATGTTGTTTCAGGAGGGCGTATCAGCAAACAGATGGTATCTCAAGACTTCATTGATAGGAATCTAAAAGACAAGAGTCCAAAGAACCTGCTCATAATGTATTTTTCACTGGATAGCCCTTTGCAGCTCACCAGGAGTTTGTGTCCTGTGCACAGAAAGTTTCTAATTAAATGACTGAAAAAAAAAAAATTGGCTTTTACATTAACATTTGCTTTTGCATACTAGGTGGATTTCTCTATAAAATATATGTCAGTCAGCTGCTTTCTCTATTGACTTCCATGAAAGTTTCACTCTTTGATGCTCTCTTGGGGTTTAATTTCCTAATTTCCCAAAATGCTTTACCAATCCACTTTTAGTATGTCCACTCTTACTGTTCTAAATTGATGCATAGCCAGTCAAGCTAAACAACAGTTCCCAGCAATCTCAGATACGCAGCATTTTCAGGTACACATTTTCTAGCAACAGTAGGAGAATAATGTGCGGTTAACATGTTAGAGTGAAATCAAGAGATCTAGAATCAATTCATGCTTTTACCACAGGGACTGAGTACAACCTTGGAACAATCAGAGCAGAAAAAAATATATAACACATATCCTTGGGCCTCTGATGATCTAGGTGCCTCACTCACAATCTAGTCTCCCTATCCAACTCCAGGCAATGGACAGATAGTAGTTGTAGGTGTCTCCCATTTCTGTCTGCAAACACAATTGGACTTCCACTCTTTATTGGATTATTCTCTATGTGCTCATTCAATGGCCAGTGCAATGAAGCCCAGATTTTGAGAGCCGTAGACACTCTGACACCAGCAGCACCAGAGCCTACCAAGTAGGTACAATGTAATGGAAGAAAAATAGTGAAAATGTTTATTAATTTTAAAATGCTCAATTTTTCAAGAACAACTGAGGTATAAATTTTCAGAAACAACTGGAGCATCCTCTTCTGAGGACAGGCGGAGGGAGCTGGGCCTATTCAGCCTCGAGAAGAGACAACTGAGAAGGGACCTTGTCTGAAGGGAGGTGGTCAAGAGGATGGAACCAGATTCTTCTCAGCAGTGCCAAGCAACAGGACAAGAGGCAACGGGCAGAAACTGATGCACAGGAAGTTCCACTTGAGTATGAGGAAGGACTTCTTTACTGTGTGAGTGACCAAGCACTGGAATAGGTTGCCCAGACAGGCTGTGGAGTCTCCCTCACTGGAGATATTCAATAACTGTCTGGACGCAATCCTGTGCAATGTGCTCCAGGATGACACGGAGGTTGGACTAAACGACACTCTGTGGTCCCTTCCAACCTGACCCATTCTGATTCATGCACAAGATATGTTTATACATATGTATGTATATCTGTGCACACACTTGAGTATGTGTGCATGGCCATACATGCATGTGTGCCCATGAATGAGACGCTGTGTGTGTGTGTGTATGAAACAATTTAAAAACGAGGGCACTTCACAAGCATTTAGATTGATTTAGTAATGGAAGAATTCAACCAAAAACCCAGAGCACATTTCCAGCCATGTGTTCTTCATTGTACTTGTCTGCATTTCCATCTAGAATGAATAACTGGAAACACTCTGTCAGTACACCAGATCACAAGAGGAGCAGGATGCTTCTTAACTACCACCCATTTTGTAAAGGAGAAAAGGCTGTTTGCTGTAGTGTAAGTCAGATCAGGCTGAAGAGAAGCAATTCTGTCTCTTCCTCCCACACACAGACAATTTACACCTGCACAATTCAGCTGTGCTGAAGCATTTTAATCAATCTCAGAAAATCAAGAATAGGGTTTAAAATTCCCTTCTCAGGGAAGATCAGAGATGTAGGAATGTCACATCATATATGTTGCAGCTGATGTGTACAATGGAAAGAATTAAAAATAGTCTCTAAAATCTTACTAATTTTTTGCATAATTGTGACTTGGATTTAGTCATTAAATTAACTGAACACAGTTCTTTGTACAGCAAATACATGTACTTTGTTATTTACACTGGGAGATTTTTTTTATCCTTACAGAATGTGGAGGCTAAGAGGAAATATGTAAAGCATTACTATTATCCATGATTCATTGACAACAGGGCAGTTTTTGTCCATACTTCTTCAGAAATGGTGTTTCTTACAATAGTGCCAACTAAGAAAAAGAGCCCATTTTTCTAAGCATTATGGAAATAGAGTAATCTTGAAAAAAGCCCTACCTCAAACAATTTACAACCTAAGAAATGAGAGAAAGTAGATAGGGGTTGTTACTCTTTATGTCTTGCCTTGTATAATGAAACTGTAAAGAATTATATAAATTGTTGCTAGTTCTTACGCAGCTTTGTGATTTGCAGATTAAACTGAAACTAAGTATGGTTTCTGCCTTACTGTTCCAAGACATATTTGAATTTCTGGATCTGAATGAACCTCACAACCTTCTTTCTCACCAAGGCTTTTAGTTTTACTTCCACAGTTTTTTAATCAAACTTGGATGAGAGGGGAGACATGCTGTAGGTTTTCTGATGCTTTCTAATCAGAATTATAAATCAAATGAAGCATCAAAATCAGACCACACTTCTTTATACTTAATCTGAATATTAATACTGTTTATTTGTCCTTAATTGTTCTGAAGTTGTTAAAATGCTGTCATATAAACTAGTGAACTGCCTGAAAATGTTAGCAGACTGAGGTAGCAGAGGGAAATTTGATGGACAAAAATAGCTTTAACGCCTTGAACGATGATTCTAATACTTGTGGAAAAAAAAGCAGTTATCCTGTCTCTACTTCTTCCGTTTACAAAACACATCTTCAAATCGCATTTAAAAATATATGCAGGAGCAGTGGTCTCCATGCCACCTTACAAAGTGCAGGTGTTTCTCATCAGTTGTTGAAAGGAAATCATCAAGCTGCAAAAAGGCAGCAAGCAGAGTTCCTAATGCACTGCTCTTGGATTAGTCCTATTTGCATCTGGATGGATGTAGATGTCACTGAAAACAGCTGTGGTTATGAGATGGACTGACAAAGCAAAGTAATGGCAACAAAGGGAGGTATCACATCAGAAAAACTGGGTAACTTTGAGGACTGGAGTAGCAGAAGTGAAGTTCGAAGGCTAAAGTCAAGCATTTAGAAACTAAGAACAAAAGTTTTACTGTAAAATCCAAGCTTTTCAGCTAGAGGAGACCCAGGAGGAGAAGGATATGTAAACATCAGCTGGATACAAAACTATTTGAGCTACCAATCTGCTATAACCAAAGAAAAACAGAAATACATTCATAGGCTATATCAGGGAGGAGGAAGGAATAAAACCATTAGCACAGAGCTCTGGCAATAACTCAGATGAACTATTCTGCACAATTGCTGTGTTTCATGTTCAAGAAGAATGAATTCAAGCTAAAGTAGTGGCAGAGATGGGATATTCAATTGGTCTTGGAAATGGAGAGCTTGGCATATGAGAAGAAAATGGAAGACTGTGGACCAGTTTATCTAGAGTATGGGGACTGATATCATGATGGACTAAATATATCAAGGGAGAAAATAACTATTTAAGCTAGCAGACAGTGTTGTCATAAGAACACATGGGTAGAATCTGATCATGAATAGATTTAGTCTGGATATTAAAATGTTTTCTCTTAATTAGGGAATGAAGAGAGAGACCAGCTTCCCACTAAATATGGAGGTGAAATACATTGGGTTGTTCTAACACTAACAGGTCAGTACAACAGAGAAATTATCTAACATAGGTGCTCATGTGAGCAGAGCCACGTAAGTTAACTTAACATGTTTTTCCCTATTACTTTAGAGAATTCTTTTAGCTATCTATGCAAAACTTCATTTTTGAATTGATGTTTCACCAGGGAAACTGAACCCTTTAAGCATAACCCTTTACCCATATACCCAACCCCACTGAACTAATCAAATAAAATATATGGGTTAAAATACTGGAAGTCAACTATTTTTGCCCAAATGATTTATGTGTGCCATGCTGTGCTGTGGAAGATGGGGAGTCAGTCATCCAAAAAGGTTATGATATTATTTTAATTACAGTGTTTTCCAGGGCTCCCCAAAAGTCAACATCTTAATTCCTTCTTACTTATTATGTTTACCATCCATTGTATAAAAACAATCTGTGTAAATGTTACTATAAAAAGAAATTTGTTCATTTTATTGTTTAAACCCTGGAGATGTCAAATATTCCTAGAGACCTGGTGAGCAGTCATTTTACTGACATGCCCATATACCATTGAAATACACTGAAAAGAGCTAAGAAATTGTTTTGGCACACTTGTCCCTAAACTTGTATGTCTGTGATCTGCCCACTAACAGGTACACCTTAACATCTGACAGACAGCTTCAACATCATTTCCATTTGTAGCTGACTGCGATGTCTCAAAAGAATTAATTTCACCGTTGATAACTAAATCATTCTTGAGAAAGTGGAGAGAACAATGCAAAAGTATTTATTTATTGAGTCCAGTCTTTTTTCAGAAGGATTAAGTGTGTCCTTTTTCTTTATAACTCAGCTGTCTCTGAGATCCGAGACTACCTTTTTATGGTTCACAAGTTGTTGTTGTAATCAACTTGGCTGCAGGCCCAAAGCGAGCTGTGTGACTCAGTGACAGTTGCAATCAGTGCAACCACGAAAAAGACAAAGAGCCAATACATTTGGAACCCGCAGCAATGGATGAAAATGTTTGGAGAGCTTTTCAAGAAGTCTATTGGTTGGAGAGTTTCAGATTAGTCTCATGTTTAAAATACTAAATATCATTATCAAGGAACACATATACAGCATCTAATGCTGCCAATTTTTTTTTATTCAAAGAGCATTATGTTTCAATTAGATACGGTTTTGTTAATGCCCTACAACAAAATGTTTCACCGTTGCTGTGCACTACAAGACTTTTGTTTAGGAAATGCTTAGGCATGTTTTAATACAGACAGCAAGTTACACTATCCTAAAGCCGCAAAGAGGTCAAGAATGTCATTAACTTTACACATGAGCTTAACTCTTTAAAACATCAGTGAGATTTAAATATGGCCTAGACAGAAAATTAGTTGATTTTAATATGACCATGTACCATCCCAGAGCCCAATACATCCTCTTGAAAAACAACAGGTTTCCTATTTGCAATTTGCAGATTGCTTTGAAATCAAAAATGTTACTTCATTAAAAGGTATCTAAAATTTTTCTTCTCATAAATAATGAAGTCCCTTGACACAAATCTATTGTGTAAATTCTTTCACAAGTATTTTGGTAGCATTTGTGTGATCTGCTTGTGAGAGCAACCAGGAATCCACACTAACACTGTAGGGAGGAGTTGAATCTAGGGTGAGATAGAGACGATGTTAAATAGTTACACCTGTTCTTCACTTTCTGCAAGAAAAGGAAAAATGCACAAGCATATGAGAACGAGATAAAGATATCCTGAATAGCACCAACTTATGTAATAGTACTCCCACTTTCTCTGCTAGCAATTCATTGCTTCTTCATGAACAGAAATGTACTTAAAAGTCACCCACAATCACACATATGAATACAGTCCCACTCGCACATTTGTACAGCGATTCCTACAATATTACCTTGTATCAAGCAGCCTAAAAATGAACTTTTAAGGAAGAACATACAATACACATTTTAAATAGCCCTGGGAACTCAGCAGATACATCAGTGAGAACTAAGACACGTCCCCCTGTCACAAAAAGCCTTTGGTTACATAAAAATTGCCAGATTGGCTCAGATTAGTTGTCCATCGAGTCTTGAATCCTGTTTTTGAAGGTGACAAGTACCAGATGCTTCAGAGGCAGGTGCAAGAAACCCCCATACTGAACACTTATGTAATAGAGAGGGTTCTTCCTAAAATCAGGCAGTTGGTGGGTGGCTTGTGCTTCACAGCAGGAGAGTTTATAATGCCGTGAAATGTTTATCTTCATTATGTAACCGTCGATGTGATTACCCATCTACAGTCAGCTCGGGCAAAAAGTGCCAAAGGGCTTTTAATAAACCCTGCTAATCAAGACCTTGTTTTATTTCTCAGCTGAGAGACATCAGAGCAACTGAGGATCTGAGAGACCCTAGAGTATTATACTGATTTGCCAGACTGATCATCTTTCACAGTCTAGAAAGCACTCATAAGTAGGGTTCATTTGGTCATCTAAAAGGTGCGTGACTGGTCTAAGATAGTCACTAAACCAGAAATACATCCCAATGCTGGTAACTAGAAGCAATGAATTTTTAGGGTTACACATGATGAGCTTGAATTGGGGAAGTAAGCAAGAGGATTTTTTCCTTCAAGTCCTTCCTGGGAAAAAAAAAAAATATCTTAGGCAAATGGAATTAAAAATAGCCCAGATCTGAAGTAGACTAAAATTCTAAAATAATATTCATAATCTCCACTACTCTAGACGAAATACAGAGTTTTTTCTAAAATAAAAGGATGAACTTGCTCCATAGTAAAGAAGTAAGAATGGAAACTCGTAGTAATAAAGTAGGAATGGAAACACGCAGTATAAGTAACAAAAACCAATCTATACTGGATGCTTGATTTTTAAATAAGTTTATATTGATGTTTTAGATTTTTGTTATCCTTCTTCAAGTTAAAGCTTTTCTCCAAGAGGCAGCATGCATGTATAATGATTAAATAATTTTTTTTGATGGTACAATCATGTCATTAGTTAATTTAGCACAACTCTGTATGGCTCCTAAAAATAATGGCACATACAGAGTAGTTGCCACGCTGGTTTGCAGCACAAGACCATTTGTAGGAAAATAAACAAGTACAGTGCAGAAAGCCTCTGGGTTTAGCATTCTTTTAAACAACATTATTTTGGCAAAATAATGGCAAAAAAAGGCATGGTGGAAGAAGATATTGGAATAACTGTGCCCCTGAAGTGGTGGAAGGCAAGTTCCCTCTTTGCTATTCTATTACTGTGCAGTCTAATTTCTAAAGCAAAGACATTCACTTGCACTTGAGTTAACACTCCATTCAGGCCTTGCTTATCCATTCCTGATTTCTTTCTGCTTCTATTGGACCAGAAAAGCTTGAGAGAATTATGTATCTGTTTGCATATCTGAGGGATCCTTAAAAATAGAGTGGATATTTCCATTCTCATTTCTAGAAGTTAGAGAAATCAGGGTGGAATATGAATTATCCTCCCATGGAAGTCAAGTGATGTAGGAACTTACTTCCTCATGACTGAACATATTAAACAGTTATGTAAATGCTCCTTGTTCATTTTACTGCAAAAGAAACAGGTCTGCTTTAACTCCCTGCAGTGGTAAGTTGAAACTTACCCATCTGTGCCCTGAAATGAATTAAAAGTCTGCATAAAACTGACCACAGCATCTCAGCTGAAATCTCTTCAACTACATTGCAAGCTCTTTTCCCATCACACCATACCCTGCAAATTTTTTAAATGAATTGCCAAAGATTGCACAAAACAGGGGTGGCAGGGCTGGGAGGAGAACCAGGACTGCTGATGGGTCATTCCGTGTTCAGTGCATTAGGCCACAGTTTCCCCTAGACAGCGCATTTCTGCATATGGTACAGAAATGTGTCTCCTGTTCCTATTTGGTATGGGCTGAAATGACAGCAATGAATCTCTGCCCAGTTGCTGGCCAGGAGGCACTACTGTAATTTCCGAATATATTTGGGGCTTTCTCTTTGGAGGATCCTGAGAACTGATTTTCTAGGTGACTATTAATCATAACAAGTCAAAAAGTAAAAAAAAAAAAAAAAAAAAAAAAAAAAAAAAAAAAAAAAAAAATANAAAAGAAACATATGAAAGCTTATATTAAATTAAGAACAAGATTCTAAATAAGATTTTTGCATGTTATGCACTGAATAATTACTTCTTAGCACAACTATTTGTGAACAAATGAGATGCAGCCTTCTTCGGTGTATTTAGTCTGTTTTCTTCCTTGGATTTACCCAAATTTTGTACCAAGCCACACTTTAGGCTGGCACAACTCACCACTGCCCCCATAAAAAGCAGTTTTGCACTGTCACCGTCTTCTTGCTCCCCACTCCATGTTATCCATTCTTGGGTGAGCGTGAGTGTTTATCTAGTCGCATGTTTAGCTGGAAATACTGAAACACTAATCAGGGTGTTTTTCCCACGCTAGTTTTAATCTAGGTGAATATCCCAGTGAAGTTCACTGCCCAACACACAGATATTTGGGCCACCTAAGGTGCCAGATTGGGAAGGGAACAGAGTAGGAGGAAGGTGAGGTTGATTGTTTCAGTAGCAATGCTGCCCTAACTGGCCTTGCCTTAAAGCATGTAAGGTATCACCAAAATCAAACATGTAGTAATCCCAAAGCATCCTGTGAGCATGCTCAAAAAGGATAGAACAAACTTCCTTAACAACTGATACCACAGATCACCACTGCAATTGCTGTGCACATCAACCACATCTGCCACATCAACATCACAAGGTGTGTTCCCCATCCTCCCACCTAGGTCTCCATCTTTCCAACACAGCAGTAATTTCCATCCAGATAGTTCTAGGTTATTGCAAATCATTAACTGAAAAAATTTATGAAACTTTGATATTCTGCTAAGTTAGATCCATCTCAAACACATTAGAATTTATAAGAATTTGACTCTAACATTGTTTGGTATCTTGCTGGAAAACATTTTTTGAGACAGCAGCATCAAGTAGAACAAACAACTTTTTTATCCTATATGCAATAACAGGATTCCTGATTAGAACTTAACAAAATCTGACTTTGCTGATATACTAATATAGATTTAATCAGCTCGATTTAGCTAAATCCTTATTAAGATGTGTGTAATGACCACCCAGTGTTTTAACTCACATTAGGATTGTGAAGGAAAGCTACTGCAGAAGAAATTCCCAAATAACCTCTAATAATTTTCCTCAAAATAGCAGAACATCCATCTGACCTTCATTTTTTGTAAATTTATCATTAGCATCTGGATACAAACATAAGCATCACTGTGTTTCATGGAGGCAGAGTTCAAAACTTTCATATTTAGGACTTAGAGCCATGAATTGGTCACTTAAGTTCTGCACTGCCTGACTAATCTGGATTGCATTACTTAACTTCCTCTGATCCTATTATGGATTTTAAGATGTGAATGCCATGCAGATCAGAATTATGCAACCTAACCTCCATTATACATCTATATATAATTCTTCTGCCACAGACTCAGAGTCCTGCTACACTCCATGGCCACTCCCAACCACCTCTTTCATCAGAGGTGTCACGGACACATGTGGAACCATTTCAAGGGATGGTGAATAAGAAGACTGGGCCAAATGTATATGTTTTGTGCATGTTTGTACATGTTTTGCCTGTGATGGTATTTGGTGAGTGATCTCTCTCCTGGACCTTATCTCAATCCACAAACCTTTCATTATGTTTCCTCTCCTGAGTCCAGTTGCAGAGGGGAGTGACAGGGAAGCTCTTGTGGGTGCCCAGTGTCCAGGCAGGGTCAGCCCACTACACTTAAACAGATTTCTTCTTGTATGTTATATGGCTTCCTAATAACATACATTACCTTCATTTTGCTTTAGCAGTAACAGTTGCCTCCCCACTTCTCATTTCAAAAGTTCCACAGCTATCAAAATGTTACAGCAGAGCAACAGCATTGACACATAAATTAGTTTTTGTAAAGTGCAACTAAAGAGGCATTTGATATAGGAAAACATCAAATGCAATGTAAAAAATCATTACTTTTAACCTCATTTGCCCTATTCCATACTGAGCATATCTTGTCTCTAGCTAAGGAGTCACCCCTGTACCCACACCAAAAAGTGAGTACATTTCAGCAGCTCTAGTGAAGAGTAACAGAAACTTTCCTTTTTAGAGGTAACTATTCCAGGTCATAGAGAAGGTGGCCAGATTTCAACTCAGGACACTTAAATTGTCCAGATTCTAACAACAGAAAGCAAAGAGGCACTGAATGTACAAAGAAAGACAAGGCCCCAAAACCTGTGGTGGTTGGGACACAAAGTAGTAATCTGTCTGAGGTTTCTGAATGGTGACCCATGCCTAACTTTCTTCTGCCTTGTTTGCACAGGTAGGGCTCACACGTACTGAAATAAACCATTTGCACTGAAAACACCTGTTCAACTTAATTCTGCTCAAAAGAATCAAACCTGGAAAGCTCTGAAACCAACTGCTGCTCAGCAAAATAATACCAGCACTCCAGGATTGTGTTCTTCAACCTTTCTAACCTGGGCAGAGGAACACAAGCAAACAGGATTTCGGAATCGAGACAAAAATCAGTGCAGATTTTCTGTCCTCTTTAGGATATTCAGGTAAAGGGAGAGAAACTGCTTGGGAGACCTCTGTTTCACATACTGCAGCATGAGACTGCTTGCAGAAGTTGAAGGGCCTACCACAGGTGAAGAAGCAGTCCGTCCTTCTACCCTTAGTACCTCCACAGAGAAAAATAGAAGCCCAGGATGAGTCTCACATTTTCCAGTCGACAACTGAATACACATTTTATTCTTAATAAAGACGCTTGTGAAAAACTTAGGGAGACTAAAATTATTTTAAATTATTTGTGGTATATTAAAAACCACTTCCTTTTATTGAATTGCCACTATGAAAATAATTTTTACATTAAATAAATTTAAGGAATTAGAATAAAAATCACACACCTAGAATAATGATCTTTCTTGTCAGCATTGTGCCTCATTCTTCAGGTGCAGTGAACAGAGCTATACCACCATCTGACACACTGAACTATTCTTGAGCATTCTCAAACAGAATCATGTTAATTGATTTATCTTAATCAAAAAACAATTTACAGAATGTTAAATATTTCAATTTTAAAGCCAAAAGAAAATGAGAAATAAATTAGCAGGAAGTCACATTATCTGCCAGTCACAAGACAGGAAGTTCTCTGAAAGGATTCTTATTGCAAAATAGAATATTATATTGTGCCTACAGCTGAGTTTTAGATGCTTTTCATGTGAATTGTAAAATTATATAAAATTTGGTTTGTAATGTATTTTTAATATCTGGATAAGGTTGTGCCATGAATAACTGTTCCATTTTTGAATGTACTCTTCTGGAAAAAAAAAAAAATTATAGAACAATTGGAAATTTTCCCCCCAAAGCCTCCTAGATAAAGAAGCAAACTTTAATACTGAAGGTTTGAGGTGTGTGCTGCTTGAAACACAGTTAGTGTCTTTATCAGAGAAAGCATGATAGCAGTTTACTGTAATTGTACCATTAAGTTGATGGTAGAACCCTTTTATAGAAACACGGAATTTCGATCCATAGGAATGCTGCAACATAAACTATCTAGAAATGAAACGTACCTTTCCTTGCCTTCTAGGTAAGATAAAAATAGATTTTGTTAAAAATGTTCTAAGTAACCACTCCACAAAATAAAAATCTGACTAAAACTGCACGTGCTTAGTGAAAAGGAACAATTTTCTTAACAAATACCCTTCACAAACGCAATACTGCCCTGCTTCTGTGCATTCAAACAGATGATGCAAGTTTACAGTCTGGCCTTCAGTGATGTGAGGCACTCCAGATTCCCTTGAAACGACGAAAACTCCTTCTCCTGATTTCCCATGTTCCTGTTTCTCTCTTCCTTGGGAAAAAATCAATCAACAGTAGTGTGGGAATCAGACACACTATATTGCCAGGGGAGCTTGCCCCATCTTTTTCAAACAGAATGAGAGAACAGCTCATTGCCACTCCTATGGTACCACCAGAGTTGGGAAAAAAAAATCTGACCTTTACAGGAAAAAATGAAATGGGATTACAATTGACAGAGGAGGTTCTTAGAGAGCAGTTGTGAAAAAGTGAGGAAGAACACAGGAAGCCTGGGATAATGGAATGCGCATTGGGAAAGTGATGTCTTGCAGCAGCACCATTATGTTTTGGGTTCTCCATGAAGTTTGGACAATGAAATATATCAGATGGCAAGCATGCATACAAAGACTACGAAGGAAGAAAAAAAAATCCAACCGACAGACAAAACCACAGTATAATCTTTTATTATAACCTAATTTACTTGATGGTCTGACTCATGATTTTTGACTCCTCCGGGTTTCCAGCTCTGCTCCACTTTTTCATCAGATCAAGCAGCACATTTACCATGTAAGTTCCTGAAAAGGGATTTGGTTGCTGCTGCTTCTTGATTTCACTGCTTTACCTAAATCAACTACAAAATGCTTCCATTTCAGCGTGCATTTAGAAAAGCGGACGACTCGAGTTTACACATACCCTGCCGTGCCGTCACCCCCTTAGAAATGCAGTTACGGAGTTACGGAAATAATTACAAAAAGGGCCCCTCTTTTCCTCGCCTTCGGACAGCACACTGGTACAGCCTCCCAGGGCACCGCTGGAAGCAGCGCGGCCCCGGGCTGCCGTGCCCGCTCCGCTCGGCTCGCCAGTGCAGCCGCTCCACGCCGCGTCCCAGCGGGACCCGGGGGCTGAGGGCGGGCGCAGCCGCCCGTAGCAGGTATCGGGCAGGGGGTCCCGCCTCACCAGCCCCCGCGCTCCCCAGAGACAGCCGCACTTTGGCGGCTACGTTCACTTCGGCTTAAAAAAGCAGCAAAGAGTGGGAGCCCAGCCCGCAGGCGGAGACTCCGGCGCTCAGCCGCGCCCGCCCCGACCCCCCAGCTGCTGCAGGCGGCCGAGCCGGGCCCTTCGCCACCGGCGGCCCGTTTCCTCACAGCATTCCCGGGACGCCCTCCCAAGCCCGCGGCGGCGGCCCCGGGGATCTGCGCGGCCCCGCGCCGAGGAGGAACCGCCCGGCGCGTCGGGGCTGGCGGGGCCCGGGAGCAGCGGCCCCGCGCCCTCGGAGCAGGAAGGAGCGCGGCAGCGGGCAGCCCGCGTATCCCTCCGCGGCGCCGTGCGTGCGTGTGCGGCGGCTCCCCGGGAAGCGCGTGAGGCAGCGCCAGGGGGAGGGAACTACTTTCAGGAAACTCGAGCCTCGGGCAGCGCGGGGCGCCGCGGGGAGGGCGGCGGCGCGAGCCCGTCCGGTGGCGGGCGCGGGTCAAGGGGATTACTTTCCTCCCCTCGCTCTTCCCTCCTCTCCCGCCTCCCTTTTCCCCGTGGTTATTTTGGATCAAGCTGTGGCGGCGGAAGGAGCCTGAAGTCAACGCTTCCGCCCAGTTTTCCTGTCAGGAGGAGGCGGGGGCGGCCGCGAGGAGCCGAGGCGGCGGTGGCAGCGGCCGCTAATGGAGTTGCTGTTGGGAAGGAAGCGCCGCCGCTGAACTTCCCCGCGGGCTTTCTCCCTCCTCTTCC